>BSEG01000013.1:16492500-16867500 GCA_036245055.1 Diospyros kaki | reverse complement strand
CCTAAAGACGAGGGGAAACATGGGGATAACATATACATGGCATCAAGCACATCTTGTATGAATGTGTAACAAACCCAAAGAAAGTATGTTGAGCCTAAACACCTCTTTCATGTGATTTTAAGTACCGTGGTGCATGACCTAGTTAAATGTTACAAAATTAATACTAACAAATCATGTTCTGACAGTCAACTCATATCCCTCTTTAATTTTTAATAATATAGGTGGTGAAGATAAGTTTCATTAGGAATTAATTAAATTTAGACAGATTATGTTCAATTAAACTTAATTACTAATGAGTAAAAAAAATAAAAGAAACTAAATTTATTTTTAGTCAAATGACCTGTAACAATAACTTTAGACGTATTTCCCAAGTGAGTAATCACCAGTGACGGACCCAAGACGAGAGCGAGGTGTCAACACTAGTTGCCTGGGTGAGACATTGCCCCCTACTTGGATTAGCCCGGTTAAGGTCCAAACCACTCCAATCTAGTATGTTCCCAACCCTAATCAATTTGGTCCTTAGTCCAGATTTCTTAAAAAAGTTCGATCTTGGTTTGGTCGATCAAGTCCAGTAATGAACACCTTTACTCATATTATATCCCTTCTCTCTCATGTCAACCTCACTCCATTCTTACTCTTCTATATTTTCGAACCTTACAAACTAGATCTAGGTTGTTGATGACTATCGCTAACTCTCTCTTTCTCAACCAAGATTTGGGTCAAGATGCTTTGAACCCAGATGGATTCGTTAATCTTCAAACAATTCAAAGATAATCTAAGTTTGTTAATTCTAAAATATGAACAACCTAGATAGAAAGAAATGATAAAAGGTTAGAGAGAAAGAAAAAGGGAAGGGGTAAAATGATACTTAAAAGAGCATCGGTGCTTTTTTTCATCAAATCTCATAAGTAGTCTATGAGATAAATAAATAAATAAAATATATACCGCAATGTAACCAATCATGAATAAGAAATGGAAGTCAATTCAAAATGGAACAAATCAACAAAGCTTGGCAGTCTCCAACCACCAAATTAAGCCACCAAGGCCACACACACTTAGCTAAATTGTCACCACCAAGGATTTAATAGCAGACATCATCATCTGAAAATAAGGCACAAAAACTGGATTCTCAAACCAAATTTAATAGCATATTTTAAGGCGAGGCACGTACTCTAAAAAAGCATTTACAAGCATTACATGAAATAAGCATATAGGGATCTGCATGCTGTCATTTACATTTTACAGAAGGCAACCTGTCAGACCAGCTTCAACTATGAAAATGCGATTTACAGGACCGTATTCTGCAATAAAATTGAACAAAGCAAATTAGAATACCCAAAAAAGAGAATTATTGCATGATCAGCATTTCTTTTCAACAAGATTTTATGAATATTCAGTAGAAATTAGGAAAAATTGAAAAAGTAAAAAAAGAAAAGAAAAGAATCAGCCAATTGAAGCCTGCTAGGGCTGCAAAAGTATATTTAACTAATGGTCAAAAGGAGGGTATAGTATATTTACCACCTGCAATGCTTCAACATGATTTCTTATCTAATTTAGCAGTCATATCTCTTCTATTAAAACAAGCTACCATTGTATAAAATATACTCACTCTTAGCTCATCTCACACACCTCCAAGAATCCCTAATCTCAATACATTTACATATTCAATTGTTGTATAGAAATCCTGTTCTAACTAAATACTGGAGTTATATCCTAAATCTACCTAATACTGGATTCTCAATCCTAAGTCTACTAAATACTGGATTTGTCAATATAAATTTAACAATAATAACTAATATCGAGACCCATGTTTGATTTATATGCCTACACTGCAAATTGAAGGAGAAGCGTGTTATGTGGCAAATTTGGACATCTAATTTAATGGGAAGTGCAAGTAGGAACAACTCCCATCAATGAGATCTATCAAACTCCATTGTGCATTAATGGTCCACCACATTCTTCAATTAAATAAAATTACCAGTGGTAGCACTTCATACATTTTCAACCAGCTATGCCCCAGATGAACCCCCCCCCCCCCCCAAAAAAAAAAAAAAGAGTTAAAATATATGACAAACAAAATAAATAAAATATGACATTGGACCTTGGACACGGGTTCAAGTTTGAAAACAGCATATTTGCAAAGCATAAGGCAGTGCGCAAGGAACCCAACCCCCCTCCCCACCCCCTAAAAAAAAAAAAAAAACCCAAAAGGGGGTCCGCACAAAGCAGGGAGCCTCCTAGCTTGAGACACCATACTTTTTTTTTAAATAAAATAAGAGCTTCCAATAATTTGAACAATGCAGAGACAACATTGAGTGAAATGTCTCAACTACACCAATAACACAGAATTAATTAAAACTGACCACTGCACAGATAATCTGGATATGTTCATAGAGAAAGCCCGGCAAACAGCAACTGCAACTCCTCCTCCTGGGATGTTGTTCTCTGGAATTAAAGAACGGATTAAATGAGCAGCATCATACGTCCATATAAATATGTAGCTTAGAGTATGAGCAATTACATGTTGACCAAGTATAACTGGCAAACTAATACTACTGTAACATCTTCTAAAACACACTCAGAACTAGATTTAGATCCTCCGCATTTAATGGTTGAAATGGAAATTAAATGCTAAAGTCTTTCACTATCAGTGCTCAGAAGATAATGGGATGGAAATACCATAATATATTTGAGATTAAGCCATCCATTTCAAGAACTATAGTAGTAGTAGTCCCCTGACCCACAAGGGCCAATGGACCTGAATAAAGCTAAAACAAGACAGTCCTGAAAACACTTTGATGTATTATATGTACAACTGAGACACATTCTAACCATGTAACCTATTTCTTTGAAGTAAGCACATGCATGCTCAGCCATTCTCAAATTGGTGAATTTGGAGTAAATACAGGTCAAATTCACAAATTCAAATGTCAATTAGTTAAATTATAAGCAAATTATCTTTCCAGCTTGCATTAAGTTGTTGCAAGTGTTGTTTTAGCACTAAAATATCTAGTAGGCTAGAGGCATATCTTCCATAGACTTTGTACATAAAATTTTCATAATTAAGGGAACATAGTATTAGTAGTGTTGGATAAAACATGATTAATATTTATGAATCAAGTTATTACTTGAAGAAATTAATATATAAAAGGTTCAAATTACTTAAATAAATACACATTGTTGCATGTGTAGATAAATATATCTACACATTATTCTTGCTCTCATTCTTGATAAATTTTAATGGAAAATGCTCTGGCATCCACTATGAATCAAATTTGTAGATAAAAATTATATCTGTTGTAAGGAGGGGATTCTTGGACATTATTATTATATACAACATAATCACAAGCCTTAATCTCACTAGGTGGAATTGGCTAAATGAATCCTACATTTCTTTGGTCTTCCTCACCTTATCTTGCTACAAACTTCCTCCATTTCATCCACTTGTCTCATAAGTGTGGAGACTATCAGTCCTCTTGCCTATATCCACGCCATCTTAATCATGAACTCTGCATCTTATTTTCAATAGGCATCACTTTAACCTTATCACACATGATCTTGTTTCTCATTTTATCTTTTCTTGAGCACATCTATCATAACATGTTCATCTCAACTACAGGCATATGTTGCATATGTTGATACTTAAATTGCCTAACATCCTAAGCTATACAACAGAAATGTTCTTATAGAATTCTGATAAAACTTTATTTTTAGTTTAAAAGGAGTTGGATGCACTTCTCCACTTTAACCATTCTACCTTGATTTTATAAGAAACATTCCCCATAAACTCCCATTCTTTTTGAAAAATTGATCCAAAATATCGAAATTGATATTTTCTTGGGATAACTTGATCTCCAAGTCTCTAAGTAGCATCATTTGTATTTTCATTTTTACTAACTTAAATTTTACATGCTTAGTTTTTAACCTACTTAATATAAAATTTATTGATTCTAAGGTGTTCCTCCATAATTTAAGTTTATTATTCTACCTTCTTTCATGTCATCCACCAAGAATATCTGTGCAAACAACATACCACCAAAGGCATTTTTTCTTGGATGTGCTTTGTGAACCCATTACAAGAGCAAATAGTTAAGAGTGTAATACAAATCCTTGATATTAATTCAATTGTAATTGGAAAAGTCTCAGTATCTCCACAAGTCCTAACACATGTTTCAGCTTGATGATATATGTCCTTAATAACCTTCCTATAAGCAATTTGGACTGGCTTCTTCTCTAACACCTTCCACACTGCTGTCAGGATCTTGAACCTGACAAAGTAGTATCAGAGCCAAAGGTCCTTGGCTGTTACTCCTGCAAATTTTCAGCAATAATTCCGATCTGACTTTTCCGAAAGTCGAAGCAAAGCAAGCGACTCCGATTGTGAATTCTGACGACTCCTAGAGCAGTCTCGGAGGCCAGTTTAGGTTGTCAAAGGTGAGGACTAGAATAGCTTTCAGAGGCGATTCCTAGCAGTGACTTAGTGCACCAATCTAGCAGCAATTATCAAGTGACAGAAGAGGCGAAGCAGTTGTCATGTACTTGCTAAATGAAATTGCAGGCAGGAATACAGGAAAGTGGTAGTAGCCGTAGCACATGAGTTGGTTAGGTAGTTTGTAACTTTTGGCAGGAAGCATCCCACTTGACTTGGTGAGATCAGTATAAATATAAACTGATCTAACCCGGTGAAGACATGCTATGAATCAATTCAATTTTGGAATTTCCCTCTAATTCTCTCATTCCCTCTCTTTTCTCTTTCCCTACGTTCAATTCTCTCTCTCTCTCTCTCTCTCTCTCTCCCAATTCTTCTTTAAGTCTCCAAAATTCTCTAAGGAATTCTTAAGGATTCCTTGTCAGATCTCTCGAATTTGACAATTTGGTATCAAAGCGCGATCTAGGCCGGATCTGATCACAGTGAATACGAGCAAATGGAGGAGAGAACACAGATGAAAAATATGAAATTGTAAGGCCCCCACCCAGGTCCCCAAAGAACCAGAGCAGGTGCCCTACTATAATAGAAATAACCTGGGACTGGATAACCCTGTCATGCATGCACATAATAATCACAAGATAACCTGACAAAAGAACTTGCCTACCCAACATGAACATCAATTACTCAACCTGCTAAACAACATTGATCACTAGGCTTACACAGCCCGGGCATGCATAACATACAATACTGGCACTCAAGCCATATCAACACATAAATCCAAGCAGACCTAGCAGTTGTCACCCTAGGGGTTCCTTCTTATGTATTTTGTCGCTTCCAGGCAAGAGTTGATCAATTGGAGCTCGAAACCAACCACAATCATGAGGCAATCATTTCCACCAATCGGAAGTTGGATGGGGTGGTCACTTAGACCTACGAGGAGGTGTGAATTCAGATCAAAGAGCAGTTGCAGGGGTTCATGGTAATGTTCTCACGGCAACATCAGGTAAGCCTTTCCCCAATTCTTCCAAGATAGGGGATGAATCATCGAAGGGCTAGAACTTGCGAAATCGGAGAGGATCCAACAGAGGTAGGAGAAAATGCAAGAGGAAAGAGGCAAGAAGGTACTGGGGGACTTAATCACCCAATGTTTCCTATGCCTAAAATGGATATCCCCATGTTTGATGGGAATAGCCCCAGATGGTGGATCAAACATTGTGAAAGGATGTTTGATTGGTACGGGGTTCCAGATCATCAGAGGGTGGCCTTGGCTACGACCTACCTCAATGATGCAAGAGATGATTAGTATCAGGGATGGTCTAAGGTGAAAGGAGATTGCTCGTGGCAAGAATTTGTTGTAGAATTATGTGAGAGATTCGGGGATAGAGGGATGACTGATGTTGTGAAGGAATTCAACAAGATCTAACAAGGCGGATCAGTGTTGGAAAACCAATGAAGATTTGAAGAACTTAAGGCACTAATGCTTAACCACAACCCCTACCTCATTGAAACTTATTTTGTTTCAAGCTTCATATGCAGGTTGAATGAGGAGTTGAGACCAGTGGTGAAGGTTTAACAACCAAAGACTCTCAAGCATGCAACAGAGAGTGCGAGACTACATGAGCTAATAGTAGAAGCACTAATGAAGAAGCAAAGACTGTTGAATAAGGGTGGAACACATAATGTGTTGTCACTCATGGGCAAGAATCCGAGGAAGGAAGCTATCAGATGGGTGTAGGGAGTCAGGAGCTTAGCCCTACCGGCTCCTAAGACACAAAGAGAAAGGCTAATGGAGCAGAAGAGGTAGGCTGGCCTCTGCTTCAGGTGTGGAGATAGGTATTACCCTGGGTATCAGTGTAAGAAGCAGCTACTGCTGCTGGAAGGTGAGGAAGAAATTGCAGGAGGAGAGAAGGAGATAATGGAAACATCCGAAAGAGTAGAGGAAGATAATAGGGAAATTTCCCTACATGTATTGAGGGGATTGTCAAATAATAAGATCATCAAAGTAGAGGGGAAGGTTGAGGATTGCAAATTGATGATTCTCATTGATAGTGGGAGTACCCACAATTTTTGGGATGAAGGGACTACCAAGCGGTTAAAGTGTTCACTGATCAACACTCAGCCACTTAAAGTAATTGTGGCCAATGGGAATAAGGTATTGAGCAGGTCAGCATGTGTTGGTTTTTGTTAGGAGATGCAAGGTGAAGAATTTGAGGCAGATCTCAGGCTGCTCATATTAAAAGATGGTGATGTGGTCTTAGGGGTGGACTGGATGAAGCATGTGAGTCCTATATGTAATGCCCCAAAAATTTTAAAAAGAGAATAAGTGGGGAAAGGGATTTATAATAATCAGTAATATGTGTAATTAAGGTGATTATTTATGATTATTTGAGGACTCGTGGAGGGCTTCAACCCTATCCATATGTGGTGGACAGGATCCGCAGAGATATATTATATCCTGTTAATCGCGGGTGGGCAGAACGCCAGACTCGTGGAGGGCTTTGTCCCTTTCGAATATGGTTCTGGTAATGGCAATATCTGTTTCTAAACATGATTTATGAAAAGCATATTAGGGGGATATTTCATACTTCCTGTGGTTCAGTACCCTCCAATGTTCTTGATACTCATGCCTCTTTTTTATTCTATTATACTTGCTGAACCTTGTGCCTCACATTTGCTTACATCATTCCAGGAAAAAGAAAGGCCAAGATCGAGAGCGAGTGAGATGGTGTTGAGCTGGCCGAGTAGTTGGTGTATAGGGCAGTCCCAGCTGTTCAAGTCTTGAGGAGTCTATATTCTCTAGGGTGTCAGGGTTTTTCTTTTGACTTTCTTTTGTGTGTAAAAACGTCACTAGTGTTATCCATATGAATACTCTTTGTGTTTCCGCTGGGCTAAATTACGGTGTCATGTGGTTTGCTTGAGCAGGTTTTGTCTCCATTTTGTTTCTTAGTTTCAGAGCATGTTTAAAAAGAAATTGAGGTAAATTTCAGGTGGTTACACTATATGCTTCGATTTTAACAAGATGGAAGTAACGTTTGAGAAGGAAGGGAAGAGGATGACTTTGGTGGGCAATAAGGAAGTAGGAATGTGCAAGATGATCAGTAGAAAACACCTACAGAAGATGATTAAGCAGAAAATGACTCAAGTGGCCTAACTCTTTTCTATACAGGCATTGGAAGAAAGGGAGGAGGAGGACCAGAAGATGGACAGTGAGCTCTTACCAATTGTCAGCAGCCCACCTCAAATGGAATGGGAGGTAAATCAACTTAACCTACTTCATATACTTTTTGTTGAATATGAGGATCTTTTTAAGGGGCTACTAAAAGGCCTTACCCCCTCCTAGAACCCATGATCATTCCATTAGCCTAAAACCAAATTTTGAGCCTTTTAATGCTAGAGCATATCGATACCCCCTAGCCCAAAAAACACAAATAGAACGAATGGTCAAAGATATGCTACAAAAATCCTTAATTCAACCCAACCACAACCCCTTTGCATCCCCTGTGTTACTAGTGAAAAAGAAGGATTGATCATGGCATTTCTGTGCAAATTACCACTAGTTAAACACCATAACAATCAAAGATAAATTCTCAATTCCACTCATTGAGGACCTCTTGGATGAATTGAGGAATGCAACTATTTTTCTAAACTTAACCTACGAGCTAGCTATCACCAGATTAGAATGAGCCCTAAAGACATACCAAAGATTGCCTTTCGAACTCACCAATGCCATTATGAATTCTTGGTAATGCCCTTTGGCCTTACTAACGCCCCAGCTATGTTCTAATCTTTAATGAACCAAATCTTTGAGCCCCACCTAAGAAGTTTCATTCTTGTATTTTTTGACGACATACTGGTGTGTAACCACACTTTTGACGAACACTTGACACACCTTAAGGCTACTTTTGAGATCCTCAAAGTTAACCAATTGTATATAAAGAGGTTGAAGTGTTCTTTTGCTCAAAAGCAGGTGTAGTACCTCAAGTACATTATCTCGGGTCAAAGGGTCAACACAAACCCAAAGAAGGTGGTAGCCATGCAGTCTTGGCCGAGGCCTACCATCCTTAAAGCCTTGAGAGGGTAACAAGGCTTAACAGGGTACTACAGGAGATTTGTGAGGAATTATGGAATCATTAGTAGGCCACTAACACAACTGCTTAAGAATGAGGGTTTTAGATGGAGTGCAAAGGCTGAAGCAACATTTGAACAATTAAAAAGGCTATGAGTGAGGCATCGATGCTGGGTTTGCCTGACTTCAACAAGACTTTTGTATTGGAAATAGACGCATGATACGGGAATTGGGGTTATTCTAATGCAGGAGGGCAAACCTCTAGCATTTCTCAACCACGCATTAGCCCCTAGGCATGCTGGGCAGAGCATTTAAGAGAAGGAGTTTGTGGTTGTACTGATGGTAGTGAATAAGTGGAGGCACTACTTGGAAGGGGCTCAATTTGTGATCAAGACTGACCACCAAAGCCTGAAGCTTTTGTTGCAACAGAAGCTTCACACTCAATTACAAAAGAAAGGGATGGCTAAACTAATGGCCCTTGACTACACTATACAATACAAGAAAGGAAAAGAGAACGTGGTAGTGGATGCTTTGTCTAGATGTCAAGAAGAAGGAGAAACAACAACCATAACTGCATTGGTGCCAGATTGGTACCAAGAGGTGGCCACCAGTTATGACTCAAATGAGCAAGTCAAGGGATTGCTAGAGCAAATGATTTTGAACCCTACTAGCAAGCCAGGGTATACATTGAAGAATGGGGTGATCCAGTACAGATGGAGGATAGTGATTGGAGACAACAGCTTATCAAGGAGAGGATACTCCAAACCTTTAATGAGTCTCCATTGGGAGGGTATTCAGGAATCTAGAACACATATCACAAGGTAAGGCAACTTTTCTTTTGGCCTAAACTGAAAGAAGCAGTAGTTAAGTTTGTAATGGCTTGTGACACCTACAAGAGGTGCAAGCATGAAAATGTGGCCACTCCTGTGTTGTTACAACCCTTAGCTATCCCGGGGCAAGCGTGGGAGAGTGTCAATGGATTTTGTGGAAGGGCTGCCTAGATTAGAAGGAAAGGATTGCATATTAGTGGTGGTGGATAGGTTTACGAAGTTTGCTCACTTCTTAAGTCTAGCACATCCCTACGCCACCCAAGAGGTTGCTAGAGCATTCCTCGATTAGGATATCAAGATACATGGGGTTCCAAGGTATATCATTTCTGATCGAGATAAGGTATTTACCAATCTCTTGTGGCAAGCCTTATTGAAGTCTCTCGGGTCAAAGCTAAGCATGTCATCAGCCTGTCATCCCTAAACTGATGGGCAAATAGAGCGAGTCAATCAGTATTTGGAGAATTCCCTAAGATGCCTATGTTTCCAGCACCCTAAAGGTTGGCACAAGTGGCTATTGTTAGTCCAGTGATGGTACAATTCTACCCACCACAGCTCCATTAGGATGTCACCCTTTGAAGCCTTGTTCAGGTATAAGCCTCCTCTACTACCTGCTATTCAGGAGACTACTAATGTGGCAGCCGTGGATGATCATCTCCAACAAAGGCAAGAGATTTTAAGGCAACTAAAAAGGGATTTAACTATGGCTCAGAACATAATGAAGCAATAAGCAGATGAAGGAAGAAGAGAAAGAGACTACCAATGTGCCAGCCGTGGATGATCATCTCCAACGAAGGCAAGAGATTCTAAGGCAACTAAAAAGGGATTTAGCTATGGCTCAGAACATAATCAAGCAATAGGCAGATGAAGGAAGAAGAGAAAGAGAGTTTACAGTAGGGGAAGAGGTTTATCTGAGACTAAGGCCATCTCACATCAAGGCCTTGACTACAGATCCGGTATCCAAGTTAAGCCTCGAGTACTATGGTCCTTTTTCCATAGTAGCTAAATTGGGTAAGGTAACATACCAACTACAACTACCAGAGAATTCCCAAATTCATCCAGTGTTTCATGTGTCACAACTGAAGAAATGTGTGGGAGGACAATGGGTGAGTGCAAGCCTACCTTCAGATGAAGGAAACAGTGTACCTAGAGTTGAACCAATAGTTGTTCTAGATAGAAGGGTCATTTACAGGAAAGGAGCCCCCATAACCCCGGGTGTTGGTGAAATGGTTTCATCTTCATACTGACCATAACACGCGGGAATACCTCCTTGACTTGCTCAAGTAGTTCCCAAGGGTAGCTAGTCTACTTTGTATTTCTTAAGGACAAGAAATTCCTCAAAGGGAGGGTAAATATCATGTACTTACTAAATGAAATTGTAGGCGGGAATACGGGAAAGTAGCAGTAGCCGTAGCACATGAGTTGGCTAGGCAATTTGTAACTTTTGGTGGGAAGCATCCCACTTGACTTGGTGAGATCAGTATAAATATAAACTGATCTCACTTGATAAAGGCATGCTATGAATCAATTCAATTTTGGAATTTCCCTCTAATTCTCTCATTCCCTCTCTTTTCTCTTCTCTCTTTCCCTACACTCAATTCTCTCTCTCTCCCCCTACCAATTCTTCTTTAAGTCTCCAAAATTCTCTAAGGAATTCTTGGGAATTCCTTGTCAGATCTCTTGGATCTAACAGTAGTCCAGGCAATTTTTAACTGCCAATTCCGCCTACGATCACTATTAGAGCCCTTCCTCGGCCACGATTCCACCTGCGAACACATCCCAACCAACGATTCATACTTGTGATCTCACCCACAATGGCAGACGGCACCCGGATGAAGAATTTCAAATCCCAGCCCCAACAATTCCATTCGACAATCTCTGATCTTCAAACTAGGGTGGATTCATTAGAAATCAAATCAAACAAGAACAATGAGACGATTATCTCTGTGGATGGGAAGCTTGAACAGAAATTGGATAGCACAGTGGATTGGTTACGCGAGGAGATGCAAGATCAAATGCGCAAACAGAACAATTAGATGCAATAGTTCATGGTGATGTTCTTTTTTTTTTTTTTCTTTTTTTTGGTAAGTAGTTCATGGTGATGTTCACGAGGCAGAATTCGGTAAGGCCATATCCAAAATTTCCTCCTAGGGAATGGACTGATCTAATCCTTCCAAGATTCGGACCAGATCCTAGGACAATTGGTTTCGTGGAATTGGAGATGAAACCTGCTATGTTTGGAGAGAACTTAGAGGAGAGAGTTGTTGGAAGGCGGTAGGGAACAATGGCTACACAAAATCAGCCCTGTTTTCCTATGCTGAAGTTGGACATTCCGATGTTCAAAGGCCAAAACTTCAAATGGTGGGTGAGAAGAGAGAATGTTTACCTTGTACCATGTTCTGGATCAACAAAACATCACATTGGCCTCTACTTACCTCAATGATGTAGGGGATGCCTGGTTCCAGGGCAAGATCAGGGTTAGAGATGGCTGCCAATGGGCAAAGTTTGTGGAAGTTGTATGTGAAAGGTTCATAGACCGAAGTATGATGGTTGTTGTCGAAGAATTTAACAAATTAAGGCAAGAAGATTCAGTGCAAGCCTATCAACTAAAATTCGAAGAGCTAAAATCCCTAATGTTGAACATCAACCCACATTTCACTAAAACCTACTTCATCTCAAGCTTCATCAGTGGCTTGACTAAAGAATTAAGGCCAAGTGAAGATGTTGCAGCCAAGAACCGTCAAATAGGTAGCAGAGAGTGCTAGGCTACAAGAACTTATAGTAGAAGCCTTAATGAGAAAGAACATAATCCCGTAGAAAGGAATTGAGTTGGGGAAAGCACAGGTGTCCTCGGTTGCTAGAAATTCGAATTATGGAACCAATAAGGGAAAACTCTTACAAAAACCTCCCCAAGACCCATCCATCCCCATCCTATCAGCTAAATATGACGAGAGCTAATATTACAGAACAAAGGAGGCAGATGGGACTTTGCTTCAAATGTGGAGAAAAATATTCTCCTGGACATCGCTGTAACAAGTAGCTGTTACTTTTGGAAGGCAAAAATAAAGAGGTAACAAAGGAAATGGAAGCCACTTATGAGGGAGAAAGAGGACGAATTTCATAAGGAGGAATTTCATTACAAGCTTTAAAGGGGTGTCTCTCAAAGAAAATCATCAAAGTGGAGGGTCAAGTAAGGGATAAAAAGTTAATGATATTAATTGACAATGGCAGTACACTAGTTTTCTCAATGAAAAAATTTCCAAGGTCTTCGGTTATGAGTTACAGAAAACGTTTCCTTTGTCAGTCACTATGGCAAATGGAAGTAAGGTGTATAGTAAATCCAAGTGTGTTGACTTTAGCTGGGAAATGTAAGGGGAAGAATATATCACTGAATTACGGCTATTAAAGTTAGATGGATATGACATGGTGTTAGGAGTGGATTGGATAAGAACATTCAGTCCAATAATATTTGACTTCAACAAATTGGAGGTTACCTTCGAGAAGGGAGGAAAGAAGGTAACTCTCATTGGAAGGTTGGAGATGGAAACCTGCAAACTGATTTCTGAAAGGAATTTACAGAGAATTTCAAGATTCCTCCATGCAAGCTTTGGAAGAGAAGAAATAGAAACGACTGGTATTGGGAAGATGGATGTCTACTAATAAAGGAAGTCATTGTATTTCTTGAGGGCAAGAAATTTTAAGGGGAGGGTATTTGTTAGGAACACTCATGTTCTATAAGGGGATTTCTTATTTATTTTTGTATAGCAATTATATGCAGTTGTACCTTAATGTTGCTACTTGAATTGTACCTTGTAGTTGGCTTGGCGCCAACATCAAGTTGCAACTAGGCTTAGTATATAAACACTAACCCAACTAATGAGAGGTATCGAGACTTATCTAGAATTTCCAATCAACTCCAGATCTCTCTCTCAATTTATCTCACTCTCAAACCTTCTTTCTCTCTCGCTCCTTCCTGTTCTTCTTATCTCCGTCCATTCTTCTCTCATTTCTCACTCAAATTTTATTCTAATTCTCATCAAATGAAGAGAATTGGCCCGTTAGGTTCAAGATCCTAACAAAAGTTTCTATAAGAACTTTGCCATAGGCTTTCTCTAAATCTATAAATATCTTATGCAAATTTGTTTCTTTATCTCCAAGCCTTTCCATTAGATGTCTCAAATCCTTTGTGTTTCTTTCCCTTGTTTTAGCTAATATATATATATATATATATATATATATCTTTCTCCATCTTTTTTGTCTAGTCGATGGTACAGATTTTCATTAACTTTTGACTTAGCTTGGCAAACTACCTTTTTGACTTACATTTTTGCTAAAATATACACCTCTTCAAATTTTCTTTGTTGCGACATGTATGTAAAGTCTTCTAGTAAGCTCTTCTAGTTTTTTTTTTTGTTTTTTTTTCGTACACCTCTTCATCTAACCTCCAAGACTCTTTGATTTGAAGTTTTCCCTTTTGACTCTCCTAAAACCAATTTTTCCATATTTTGAAAAGCGTAGCCATCTCAATTCACATTTTGATTTTTTACTATCCAATCTTTTCTGCCACAATTTCTTCTTGCAGTAGGTTGGTTACCTTTAAAACCCATCATTTTATTTTTGAACTTCATTTGGTATCTCTTACCTCCTCCATCTTTTGATTTTAGTTAAGGATCATAAGCCTATGTTCAATGGTTAGTGTAGAAAGTAGGTTGATGGATGAAGAATAAACAAGAATAAGCCACTAACTTTCTTGATTATGCACGGTATTACACTCCCTATTAATAGGGGTGAGAATTACACTTTAGGAAAGATATATCATACACTGTATAAGAAAACAAAAGATACAACACAGGATTAGGAAATCTCTAAAACTGAACAGCTTTCTAAATATAGAGGATACGATCGAACTTGATTTTAGAAAGCTAACTTAGCGTTCATCCCATTCCATAATTCTGTGGATTATTCAACACTCCCCCTCAAGCTGATGAATGAATATCCATCATTCTCAGCTTGCTTGTAAGTTCTTCAAATCTTTTGATAGGCAATCCTTTTGTTAGTAAATCAGCTAGTTTATTTTTTGAAGAGACAAAAGGTATACAAATCACCTTAGTTTCTGAAGAGACAAAAGGTATACAAATCACCTTAACTTCTATCTTTTCCTTGATAAAGTGACAATCAATCTCAACATGTTTAATGCGGTCATGTTGCACTAAATTATGTGAAATACTAATTGCTGATTGATTGTCACAAAGAAATTGCATGGGACCATTGATAGAAACCTTTAGATCATCCAGCACAATCTTCAACCAAAGTAATTCACAAAAGCCAAGTGCCATTGCCCAAACCTCTGCCTTAGCATTAGACCTGCCTACTACACCCTGTTTTTTATTCCTCCAAGACACCAAATTTCCTCTCAAAAACACAGGTAACCTGTAGTGAACCTTCTATCCATAAGGGAGCCTCCGTAATCAACATCAGTGTAGCCTTGGACCTCTAGTTCCTTCCCTGATTTGAATAATAAACCCTTTCCCAGAGTTACTTTAAGATAACACAGAATTCTTCTAACAACTAGCATATGTTCTTTAGTAAAATGATGCATGAATTGACTCACCAGGCTGATGACAACAAATGCTATGTTAGGCCGGGTGTGAAATAGGTAGATTAATCTACCAACTTTTGGTATCTCCCTCGATAACCAATGGACTGTCACTGTGACCTAATTTCAGGTTAGGTTCCAAAGGTGTGCTAGTTGCTCTGCCACCAAGCATCTCGGTCTCTTTTAACATATCCATGGTATATTTTCTTTGAGAAAGAAATATACCTTCCTTAGAGTAGGCAACCTTTATCCCCAAGAAGTACCTAAGTCTGCCAAGGTCCTTGATGTCAAACACATAGGTCAAATGCTCCTTTAGTAACTTTTGTTCACCACAATCATTTCCAATGATAATTATATCATCTACATATACAAGTAAGGCTGCTAGAGTACCTTTCTTGGAGTGCTTGATGAATAGAGTGTGATCCCCCTGCTTTGCCACCCATTTCTTTCATAGCCCTTGAGAACTGGTCAAACCAGCCTCTTGGAGATTGCTTTAGCACATAAAGGGCTTTCTTTAATCTACAAACATAACTTGCATCCACTCCATTAGTAAATCCTGGTGGAGGTTCCATAAAAACCTCTCCCTCTAGGTCACCATGCATGAAGGTATTTTTGACATCTAGTTGCATCAATTCCCAACCATAACAACTAGCCAAAGAGAGTAGAATCCTCACTATAGTCATCTTAGCCACGGGTGCAAAAGTTTCTAAATAATCTATACCGTAAGTTTGAGTGTAGCCTTTGGCTACCAATTGAGCTTTGTACATTTCCAATGTTCCATCAGCATTATATTTCACATTAAACACCCATATGCACTCTACTAGTTGAACCCCCTTTAGGTTATGCACCATTTCCCAAGTTTGATTCTTCTCCAAGGCCCTCATCTCCTCATGCATAGCTTGTACCCAATTCTGATTTTGTAATGCCTCTTCTACAATCTTAGGAATAGCTATGGAATCAAGAGAGGTCAAAAAACTCTTGTGATTTGGGGACAACCTGTGATAGGAAATGAATTGGGCAATAAGGTGTTGTCTGTAGCTCCTAACCCTTTTCTAATAGCAATAGGAAGATCCAAATCATAATGTATAGGATTAGAACAATTAATGGGTTGAGAACCATCAAAAGGCTGAGTGAGTTCCAAACCTAATTGAGGGATAGATGATGGGCCCTACTTAGCACATATTGGGTTATTCCTTCCTCTTGTATACATATGGTGAGCCTTGAACCTGACAAGAGATATTTTGGGCTAAATAGAGGGTGGAGAATCAGGAGATGTTTGTTGGTCTCCTATTTCTGCTGTCTTTGAATTAGGAGTAGGTAAAGTTGAGAGATTAGGAGGAGAATGTGGCCGATATGACTGAGACACTTCCATGATAGGTAAATTATGATAATCAGTAGCTATAATCTCCCCCTTAGGACTAGAAGTAGAAGACTAGAAAAAAGATTGATCCTCCACAAAGGTTACATCCTTAGACACAAAAATTTTTCGAGTAGGAGGGTGGTAGCACTTGTACCTTTTTTGGGTAGGAGAATACCCCAAAAAGACACCCCTTAAGGGCTCGGGGGTCAAACTTATCCCTATAATGTTTAGAGACATGAACAAAAAGCTACACACTCGAATACTTTAAGAGGAAGGGAGGTATGAAGATCAATCTCTAAGAAGTAGGAACAAAGGCATTGAAATGGGGTAAGTTGATCTAGAACTCTTGAGGGAACCCTATTAATCAAATAGGTTGCAATCAGCGCTGCCTCACCCCAGAAAGAATTAGGGACTGTTAATGCAAGAGAGGCTAGCAACATTTAGGAAATGTCTCATCTTCCACTCAGTAACTCCATTTTGCTAAAGGGTTTCGACACAAGAGAATTTGTGAATAATTCCCTCTTGTTGGAAAAATTGATTGAGGTGATGATTAAAATAGTCTCTAACATTATCAGTTCTGAATTTTTTGATAGAGACCCTAAATTGAATTAGGATCATCCTATGAAACAAGGGCAGGATGGTGCTAACGGCAGCTTTGTCTTTGAGTAAATATACCCATGTCATCTTATTGCAGTCATTAATAAATGATAGAAACCATTTAGCCCAAAAACAATTGGGAACTCTAGAGGACCCCCATACATTAGAATGTACTAAAGAGAAAGGAAACAAAGAAAGTTTATTGTTAACAGCATAAGGTATTCGATGGCGTTTAGATAACTCACACACATCACAATGAAAAGAATTGACATCAAAACCTTTAAATAGATTTTGGAACAAGGTCTTTAATAAAGTAAAAGGTGGGTGTCTTAATCTAAAATGTTGAAGCCATGCATCAGAGCGAGTAGAGGTAAACAAAGAGGAGTAAGGCTGAAATGGTCTCCTGTAGGTAGCTTTTTGCTTCTTTGTAGATAGTACAACCCATTCAATGTTTTAGCAGCACCAATTATCTTCCCTGTTGTTAGATCCTAAAACACGCAGCCATAAGGTGAGAAATTCACACAAAAATTAAGGCTTTGGGTAAGCTCGTCAACAGAAAGCATATTGATGGAAAGGCTAGGTACATACAGGACATGTTGGGCAGGTAGGGATGGGTTCAAACAGACATTTCCTTGCCCAACTATTAGAATAGCTTGACCATTAGCAACAGTGATTTTTTTGGAGCCAATTATTGGTTCATAGGTTTCAAAAAATTCCAGATTAGGTGACGTGGTCAGTTGCTCCAGAATCTAAAATCCATAGTTCATCCCTAGCTGCATATGAGGCAAGTGAAAGCTCAAAATTAAGGCACATACCTGCTTGAGTTAAGGAACATTCCCCTTGGAGAGTTTCAAGGAAAGATTTCAGCTTCCCAATCTCTTTTGCATTCAATTCTCATAGGTTTGACAAGGTTGTTGAGTTAGCCTTTTCAATTGTCTCCTCTATTTCTTCAGTGGAGAGATAGGTTTTTTCCTGATTCTTTGGCTGCAAGTTTTTGAAACCTCCTAGTTTGCTTAGAACTGCCTCTTTACCATGCAATTTGAAGCATGTGTCTCTTGTATGTCTAGTCTTTTTGCAGTATGAGCACCAAAGCCCCTCCTTTGCCTACTTTGATGAGGACTGCTCTCTGCGTTGCAGAGGCTTCGTCCATGTCCCCTGCACCTTATTAGTTACCATAGTCGATCCCTCCATGCCATGATCAAAAAACATGGCTGCCCTTCTATGTTCTTCACTTCTCACTATAAAAAAGACCTCATTTAGTGATGGCATTTTTTCCTTGCTAAGCACTTGAGCCCTTACTTGATCAAACTCAGGGTTGAAACCTACCAAAAATTATACTATCCTATCTCTTTCCAACATAGAGGTTAAGATAATGACATTCTCACTACACACCATTTTTATATCCTGATAGTGATCTAATTCTAGCCAAAAACCATTCATCCGGTTGTAAAATTCAATTACAGTTAGAGCCCCTTGCTTTGTACTATTGATTTTAGTCTTAATCTCATACACAACCGATGCATCTTACACTTTAGAATAGGTCCTCTTCATTGTTTCCCAAATTTCTCTAGCGATAGATAAAAACATATAGTTTTTACTTACCTCTGGAAGCATGGCAGTCCACAACTAAGACATCAACATTGAATCCTCCACATCCAAGCTTGGATCTGTTGCCTTAGGGGTTAGTCCGGTGAGGTGAGCTATCTTTCCTCGGCCCTTCAAAAAGGTCCTCACCAATTGGGACCACTGAAGATAGTTTCCACCATCCAATCTATAGGAGTGGTGCATTCCCGATAGCTTGTTGATCGGAGCTCCACCGAAAGTTGATTCAATAGGCATTGCTTCCCTTGTTAACATAGGAGAAGCGGTTTCGGAAATCTCTGACATTACAGGGAGATATGTCACCAGTAAACAAGACAAGAACAAACAAAGGAGGGATCGTGGCAATGAAGGCTCACAAGAGGACAAATTGAGGCAATGAAGGCACACTAATTAATCAGAGGTCTTGGCTCTAACACCATGTAGAAAGTAGGCTGATGGATGCAGAATAAACAAGAATAAGCCACTAACTTTCTTGATTATAAACGGTATTACACTCCTTATTAATAGGGATGAGAATTACACTTTAGGAAAGCTACAAAGAATGGAAAGATACACTATACACTGTATAAGAAAACAAAAGATACAACACATAATTATGAAATCTCTAAAATTGAACAGCTTTCTAAATATGGAAAATATGATCAGGGCTGATTTTAGAAAGCTGACTTAGCGTTCATCCCATTCCGTAATTCCGTGGATTATTCAACAGTTAAGCATTCTCCCAGTAAAACTTTACAATTCTTATAACATAAACAGTCCTCTCGTCTCATAAGAAATTAGTAATTGACAAGCCATTTTTATATGTGACCCAAGTGTTCATCTTGCTTCTCGAACCTAGTATTAGCTATGATGAGCTCATATGTCATTGAAAAATCTAGAACAACTTTATGCTCATTATTACTTTCTCTAAATCCACAAGCTACATTCATATCTCTATACCCATTCACTTGTCTACCCATATGACCATTTAACTCACCTTATCAAACCAAAACAAAATGTTGCCACACTCATAACTAGCATGTTAGCTAAAAAGATTGTTTCCCATAGACTACTTGCTAAACAAAAGAAATATTAATGTGTCAAATGTCCTCCATTTCTATTATTCAAATGCATATCAAAATAGCCAGTATATAAAATCAAAATTCATATACATTTAATATAACATGTGTAGACAATAGAAACTTGAAATTTATAACCCTAAGTGCACACACATAAAAGAAGAAAATTTGGGTACCTCAACGGACAAAAGTTGCAATATTTTGTTGAGAACCCGCAAGCGATGAGTTGCATATGAGCTGTTGGCAGGAAGTTGATTCATTCTCTTGATTTCTTCATGTATAGCTGCATTCTTTTCTTCACATCCCATTTTCTTACATCTATCTTTATCCTGAGGACTAGTGATACTCTTTCTTTGCTTATTATCAGCAACTCTGTCATTAAATTTGTGAAAGGTATCCATTTCCACAGTGCACCACTCTCTGTGAAATATTTGACTATGTTAAACATTGGATTGTTAGTATCAAGCCAGGAGTCAATGGCAGCCTATCACCATCATTATTACTGTAAATAGAGATTTGATTTCTAATATTCTATGCGTACTTTGGCTATATGGTGGTAATTATGTGCTTAGATTAAGAAGCCCAATTTGTTGAGCACTTGAGCTCAGATTAAGGAGTCCAATTTGATGTTATTACTCCTATTTCACACAACAAGAAAGAACTCAATAGGAGATCTAAAATTTTCCAGCAAACCCACAATTTTGACATAAGAAGTTTTGAAATTGCATAACAGGAACAAAACATAATTAAAAAAATAAATATGTTAATAAATAAATATGAAAGACAACTTCTACTAGATAAGACCAAAATCCTTAACAGGGATTCCATCATGAATTGTTATTCTGTATGATGAGATTTTATCCCCCAGAATTAATTTATGCTTATACCAGTTTAACTGTTTAAGCCCCTCCTTAAGAGTGGAAATAAATTTAACAGAAATAATTTAAATATTTCATGAATTATAATACGAGCAAGTTAGGATTAAACAAACACATAGATTTAATACTTCCTAGGTAATGCACGAGATACAACAACAACAAACAACAATCCCCAGCCTTAATCCCAATAGTGGAGATACTGATGTAAATAGGAAGCTGGAAGAACAACTAGAAGAGTCGGAAAAGAATTTTTATCTTTTCCAAGCGTGATGAAGCTAATGGGTTTCCAAAATGATGAAAAATTAGTTTTAACTGAGGCAATCAAATTATACTGAATTCAGGTAAAGACGACTCTCTCTATTTAAGATTAAAGAGTTTGGACTTATTTCCTACATGTTTTAAGAAAACTCGATTATGCATTAAACTTCAATGGCAAGAGGCACAAGCAACTGAGATGAATATATAAAATCAGACAGATTCTGCGGATCAATTTGGTCACTTAAGATAAGAAATTAACCACAAGCCTTCAGCAGCAGATATATTAACGTTCATTTTAAGCATTCAACTCAAACAACTTCTCGATCAATCCGTGCTTACCATCATTACAAACAAAACGAAAAAGTAAAAACAGTGTGCTTCTATTGGGAAGATACGAAGTGCCTGTATGTTTGATTAGCAAAGACATGGAAAGAAATTTAAACTCATTCAAACAATAAGAAAGAAAGATGACTCAACTTTTGAACGAAATGACACGATACAGGCGCAATTAAGTGCCGCTCCTGTTCCCTCCGGTCCGAAACAAAGGAAAACTGATATTTAACGGATCAAATTCAAGTGTTTTTCTTTCCCGATGCTTCTGGGCGACCGAACAGATAGTGCAGAAGACAGAAAAGATGGTACCTTGCGGTTTTACTCGAAACCCTAACAATCCTCAGCACAGCATTCCAACGCCGCAGAGCAGAGAGAAGCTGTTAGAAGTTCCGAAATCAACCCGTTTCGTCCCTTTTAACTAGAGATGGGAGCTGGGCCGGCCGGCCGCCTAACAAAATAAGGGCCGTGCCGGGTCAGTAATATGTGGCCCGTAGTCTGGCCTGGCTCGGTCCATCAAAATGATCCGTGGGTCGACCCATCAATTGGTCCGCTAAAATGACTTGGTCCAATCCATTAAAAAATAAAAAAATATTTAAAAAATTATATTTATATTTAATAATTATAAACATAATAATTAAAAATTATGTTTCTTGTAAATATAATTTTATTATAATGTTTGTAAACATAATTTTAATGTAATTTTTGTAAACATAATGTTTATTGTAAATATCATAATTTTACAAACATCAAAATTATAAGTAAACATTAATAAACAATTATTATATGTTTATTAATAAACAATGTTTATTAATGTTTACTAAACATATTTTAAACATTAATATGTTTATTAAACATATTTTAAAAAATATTAATTACATTTGAGAAAAAATAAAAAAATATATTTAAAAAATTATATATAAAAAATTAAAAATAAATGACTCACGGGCCGACCCAAATAGCTAAGCCCACATGCCAGCCCTGCCCAACACGCCCACGGGCCGGCCCAGCAGGCCCATGGCCTGGCCCGGCCCACTTTGGCCCACTTATTAAGGGCCACAAGGCCGTGCCGGGCCTTAGTTTCTATTTCCTTGGCCCGGCCCGTTTCCTTCATGAGCCAAATTTGACCCGGCCCACTAAATAAGCGGGCCAAGCGGGATGCGGGCCGACCCGGCCTGGCTCGCCCATTTCCCATCACTACTTTTAACGTGGTAGAGCCATTTTACTGGATTTTTATCTTGTATTTTGTCTATGTTCAAAAAAAAAAATTCAAATCCCAGTTTCACACTCAACCTTTGATTTTTAGTGTGTTTATTATATTAATAATTGTATTATTATTATATTAATAACCCCAAGCAAGGCAAAGAGGGCAAACTCAAGGGCATCACCCAAACGGTCTGGTAGCACCCACTAAATGGACTTGGGAAATTCTATTTACAGCGAACTTTTTGCTCTGTGCAGCCAAATTTTTATATACCTAAAATAACCTTGAATAAAATTTCAATATTACCCTTATCATCCTCAATGACTCAACTGACATTTTACTGTATTTTTCGGCGGAGATTCTCTATTCTTTTTAAACTCAACTACTCACGTCAATCAATTTTATTTTCGATTAAAAAATTGATTTTTCTGAAAAAAAATCTTCACAGACATATTCTCTGAGATTGATCTTTTAAAAAAATTAGTATCCTCTCAAATCCAATCCATTTGCTCTGAAACTTTCTATTTTCTCTACTTTCACTCTCGTTCATTCTCTGAAATCCATTTTCTCTCCATTCTCTGAAATCCATTTTCTCTCCATTTTCTCTCAAACACAACCAGTCAGTAATCTATCATCTATCATGGATTACTACACAAAATTGTTGATGAATAATATAGAAGCATTTGAAGAAGAACAAAACATATCTCTAGAAGAAAATGAATATCACGTCGACGAGGTAAGTAAATTTATTTTGATAAGAATGTAATATGTTGCTGTGTGTATTTATATTTATAATATATGTATATGAAATCGACGAGATAAGTAAATTTATTTTGATAAGAATGTAATATGTTTCTGTATGTATTTATATTTATAATATATGTATAATATGTGTGAGAATGAAATTTAGAGTAAATTGATATTTTCACAATATTTTCATAATTTTTTTTAAAAAAAATTATAAAAATGTTAAAAAAAATTTGAAGCTAGGGAAGCAATCCTTCCCCGAACTCTAGCATTCGGGGAAGGCATGCTTCCCCGAACGGTGGAGTTCGGGCAAAGCATCTTCCCCGAACTCTAGCGTTCGGGGAATGCTTCCTCTCCGAACTCTAGAGTTCGGTACCGCTTGACTTCCTCGAACTCTAGCATTCCGAAATATGTATTTTAATTATGTTTTAATCTTATTTTAATTTTATTAATTCTTTTTATAGGAATCCAATCGTGATATTCAATAATTTGATGTTACCCAACCATTTACTACTAATCAGGTATGATAGATTTTTAATAATTTATTTAAATAATTATTTTTATTACACATAAAATGTTCTAAATGTTTGTTTTTTCGTGTTTAGTTATTTGATACTAGAGAAGCATTGATTGGATGGGTTAAGAAAATTGGAAAAGAAAATGGAATTGTGATTGTGATAAAGAGTTCAGAATGTGGAGATCCTAGAAAAAGACCTAGAATTCGTCTTGCTTGTGAACGTAGTGGAAAGTATAGACCGTCTAAAATGAAAAAGAAAACAATTGAAGAATCAAAACGGAAATTCACGGGTTCAAAAAAGTGTGATTGTCCGTTTGAATTACTTGCTATGAAATTTGAGCAGTGGGAGTTGAAAGTTGTATGTGGCTTTCATAATCATGCATCATCAACTCAACTAGAGGGTCATTCATATGCAGGGAGACTTACAAAAAAGGAGAAAGTAGTTTTAAAAACAATGTCTGAGAATCTTGTGAAGCCTAGAAATATTTTGATGGCACTAAAAGCAGAGGATGAGGATAATGTGACTACTATCAAAACTATATATAATGCTCATCAAAGATACAAACTTATTGAGAAATGTGGTAGATCACAAATGCAACAGTTGATGAAGAAGTTAAGAGAATGTAATTATGTGGAGTGGCATAGAAATGATAGATCAACAGATTGTATTTCAGACTTATTTTGGGCCCATCCGATATCTATATCTTTATTAAAAGTATTTCCACATGTCTTAATAATGGACTATACATACAAAACCAACAGGTATAGATATCCACTCCTCGAAATTGTTGGTGTAACATCTACTGAGTTAACTTTTCCTGTTGCATTTGTATTCATGAATCATGAATATGAAGATAACTACACACGGGCTATGGAGAGATTAAAGAATGTGATGTCACCTAATACATTTCCAGGAGTAGTTGTCACTGATAGGGAATTAGCATTGATGAATGCAATACATAAAGTATTTCCAACTACGACTACTTTATTATGTAGATGGCACATATCAAAAAATGTGCTTGTTAAGTGTAAGAAATTTTTTGATAGAAAGGAGATATGGGAGAAGTTTATGTTAGGTTGGAATCTTCTTGTTTTTGCCTCAACTGAGAATGAGTATGAACGTCTGCTTTCTGACTTAATCATCGAGTACCATGGATATGAGGATGCAATTGATTATGTGAGAAAGACATGGCTGAATGATTATAAAGAGAAATTTATTGCAGCATGGACAAATAAAGTATTGCATTTTGGAAATATTACTACTAACAGGTATTCTTTAATAAACTTAACTCTTATTCTTATTGTTTTATTATAATATATCTAATTAATCTCTAATTAATCTAATACATCAATATGCTTATGCTTTTATTCAGGGCTGAGAGTGCACATGCGAAGCTGAAGAGATATTTGGGATCATCTCAAGGTGACTTTGAATCATCATGGAAGATTATCAACTCTCTTATTGAGTTACAACATACCGAGATTAAAGGGTCTTTTGAGAAGAGTTTAATGTTGATACAGCATGATTTCAGACCAGAAATTTTTAGAGAATTAAGAGGTATTATATCAAGAAATGCAATGAATATGGTATTAAAGCAAATACAGATAGCTCAAAAAATTGGAGCAGATAAGGTTGCATGTGGATGTGTGATAAGAAACACACATGGTTTACCTTGTGCACATGAAATTTCAGAATTAATGATGGAGGGACGACCAATTCCTTTATCATTTGTGCACCCTCACTGGACAAAATTAAATTTGGTACAGACTGCTGATTCATCTGTTCTAACTATTTATCCAGAGTTAGAAAGTTTGTATAATATGTTTCAGT
Source organism: Diospyros kaki (assembly GCA_036245055.1). NCBI lineage: Eukaryota > Viridiplantae > Streptophyta > Magnoliopsida > Ericales > Ebenaceae > Diospyros > Diospyros kaki. The sequence continues at coordinate 16,842,200 of BSEG01000013.1, read as the reverse complement.
CAGAACCAACAGGAGGTAAATTCGTATTGAAACAGAAATTGAGAGAATTAATAGATCCAGCTACCACTTCATTGATACCACCAAGTGCGAAAGTTCGGACAAAAGGTAAGCCATTATCAAAGAATAAAATTCAGATTGATACATCTACTCGACGTGATCCATCATATTTTGAAATAGTACAATCTATTCATGACACTACATCTCCAACAACACAGAGCTCAGTGAAGACACCAAACAGAGGTAAATTTTATAGCAGTGTGAAACACAGATTGCTAGGTTATGATGCTTCATTTCCAGCAAATATCCAACATTTTATACATAATATTGTTAATGTGGAGTCGGATGGACACTGTGGATTTCGTGCTATTGCTGCCTTACTTGGAATGAGTGAGCATAATTGGAGCGATGTTCGTATGAATTTAATTGAAGAGTTGCATACCTTTTTGTGATGAGTATATACAGATATACGGATCTGCTATGCGTGTAGATGAATTAATACACACACTTTCTTGTTTTGAGTGTGTTGCACCTCCCCAACATTGGATGACTTTACCAGACATGGGACATTTGATTGCTTCAAAATATAATATTGTCTTGGTTCATTTATCTATAATACAATGTCTTACCTACCTTCCATTGAGATCAGTCGCCCCTTCAGTGATACAACATAGGATGATTACTATTGGTTTTGTGGACGATTGTCATTTTGTGCAGGTATTATTATTTAATAATTTATTTATATATTGATATAATTATGTTATCATAAATAAATATAATATTAATAATTTTATTTTGTCATTTTTCAGGTATTTCTGAAATCAGGCTCACCAATTCCTCCTGTTGCACGGAACTGGTATAAATATCGATATAATATTGCACGGGAATGGGAAATACCATATATAAGTCGAATTCAAGCTTTTATGTCTCTTATTAACGAAAATGTTATTACAAAAGATGTTTTTGATTTAAGTGATGAATGATCAGTATGTTTGATTTAAAAACATTTAAGTGATGAATGATCAGTATGTATGTTTTTTATTTTACTATCATAATTATAAATTGTGTATGTTTTATATTATTTGTTATATATCACGACATTCCACATTCTAAAATTATATAAATTATAATAAAATTTAATAATAAATAATAAAATAAAATATCATTACAAACAATACATAATCCAAAATTATAATTTATAATACAATAACGCACACCGGCTAAGAAGTCAAATAGCACACAACTCAACTAATAAGTAAAATTGAAATAACACACAACTCAATTATCCATTCACACAACTTAATTATCCAGTGAAATAACACACAACTCAACTAACAACTCAACTTGAAATAACACATAACTTAATTATCCATAGTCACTAGTAAGTAAACTTAATACAACTCGAACTTGAAATCTTGACAGAACTCGAACTTGAAATCTTGATGGCAAAATTAACTTCAACTTGATTATCCAGGAGGAGATGTACCAGATGTTGATGCTCCAATATTATCAGGATTGAAGCCATATTGAGAGGCTAAAATAGTATTTACCTGAATACACGTCTCCTTCCATGCATCAGCAGAAACAGGCTCATTACTTGATATAGTTTTATCAAGAGTACATAATGCTAGTCGATTACGCTGAAAAAAAAATATATTAATTTTTTATTTAAATAAATTAAATTGAATATAACTTAAATATAACTTAAAAACTTACCGCTTCATACAGATTGAGCATATCTTGTACACCTCTATCAAATCTCGATCGATGTATCGGATTTTGTACAAATGGATGTGTAATAGATGAATACCAAGGTAAATATTCAGGTACAAAATGCCATGGAAATAAAGCAGGTCTACCACGTCGATGTGGTGGCAATAAATACATATCCCATCAATTCCAAATATCATCAATAAATGTATAAATTACCCTATATGATGCCGTACCTGCACCCCGCCTAGCTTCAAGAAGTGATAATGGGGGTGGAAGAATAGTCTGCACATACCCAAACTATCGTAAAACTCTTTCAGGATGATATGGTTCTATAATACCTCCACATTTTAGACAACCTGAGAAAAATGTAATATTTGGTACTGGGTGATGTGAACGAACCCTCAAGTATGGCATCCAAATCATCTGCAAATATTATTTACATAAATATTAATTTTAGAATATATTAAATAACTTACAAATAATAGTATATAAGAAATACCTCGTCCGGTGATAAAGTATCAATCTGCTCTCTAATAGATTGTAAAGAATCAGTATCACGAACAGGTAACCAACGAAGAGCTCGTGGTTGCTCATCACTATATAATAAGTTACATCTAATTCTAGTAAAGGGAAAATATTCGTACACCCATGCTTGTAAATTTGATATAAATAATTATGTTAAATATATATAAATATATGATATAAAATTATAAAATTAAAATAATTACCTCAAGTAAGGTAAGATATCCAGCAATGCTTTTCACCTCTTGTCTGGTAGCAATACCGAGCTGTCGATATAAATATGCGAGACAAGCAGCTCCCCATGCATAATTACCAATCATACTTAAATCCTCTAATAATGTCAAGTACGCCACTGAAACTAATGTACCACTTTTATCTACAAATAATGTACATCCTAATAAAAATAACATATATGCTCTACTGATATATTCAATCTCTTCATTTGAAACCTCATTCGGTAGATGCATAAATGTTCTTTTTAACCAGTCTAATTTTACAAAAGGTCCTCGATTTTCTCTAATCTGTTGTGCTGCTACATCTAATGAAACTCCAAGTAACCTACATAATAAATCACTAGCTTCACTAGATGTCAACTGATGAGGCACAGATATAGATCTTCCTGTTACTGGAATCTTCAAAATAGCAGCAACATCATATAATGTTATACTTATCTCTCCAAATGGTAAATGAAATGTATTAGTCTCAGGCTGCCATCTCTCTGTAAATGCTGAGACCATAGCATGATTTATATATCGATAAGTACACTCTACCAATGGTGACAAACTAGAACCCATAACAATATCACGAACACGAGGCTGATTATCCAATGGCCATTCAGGAATTTTAAGGCCATGATTTCTACATTTTAATATGCCTCTTTCCTGTTAAAAAATTCAAATATCTAATTATTTAAATTATAAAAACTTAGAGTAAGCAATTATTTAAATTATAAAGATAAATATTAAAAAAATTAATATAACTTACCTCTCCTGCCCATATTGCAAATGCCACATGATTTTTAAAACTTTTTAGAATTGATCTATCTCTAGGGCCACCAGGTAGTGGTTCAGAAATATCATCAGGTTGTGAGGATGATGATGGTTGATCAGTTGCTTCTTCTTGATTAGGGTTGGGATGCTCCTCAATTGGATCTACCACTGGATCTTCTACTGTCTCTAAAATAGTCGGTTCACTAGAACTCTCAATCCTCCTTCTTCTTCTAGTTGATGCAGTAGGACGCTCTCGAGAAGAAGAAGCAGTAGGACGCTCTCGAGAAGAAGAAGACTGACGAGACGAAGAAGCTTCACCTCCTCTTCTACCACGTACCATATCTACAAAATAACACAAAAATAAAAAATAACAGATAAGTACAAAATAATACAAAAATAAAAATAACAGGTATCATATCTACAAAATAACACAAAAATAAAAATATTAAATATAACATATGAAAAACTTACAATGAATTTACAAAATTCATGTTATACAAAATAAGGTAAAAATAAAAAATATTAAACATAATATTAAAATGAAAAATTATTTTAATAATAAAAATAATATTTAAGTAGCTTTCCCAATTCTATTGGTTAACTATAAAAAAAATATAAATATGTTTATATAAATTAGATTTAAAAAATTAAGTAAAAAATATATATTTGTTTGCATTAAAAATTAAATTATTCAACTTCTAAACTTAAATAAAAAATTCCAATACCTTAAGTATAAAAAAATATTAATTATCACTATTTAATTAAAAATTAAAATTTTTTAAATATAAAAAATAAAATAAAAAATAAATCTGTCCCGCCCGAAACCCGGGTTTCGGAGGCGGACATCGCCCCCGAAAGCTGGGATTCGGGGGCGGCCATCGCCCCCGAATTCCAGCTTTCGGGGGCGGCCATCGTCCCCGCCGCCCTCGCCCCCAAATCTGGGTTTCGGGGGCGATGGCCCAGCCGTCGAAACCCAGCTTTGGGGGCGGCGGGGGCAAAGTCCGCCTCGAAACCCAGCTTGCATCCCACCCTCGACAACCTATCTAGAGCTATCTCTATAGATTGAATCATGGAGTCAAAACAAAACAATCTAATCCAAAAAAATAAGTAAAAACTTACCTCACAAGCGCGCGCAGACACGGTGTAGAGAAGGCGGCGGCGAGTGCTGCTGGAAGTGAGTGAGGTGAGTAAGGTTACAGAGAACTCAGAAATGGCGTAGAGAAGGAGGTGAGGCGCGGCGGAGAGGATGAATGGATATATATATGGGGGCAAATTTGGAAGATAGTTGGCTGCAATGAGTAATACTTGTGGCTGAGAAGAGTAATTATTAAATTTATTTTAATAATGGCTGCGAAGAGCAAAAAGTTCGCTGTAAATAGAATTTCCCAATGGACTTTTGTTTTGGAGTAATGCTATGGGTACCAGAACAATTTAAAAATAATTTTTATTTTATTTTTTGAATTTTGCAAGCCCAAGAAATGTACCTTCTTGTCCGTCCACCAAAGCCATCTTCTCCATCTTCTCTTTCCTTGCTATCTGCCCAAACCCAAAGCCATCTTCTTCCTCATTTATTCAGTCTCTCTTCATTTCTTTCTCACGCCCATTTCACTCTCTCTCTCGCACACTCTTTCTCTCAAATCGTCGCCCCACGATTGCTGCGAGCATTGTCGTTGCTCCCCTACCGTGAGCACCGCCTCACCCAGTTGCCCCCACCACCACCCACAGATGGCCGTTACCCCCCTTCCTCACCAGTTCTCGAACCGCCATCGCCTTCCTTGCCAGCCAGTGGCAATGCCTCGCCCCCACCCATCCTCGCCCGTCCCTCTGTCACGAGCAATCGCCCGTACCCACCACACGGCCGTTTTGACGACCACCCATCTCAAAATTTTGTTTCTATTGTGTTTTTGAGTTGATTGTGAAAATGAAAAATAAAGAATATGATTTATTTTGAGTTATAGAAAAATATAATTTATTTTTTTATTTAATTGTGTGAGGAGTTTGGAGTTTAAATTTATGGAATATCAAGTTTATATGATGTAGTTAGGGAATGAAATTTATCAGTTAGCGAATGTAGTTAGAAAAAAATTGAGGAGGATGTTAAAGAAAAAGAAAATGTCTAAATATTATTTTGTGCGAGAAGATTGCAATTTAGACTTTGTTTGTAAAATATATATATATATATTATTAATTAGCCAAAATTATCCAAGGAATAATATCTGGCCATCCACATACATAATTTTAGTCCTTTACCAGTTTTACAGTTATGTCTTTGTAAAGACTTAAAATTTTGAAATTTAAATAATTCATTAATCAGTTAATTTCAAATTTAATAATTGATTTGATTGTTTGAGAATCAATTAGGAGATGGAGTTCTGCCTTTTTTTTTACAAGTAGAGCAAGTTTCAAAACAATACTCTACATTGCCTTGAAACTGAGAGAAGCTAATCAAAGGAATGACTATTGGACAAATTGAACACTGATCAACAATAAAATTCTAACCATAAATTAAATTATTTTATTATGAAATTAAAATTAAGTTCCGTAATCAAAATTTAAAAAAATCAATGTCGCATATAACTTGTTAGGGTAACAAAACTAATTTATAAAATAATTATATATTTCTGTCAAATTGGTTTATTCAATTTAAAACAAAAAATATAAATAACTAAAAAATCAAAACTTAATTTGAAAAACAACTGAATAACTAATAAATTATTTTTCTTCTTTTAATCTAATTCAAATCCAACTTCTGCAGTCACATACCTATTCATCTGCCACTAATTAGCATATCTTTGATTCATTGTCAACAACTTGAAAAAATAGATTTACTTAACTTTTTCCGAAATGCAAAATCGTCAAACAAGCACCAGTTCACCTATATACAGTTAACCAAGTGCCAGACTGACATTATACTATCAGCCAATTCCTAATATCAACATAATAGCTGCATTTCCAAGTTCCGTCTCTGGCATAAGCTAAGGGAAGAAAAAAAATAACTTATCGAAACAACTGAATAATTTATTAATTTAACGGCTAATATTACAGGGGCGATGGAGGTCCCAGAGACGATTGGGGGGGGCGACGATCGTCTATGGCCAGTGGTGGGGGAGACCGGGCAAGGCGGTGCTCGCGGCAAGGAGACGACGGACAGCAAGAACTACTCACGATCGGGAAGGAGGGGCGACGGCGATGCTCGCAGCGATCGTGGGGCGACGACTTGAGAGAGATAGTGGTGGATTTGAGAGAAAAATAGTGTGGGAGAGAGAGAGAGAGAGAGAGAGATTGAATGAGGAAGAAGATGGCTTTGGGTTTTGGGTTTGGGCGGGTAGCAGGGAGAGAGAGGATGGAGAAGATAGCTTTGGGTGGACGGGCAGACGAGTACATTTCTTGGGCCTTGCAAAATCCAAAAAATAAAGTAAAAATTATTTTTAAATTATTTCGGTAGCTGTGGGCGTAGCCCACGGCGTACCCATATCATTACTCTTTGTTTTACAGGCTGTATGCACATCATGTCTAAACACATCACACATAGACTCAACACATTCAGATCTACCATACACACATTTCATATCCAACCTTGTCGTACTTAAGCTTGCCATATGTGGACTTTGTAAAGTTCTTAAGGTGGTCCAGATGTTTTTTCATGTTGTGGTTGTGGGTTGTAAAAGAATTATTTACATTTCTTTAGCCCATATTATGCTTTCATGATTATGTTTCCATAATCACTTATTGATTGAGTTGTAAAGTGGCAAACGTATGTATATTCTTGATGGAAGAATGTAATATAAATTATGGTTTTAGTCCCTAAGTTCATCATCCCTTCTTTTCATTATACACCATCACTTGGGGTGTTTGAGAGCTTGGAAGAGCCAATACCAGAATTGAAGAAAACTACAATGGCTAGAGGTAGTTTTCGTTTATTTTTCGATTCATTTAAATGCTATTTTGGTGTTTGTAGCATGTTAGATCATTTATGTATATCTAACAGTTGGTATCAGAGCCTCTTTGCCTCTGCCTTGACATTTTCAGTATTCTGAAAATTTTTCCAGCATTCTAAAATTTTTTCCACCAAGATTATATGTTGAAATTTTGATTAGATCTACATGGTTGTGACATATTTTGATGATTTAAGTTTAGAAATCTTTGGGAATTTGATTTGTGAGCATTCTACAATTTAAATCATCAATTTTTTATGGCTGGAATAGTGAGATATAACTGGGTCTTCAAAATGGGTTGAAACCGAGTCAAAATGACCCAGCTGGAGGTTGAAGATGACACTGTTCAATAGTGTCAAGGAAGGCTGGGCCTGTTTTCATGAGCTGATTTAATTAAATGGGTTTGGGCCTGTGTTTCATAGGCTATTGATTTAATTAAATGGGTGTAGGCCTATATTTCATGGGCTGTTGTTTTAATTAAATGGGTTTGGGCCTGTGTTTCATGGGCTGTTATTTTAATTAAATGGGTTTGGCCCTATTGTCATGGGCTGTTGTTTTAATTAAATGGGTTTGGGCCTATTGTCATGGGCTATTATTTTAATTAAATGGGTTTGGACCTATTTTCATGGACTGTTATTTAATTATTGGGTTTGGGCCTATTTTCATTAGACATGTTTTAATTATTGGCCTGCAGAATTAAATGTGCTCATGACCCATTTCTGTTAAAAAGAAAAATAAAGAATTTTGTATTTATTTACTTCAATTATTTGCATAAATTAATTTATTATGTCCATATTAATTTATGCAAAATATTGAATGAGTTCATAAATTAATAATATGTGCATAATATTATGATTTAATTATGTAATATTATTTTTATGCATGAGATAACATATTGTGCATAGTTAAATCATGCAATTTAGATTATTTGCATAAAATTTTATTTTATGCATAATATTTGAATGTCTAGTGATCCATATAATTTTAATTAATTAAGGATTAGCCACAACACCCTTAATTATATAAAATTATATATTATGTTTATTTGGGATCACATGAAGATTCATAGACATTAATTGTAATTAATTATACTTAATATAATAAATTTTATTTCACAAGAACTTTTATTATATTTATATAATTAATTAGGATAAAATATCAAATTATTCTCATAATATTCCCACAGGAATTATGAGTTAGTATATAATTTGATGATTTTGTCTTAAAGTTTATTTTGATAGAATTAATGTACTCATAAATCTTGAATTTAGTACATATTTTGATAATTCTATCATAAGAAACACATGAATCTACTTGAATTAAAAATTTAGCCCACAGGCAATTTTTATGTCTTTAGATTCATTCATGTATGATTTACATTGGTAAAATATATATTTTTTTTAATTAGACCTCAAATTTTTTATATAAGCATTTATGATATTTATGCAGCTTCACAACTTGCTAATTTCTCTGATATTCGTTGTGATATTCCTGAATTAACGGGTGATAACTTTAAGATATGGAAAGAGAGAATTCTTCTCCATTTAGGGTGGATGGAAATTGATTATGCTATTAGGAAAGACGAGCCACTAGCAATCACTGATACTAGCATTGCAGTGGACATCGCGCTTTATGAACGATGGGAGCGATCTAATCGCTTCAGCATGATGTTCATTAAGACTAAAATTTTGGCTGGTATACGTGATTCTGTCGATCAGCATGAAAAAGTCCAAAACTTGCTGAAAGCCATTGATGATCAATTCATCACTTCAGATAAGGCACTGACAAGCACCCTAATTATGAAGTTCTCATCCTTAAGCCTTACCAGCATGAAAGGTGTGTGTGAGCACATCATGCAGATGAGGGATATTGCGGCTCAATTTAAGAAACTCGAGATTACAATGTCTGATTCATTTCTGATGCACTATATCTTGAACACTCTCCCATCACAATACGGGCCATTCAAAATCTCATATAACACTCATAAGGATAAGTGGTCAATTAATAAATTAATGACCATGTGTGTTCAAGAGGAAGGTAGGCTTCTAATGGAGCATGGTGAAAGCTCAATGCTGACTACAACACGGGGAAAAGGCAAATCTCAGGCCAATCAGAAAGGGAAGGGTAAAATACCACCCCAGACTGATATTAAGGAGTCCAAGTGTTTTTCTGTAAGAAGAAGAGACACATGAAGAAGAACTGCGCTAAATTCAAGAAATGGCTTGAGGATAAAGATAATCCAACTTCGTTTGTTTGTTATGAATCTAATATGGTTAATATTAATATTAACACCTGGTGGATTGACTCTGGCTCTATAATCCATATTGCAAACTCCTTGCAGGGTATGCAAAACCTTAGGAAGCCAGTAGGAAGTGAGCAAAGCATCTTATCCAGAAACAAGATGGGCTCACATATGGAGGCTATAGGGACGTGTGTTTTAACTTTAAGTAGTGGTTTTATTTTAAAATTAGATAGGACCTTCTATGTTCCAAGTTTTTCACGAAACTTGATTTCAGTTTCCAGACTTGTGCCTTTCGGATATTCCTTAAAATTTTCAGATACATCATTCAGTTTGTTTTGTAACTCTGATTGTGTTGGAAATGGTATTTTGTCTGATGGTCTTTATAGTATTAATTTACAAGACAATAGCACTTACAATTCACTGCATATTCATACTGGTATTAAAAGGTGTATTATTAACGAGGACTCATCTAGATTATGGCACCAGAGATTAGGACATATATCAATAGAGAGAATTAAGAGATTAATAAAAGATGGAGTACTTAGTACTCTAGATTTTATTGATTTTAAAACATGTGTGAACTACATTAAGCGAAAGCAGACTAACAAGTCCAAGAAAGGTGCCCATAGGAGTTCAGACATATTAGAAATCATATATACTGATATATGTAGTTCAGACATGAACTCACATGGTCAGAAATATTTCATCACCTTTATTGATGATTACTCACGATATATGTATCTCTACTTACTTCATAACAAAAGCGAAGCATTAGATGCATTTAAGATCTTTAAAGCTGAAGTAGAGAAACAATGTGGGAAACAAATAAAAATCGTGAGATCAGACATGGGTAAAGAATATTATGGTAGATACATTAATGATGGACAAGTACCTAGTTCGTTTGCTAAATTTCTTCAAGAACATGGAATAGTTGCTCAATACACCATGCCTGGTTTACCAAACCAGAATGGTGTGGCAGAAAGAAGAAATCGAACATTATTGGACATGGTGCGAAGTACGCTTAGTAGCTCCAATCTTCCTAAATCTTTGTGGACTGAAGCACTAAAGACGACTGTGTATATATTAAACTGAGTTCCAACCAAGGCTGTTCCAAAGACACCATTTGAATTATGGAAATGTTGGAAATCGAGTTTGCGACATAGGCGCGTTTGGGGATGCCTGTCCAGAGTGAGAATTTATAATCCACAAGAGAAAAAGTTGGACCCGAGGACCATTAGTGGGCTTTTCATTGGATATGCCGAAAGGTCTAAAGGATACAGATTTTATTGTCCATCTCACAGCATTAGGATTGTGGAATCAAGAAATGCTAAGTTTCTTGAGAATGACTTGATCAGTGGGAGCGATCATATCAGGAATGATATTCCTGAACATGATCATTCAGAACTTCAACCTTCCACCTCAAATGATAGATTGGTTATAGTTCACAACGCCCCTCAACTTCCAACTAGTGTTAAACAACCAATCAATGAAGTTCCACAAGTTGTTGACAATATTCCAGTGGATCAAGTAGTTCATGAATTACCAGTACCTCTTGAACAACCAGTTGAATCACAAGCTTCTCAAGAAGATGTTGATACAACATTAAGAAGATCCACTAGAACTAAAAGGTTAGCAATACATAGTGATTATATAGTGTACCTACAAGAATCTGACTACAGCATTGAAACTGGAAATGATCCTGAGTTATTTTCACAGGCCATGAGTTGTAAAGAGTCAGAATTATGGTATAATGCCATGAAGGAAGAGATAAGTTCTATGAAGAGTAACGGAGTCTGGGATCTTGTTGAGTTGCCTCATGATGCAAAAGCCATTGGCTGTAAATGGGTCTTTAAGACTAAGAAGGACTTATTAGGCAACATTGAGAGATACAAGGCTAGATTCGTTGCTAAGGGATTCACTCAGAATGAAAGAATTAATTACACAGAGACCTTTTCTCCTGTATCTAAGAAAGATTCCTTACGCGTTATTTTGGCATTAGTAGCTCATTTTAACCTTCAGTTGCAACAAATGGATGTGAAAACAGCTTTTCTCAATGAAGATTTGGAGGAGGAGGTTTATATGAAACAACCTGAAGGATTCCCCTCTAGTGATGGTGAGCATTTGATTTGTAATATCAAGAAATCCATATACGGCCTAAAACAAGCGTCCCGTCAATGGTATTTTAAATTCCATGAGGTAATTTCTTCATTCGGATTTGTTGAAAACCCCATGGATCAATGTATATACCAAAAGGTCAGTGGGAGTAAGATTTGTTTTCTTGTTTTATACGTGGATGATATTTTTCTTGCAACCAATGATAAGGGTTTGCTACATGAGGTAAAGTAATTCCTCTTTGAAAATTTTGATATGAAGGATATAGGTGAGGCATTTTATGTCATTGGCATCAAGATCCATAGAGATAGATTTCAAGGCATCTTGGGTCTATCTCAGGAAACCTATATCAATAAAGTTTTAGAAAGATTTCGGATGAAGGATTGCTCACCAAGTGTAGCTCCCATTGTGAAGGGTGATAGGCTCAATTTGAACCAGTGCCCGAAGAACGATTTTGAAAGGGAACAAATGAAGAACATTCCATATGCTTCTGTTGTCAGAAGCCTGATGTATACTCAGGTCTGCACAAGGGCTGACATTGCATTTGTTGTGGGAATGTTAGGACGATATCAGAGTAATCCAGGTATGGACCACTAGAGAGCTGTAAAGAAAGTACTGAGATACCTTCAAGGGACCAAAGACTACATGCTTATGTATAGACGGACAAATAATTTGGAAGTGATTGGCTACTCAAATTTTGACTTTGTTGGTTGCGTTGATTCTCGTAAATCAACGTCAGAATACATTTTTATGATGGCTGGTGGAGCTGTATTATGGAGGAGTGCCAAACAGACCTTGACTGCCACTTCCACTATGGAAGCCGAGTTCGTCTCTTGTTTTGAGGCTACTTCGCACGGTGTATGGATCAAGAGTTTCATGTTTGGGCTTAAGATTATGGATTCCATTTCTAAGCCATTAAGAGTTTTTCGTGACAATTCAGCAACTGTCTTTATGGCTAAGAATAACAAAAGTGGAAGTCGAAGTAAACACATCGACATTAAATACTTAGCCGTAAAGGAACGTGTTAAAGAAAAGAAAGTGGTCATTGAACACATTAGTACTGAATTGATGATTGTTGATCATTTGACTAAAGGCATGCCACCATTGAAATTCAAGGATCATGTTGAAAAGATAGGACTTGGTTCCACTAAGTAATTGTATACATTTGGTATTTGAATGAAACTCTTATTTATTATGATGCTTTCTCATATTCATGTGCACCTTAATTTATTTGAGAAAACGCATCTATATAGGACCAAGAATGAACATAAGGTTTATTCATTAAGTAATGTTGCCACATGAAGTATAATTCTTGAGAAACTGAATGCATTGTAATACATGGAAGGTAATACTCATTGGTAGAAGACTTATCGCCATAATTCATGTATTTATTTCTTAAGAAGCGACAATCAATAAAATTACATTAAGGCATCAGATTAAACATTTGGACCAAGTGGGAGAATGTAAAGTTCTTAAGGTGGCCCAGATGTTTTTTCATGTTGTGGTTGTGGGTTGTAAATGAATTATTTACATCTCTTTGGCCCATATTATACTCTCATGATTATGTTTCCATAATCACTTACTGATTGAGTTGTAAAGTGGCAAACGTATGTATATTCTTGATGGAAGAATATAATATAAATTATAGTTTTGGTCCCTAAGTTCATCATCCCTTCTCTTCATTATAGACCATCACTTGGGGTGTTTGAGAGCTTGGAAGAGCCAACACTAGAATTGAAGAAAACTACAATGGTTGGAGGTAATTTTCGTTTATTTTCTGCATTGATCTAAATGTTATTTTGGTGTTTGTAGCATGTTAGATCATTTATGTATATCTAACAAACTTGTCATACATAGTTGCATAATATCTCAACTTACCCCATTCAAATGTGTGATATTCAAACTTCTTATGCATGCCCATGAAAACAGAACTATAGGAGATCAAGGCAAACTATTGTATAAAGGAAGAAAGTTTTTTATTGTCTAAAGCAAGAAAGTTTTTCCTCCTCCAAGTAATTTTAGAAAGACAACTGCTGATACTCTTGCATTCTCATTCGATTGGAGATAACACGAGATATCATGTTTTCACCCCCATTTTGAGGTTCAACCCAAGTTTGACTTAACGTCAAAGGGTCATTTCGAGCACGTCCCAATCAGTCACGACAACCTTGTTTTGCAAGAAGGCTTTGTTGTTATGTTTTAAAGTAATTTTGATGATGAAAAACAAAATTGATTTAAAATTTAAAATAGAAGATTTTATTCTAAGATTGTAATAAGTGTTACAAAATTCTCATTAAGAAATATTCTTGAAAAATATCTGTGTCTTGAAAAATTTTGTAAAAATGTGTTAAGTTTTGTTAAAATCCAATCTTCAAAATCACACACTTCTTAAAATAAGGTAGTAAAAAATGTCCACTTTTTCCTTAAAACAATTGACTTTTTCATACCTTTGTTGTTTAAAATTTTGATTCATCAAAATCAATCAACCTTTGATTCTATTTGTCGAAAGTTTGCTTTTATAAGTCAACTTCTTTTTAAAAGAGTCACAAGTTTTTGTAAACCTATTTTGAAATTTAAATATTTCGAAAGAAACAGTCGACCAATTTTATAAATTTGTCAACAATTTTTGTTCTAACAACAGTAAAACAACTAGTTTTTTAGGCATTTATTGCAGGGCAATAGTTATTAAATTCAATTTTTGTGCTTGCCCCACCAGAAAGCTATAAATAAAACATACAAGAGCTTGTGGGAAAGTTAATGGAGAAGTACAAGTGTTCAAAATGGCTATTCATCTTACAATCTTTCTAAGCTTTCAATTCGTTCATTCAAAGACAAAGTGTATTTCTTGTAACATTTGTTTTAGTCTTTGATTTTAATATATGTGCTTCATTATAACTAAGAAAGCTATCTCTTAGATCACTATCAATTGTAAAATCTACTATTATATTCCATAACTTGTGAGGTAAAGGGCTTATCGGATATTGGTAGGAGGATTTGTATCTACCTAACTTGTTGTTAAAGGGCCTACTTGAGTTCAAGTAGGAAATGATAGCGGATTTGAAAATCCTTAGTGATGAGTTAAGGTAGTGGACTAAATGTTCCTCATTTCGCTCAAGTATAGTTTCAATCCCATTAGGACGAGTTTGTTGAGCTGCAAAAAAGCCATCCATCCTGGCATATAGGGAATGAATGGAAGAGGGGATGTCTAACAAGGAAGCCTTCCCTGAACCGGTGGAGTAGGTAAAGGTAATTGACTCAAATCAGTAGGGAAGTCTTTACCATAAATGAAGCTGAGCTGGATGCAACTTCAATTAGAGGAACGTTCCTTGATGCTGGATCATCTCTTTGCTGATGATGTTTGCGCCTTCTCCACTGACCATTAATTTTGATACATCCCATACAGCTCAATGTGCCCTTGTTAATTATGTCACTTGAGCGTAAGACAATGAACGGTTCTCTAATGATATTCTCAATGGTGTTAGTGAGAACAGAAGAAATGAACATCCTATAAGAGAGGGGAGAGGCACGTTTGGGATCATCTGAAGCAATATGATTGATGATGGTGTATGTAAGTTTGGGATCATATGAGGCAATGTGATTTACCAAACACCAAAGAATTTTAAAATCTTGGTATGTCACATGATTAAAGGATCCACTTTTCAGTACTATGCAATGAGCAATTATTTTATGAAGCAACTAAGTAGGAACATCAAATTTGTTGGCTTTAGGGAGTTTGGAGGAGTGGTGGCGGTTGTGGGTAAGAGTATGAATGGCATGTGTGGGATTAAAGTTTGGAATCTTTTCGGGCCATGATGAGTGTTTACGTAGTCTAATTTCAATCAGACTTGATGAAGGAGGAATGGCATAAGCATGCTGGATGTCAATCTCATTTATGCAAATATCTACTATTTGAACTCTAGACTTTAAGTAACAAACTTCTCTAGTTAGAAGTTATCGAGTAACTGTTAAATTGGCGTAGAAGGTTCTTGCCAAACGAGAGTAGATCTTAGTGTTGGTAGAAATAAGTTGTTCCCAACAATGAAGGTAGCTACGAAAAGCAATACCTTTAGCCTCAAGATCATCAAAGTCTACCTACCTTCCAAGAAGAACTGCTCGTGACTCCAGAGACTAAAAACAATCCATTGCCTAAAGTGAGATGAAGTCACTTGGATTGGTGTCCTGCATCCGTTTGGACTCATTGTCCTCAAAAAGAAAAGGTTTGTTATGCTCACTCTCTTGATCATCTTGATGTGATTTCTCCCCACTTTCCTTATTTGATCAAATGACAGACTTGGTAGATTCATTGCATGGCTAACATCTTCCTTGCCTCTGAATGCGACTGCTTCAACAAGAAGGACCAGATGACATTAAGTTCCCAACTAATGGTAGTTAACGACGACATATGAGAAGATAATGGTCCAGAGATGCTCCCACCCCTTATTTTTGGAGGCATTGTCGACTATTAATGGGTTGGAGATGGAAGTGGTCGACAAGAAGGAAGTAGGCACAGTGGGTATGTCATTTATTTTTTAAGGTAAAAGAAGAGAAATAAAGGGTTAGGGTTTGGTCAAATAAAGGACGTATATATCAGGGTTCTTGATGGATTTGGGTATGGATCTCGAATCGAAGAAAAAAAATGGGTAATTAGAAGAAATAAGGCAAAGTGGTCGACTATTTCGTGGTGAAATAGTCGACCAAAAAGGACCAGTGGCCTTTTTGGCCGCATTGGTTTAAGTGGTTTGGTGGACTAAATCCTTTGGATTGGTTGATCAAAAAGGGATAGAGAGTTTTATAAAATAGAATTCAAGAGGTGGTCAACTATATTTCATGATGGGTCGACCATTTTTATCCAGAGAAGGCTTTAGGAGAAAATGCAATGAGATTAGTTAACCAATTCAAAGGAACTAGTTAACCATTTTCATGCAAAAACCTACTTAGCCAATTAATATATCCATTTGGTCGATAAGAATTGAGAGATGTAGTTGACCAAAAATGAATAGAAGTTGAGACAAGGATTTAGGATTCATAGTAATCGACCAAAATGACACAAAATAGTCAACTATGATTCTAAAAGCATATTTTGGTCTAGAGTTGGTTGACCAGAACAATGAGATTTGGTCGAATAAAATCTCACAAAGAATAGAAATGCATTATGGTCCTTAAGGTAGTTGACCAAAACAATAACTTTTGGTCAACTATTTTCATCTAGTGGCCAAAATGGAGAAGTATAAATAAAAGATAATTGACTAGATACATGAGATTGGTTGAGTAAATACACATAGTAAGCTTAAAAATTATTTCAACCCTTATGAATTTGGAAAAATTTATTTCTTCAATTGCATAGGACTTAACATACCTATTTCTCTCTTGATTTTATAGAAATTGATCCCCATTTAAGGACTTTATATAAGGGGCTTGGTAAATATATCGGACTATTGATTCATTATGTTAACCTATTCTAGAATGAAAAATAGGATTCTTTGTTAATTGAATTGCACTAGTGTTGTCACATCTAATAGGGATATGATCATAGAACATACCATAATCTTCCATTTGATGCTTAATCTATAAAATTTGAACATAGCAAATTTCATCCGCTACATACTCAGTCTCAACAGTAGAAAGAGCTACTGAAGTTTGTTTCTTGCTCAATCATGAAACAAGAGATTGTCCTAAGAAGTTGACAAATGCCACTATTCTTTTGGATTTGCCTTGAATCTAGTACATAAGCAAACATCATCCAACTTTTGTCTTTTTCAAAATTTTTAGGCTGAATTTGATAGAAGAGTGGATCCTTTGATCATATGAGTAATGCTGCAAGTTAAAATCAACCTTAATGCTCAAGCAAGTTTTTTCTTCATCTTGAAATCATCCTTAATGTGGTAAATAAGTTATTTTATTTCTTGAGTTAAATTTTTGAAAAAAAAGAAGAAGAAGACTGGACTGGGCTGGTTAATGGGCCAACCCAGCTTCGTTGTGCTGTGTAAGTTGGGCTGCCCAAATGGCCAGCCTAGCTAGTATATATTATATACTAAAAGATGATAAATTAATAATAATAATAATAATCATAAGAAAAGAAAAAGAAAGAAGGGAGAAAGAAAAGAAGAAGCAGATGGATCGGGTTAACCCGATCAATTGGCCCAAATCCGACCCAGCAGGTCGGACTATAAAAAAGAGGAGACTGGTCTCCTCTCTTTCTCTCTCCTGTTTCCTTCGTTCTTCACTCTTTTGTTCTAGTCGTCTCCATCCAATTGTGCGCGGCAGCCTTGCCGTCTTGAATCTTGCCTCTCAGGTACTCACTTCTCTCTTCTCTCTTCTCTCTTACTTCGAAGCCCAATGTGCTTGAGGCTTGTCCGTTGCCATAGAACCCATCAGAACCGAAGGGTTCCAATTCGAACCTGTCGCAACCATAACCTTTATGGGTTCGATTCGGGTTCGAATCGAGCCCAGAAGGATTTTGGCTGCGACGCTGGGTTCGAATAGTCGAACCCCAGCAATTTCTGGGGTTCGACGATTCGAACCCAGAAGAGTTCGAGATTCGAACCCTCTCTAGACGGGTTCGAACCTCGAACCTTCTAGGTTCTGCTGCTCTGTGTGTGTGTGAGAGAGATTACATGCTCCCACCCCTTCTCTGTCTCTCTCTGTCTCTGTCTCTCTCTCTGTATGTGTGTGTATATGAGATTATTTCTTGGATTAATCGATTTTTGAACTGATTGTGATTTCTCTGTGTTCATAGCATTGGTCTCTTCTGCTTCGATTTTTAAGCCTGATATTGAACCAAAAGGGTGTCTTCTGTCCTCGCAAATAGGTTCGAGGTTTTTCAAATAAATCTTTTTTTGTATGGTGGATCAATTTTGGTTTGTGGATTTCAATTTAGCAATGTTTAAGCAGATCATTTGTTGTTTCCAATTTTGTTTAATCAGTCATTCACTTTTCTTATCCTATGTTGGTGATATGCTCCAGTTGTAATAGTTGGTGACATGCTCTTGTTCTGAGGTCTTATTAAGGGAAACTATTAAATAATAGTTATTTTTATTAACAATTTTGCTACTTGTACCCACACCACACCCTTGCTGGCAGGTTCTCACACACAATATATCGCGATATTTTGACCATTTTGCTTCATTTGGAAGAAAGAGAAGGCGCCAAACAACACACACAGCCCTCGACTTCTACTTTCTTCCTCCAGCGACTGAAACTTTCTTCCTCCTCGCCGGTTTAGCCACCACCCGCCATCACCGCCCGCGATTTCTACTTTCTTCCTCCTCGCCGGTTTAGCCACAAACCGCCGCCACCGGCCACCACCTGCTGTTGAGAAACCAGATCTGCAGTCGGGAAAACGGGTTGAGACAAGATCCAAATCTCAAAAAAGGTGGAAGAAATCTTGTGCCACGGGCGACAATGTCGGACCTAGGTACGCTTGCTTCCTTTATTTCCTTCATTTTAAAATAACATTTATGTACTCATCTGTGGTCAGATTAGAATACAAGAATAATTGGATGAAAAGATAGCTTTGATTACTTTAGCTAAGTTCCTGTTTCATGTAGCATGCCCCTTGAAATATTTTGCTGAGTTTGTTGTTGGGCGTGTAGAGGCAGATCAAATGTGTGAGAAGATATGAGAAATAAAACGAAAAAGTAGATGAACAAGAAATCAACATAGGTGATAGAGATACCAGAGGAGGAGGAGAGCCTTAGCTACTCCATTTCACCATTTACATCAATTTTCTGTAAGTACATTCTTCAGAAATCCATTAAGCCTATCTGAACACTTGATAAAACCCAAAAGACAAATAAATATCCTTAAAATCAGTCATATCCAATGCAGTAAAAAGTAACCTACTAGCCTGAATTAAGTAATGAAATCAAACATTTTCTACATATCAATGTGGTTATATCAGTCCAAAGTGTTCATTTTGCTACATTTGTTTCCTTCAATTTTGTTATTGGTTTAGTGCTACCGATTTTATTTCTTTCAATTGTATTTTGAATTGATTTCCATTTTGGTTTCTGATGATCTAAGTTTTTGAATTAAGCACATTAAATTCTTGATTTGAAATTCAATAAGCTGATGAATTTGTTTCTTAGGTCAATTTTCACATTCTGACGAAGACAATGTAGTTTCCGACGATGAGATTGAAGTAGAGGCGAACGATGAATGCACATCAGAGGCCAGTGAGATCGTGCCTACGGTTGGGATGAAGTTTAGGGACCATGGCGAGATTTTTGAATTTTACAAAACATATGCTTATAGTGTGGGTTTCCCTGTCAAAAAAAGAAATTCAAGAAAGGGTGATGATGGGTTGTTGAGATATGTGACATTTGCTTGTAGTCGAGAAGGCCGGAGAACTAGTGCTGCAAGCAGTTCTTTGAAGCCTCAACCAACCATTCAAATAGGGTGTTTAGCTAGGCTGACAGCTGCGACAGATGTGACAGGAACATGGCGTGTTACCAAAGTCATTTTGGAGCATAATCACAGAACAAGTCCTTCAAAATCCAGGCTGTATCGATGTAATCGACAATTGAGTGAACAGGTGAAACGAAAGCTTGAAGTAAACAACATAACTGGTATTTCGATGCACAAAAGTTACAACTCAGTTGTCGTTGAAGCAAGCAGATATGAGAATTTATCATTTGTTGAAAAGAATTGTAAAAACTACATTAATAAGGTTAGGCGATTAAGACTTGGGGAAGAAGATGCAGCTGTGATACAAGCCTACTTTTCAAAAATGCAAGAACAGTGTCCTGGTTTTTTCTTTAGTGTGGATTTGGACAATGAGTCTCGACTGAAGAACGTATTTTGGGCTGATAATAGGTGTAGACAAGCATACAAGGAATTCAGTGATGTTGTAACATTTGATACCACATACTTGACGAATAAGTATGATGTGCCATTTGCCCTTTTTGTTGGTGTGAACCATCATGGACAATTGACGTTGTTTGGATGTGCTTTAGTATCCAATGAGGATACCGAGACTTTCATTTGGTTGTTCAGCACTTGGCTTGAATGCATGGAGGATCAAGCGCCCATTGGTATAATAACTGACCAGGATAGAGCTATGCAAAATGCCATTCAAATTGTTTTTCCGAACACGAGGCATAGATGGTGTTTGTGGTACATATTGAAGAAGTTGCCTGAAAAATTTGAGGGCCACGCTCATAAGGGTTCTATACTCTCGGTTGTGCACGAAGTGATTTACGAATCTCAAAGTCCTGAAGAATTTGAACGGGGTTGGAGTTCATTGATTGATATGTACACATTGCATGACAATGATTGGTTGTCTGAGCTTTTCAGAGAAAGAGGCCGTTGGGTACCTTGTTTTTTGAGAACAAGTTTCTGGGCTGGAATGTCAACAACGCAGCGGAGTGAGAGTATGAATCCATTTTTTGACGGATATGTCAAACCGAAAACTTCGTTGAAGCTATTTGTTGAACAGTATGAGCGGGCTTTGAGGTGTAACATTGAAAAGGAGTTTCAGGCAGATTTTAAGTCATATTCACAAATAGTACCATGCGTAACTTGGTATTGTATGGAGAAACAATTTCAGGAGGTTTACACAATTTCAAAATTTAAAGAATTTCAAGAAGAATTCACTGGAAAAATATATTGTGATATTATCTCTACCGAGGTTGGCTGTCTTGAAACTAGGTACGAAGTCAAAGAAGATATCATATTCAACGAAACAATGAAGAGAAAGAGCTTTACGGTTATGTTTGAGAGAGAGAAGTGTCACATTATTTGCAGTTGTCACTTGTTCGAGTTTCGAGGGATACTTTGCAGACATGCTTTTTCAGTATTGATTCGAAATGATGTGAAATTGCTTCCTGACAGTTATATCTTAAGGAGATGGAGGAAAGATGTGCATAGAGCATACACAAGGGTCAAGATCAATTACAATGGTTGAGTTAGCACTCTTGAGCAGGTAAAATACGATCAATTGTAGAGTTTATTTGCCGAGGTGGCAAATTTGGTAGTAGATGATAAATAACGCACCTGCGAGTTAACGGAGTTGCACGAAAATCAAATGAATGACTTGATCATATCGAGATCGAGAACAAGTTGTGGCAGTAATCTCCTTTCCTAAGACAGTGTTCAAATTGCCTTTGATGGTGGCAAAATTGCAAGGACATCATCTAGTCCCATTTTGGATCCGTAGTGCACTAAAACAAAATAGAGCTCCTAAAAAACTTCTTTAAAAAGGCCATTGGAAATGAGTATCAAGAAATGCAAGGTATGTTTACAACTCTATTTTAGTTATTTCTTATTTACTGGTAGTATCAAATGTTCGCATATAATGGCCAAGACTTTTTTTTTTTTTGCATAGGTAACTTCAAAGTCAAGCAAAGGAAAGCGCCCAATGCAAAATACACAACCTGCTCAAGTCCTAATACAAGTAGCACAAGAAGCAGTAAATCCCGTGATAATCCCTCCTACTTACTCACAACAGTTAATGGTGCGTGATTGTTAGATCATATACTTTTACATTATACTTTGTCATTTTTGTAGTTAAAATTAAAATTTTTTATCCTTTTTGCAGGGTGCTCATTATCAACCTTGGAATGTAGCTTATAGAGCGAACTGGGTGCCGACTTATGGAATGGGTCAACCATTTATGCCGACCTATGTGTCACATCAATGTCCCGAGGAAGACAAGGTGATATGATCAAAGTTGGGAGATATTAATAATGAACAATGAATTCGAATGACTGGTTGTTTTAGTAATTGATTTTCTATGTGCATTTTAGTAATTGTTTTGCCTTGGCTCGTTCATTAAATGCTTGATATGTTGTTGCTGTTTCTTATTCCGCAATCTCAAATCAAGAGCTGAAACCTATTTGTTTGCCAAGAAGCAAAAAAGTTGGAACTAAGCAACTCCTGAACCATTTACAGCCCGAGCTTCTATTACAAAATAACATATTTGAGCATATCTTGCAACTTTTATTATGTTGACTTTGTTCCGTTTACTGTCATCTCAATTACTGTCCTCTCAATTATTCTTAGACCCTTGTTTTTCATACATATAAAGATTAAATTATCTGCTTTTTTTTAATTCTTATCAGGTCTAATTTTGGTCAGCACATGAATGCACAGAGGTTGTAGTTATACAAATTATGTACGTTTCACAAGCTGCATGAAGGTCCCAAGGTATCTTAATTAAACTAATTAATCCTTTCCAAAATCAGATTCCACAAGGGTTGAGAGTCTGATGGCAGGTAAAATTCTACTTTTATGATGAAATATATACCCAAAAATAGAGAAGCAAGCCAAGTCAGTGATAGCAGGTCAGAACATGTTACCGTTAGACTATTGATCTCTTCTGTGAGTGATTCAATTTTTTTGGTATGTTCTACAAAAACTTGGGTTTCCTTGATTGGAGGTGCTTCTTCAATAGCCTTTCTTGCAGCTTCTCGTTCCTTGATGAGCATGCATTTGTTTCATCAATTTTGCTTTGCATGGCTTGCAAAGAATTCTGCAGTTTTATTATCTCTTGTGCCTTTGCTTCTTCCAAGTCAGTTTGCAAGCAAAAATTGCTAACTGCAGCATGAAGATGCACATGATAAAGAAGATAAAACTAGGATTTCCAGCATGATATTACCTTAATTTCTACACAAATGAGGCCTATATTTACAGCATGATATTACCCTTAAACGTTTTTCTAATTGTAGACGCCATGTGAGTTCTTCCACGTGTTTTCCAAGCTTATCCTTTGCTTCTTTAAGTGCACCTGTTTCCCTTGCAGCCTACAGAGAAATTAGCAGACACTCCAATAATTATCCAAAAGTTTTGGTGAATATTCATATATAATGAAAAAAATACCAACCCACAATTTGATTTAGATATGATACAATGCCTATCAGGCAAAAAAAAAAAAGTTTTAAGGAAATTTTGTAATCTTGCATGCCCTTTCAATTTCATTTGTACAGTCAAACAGCTTGTGATGCATAAATTGTTTTTAATTTCAATGCAAGAAAATCAACATGAAGACTGACCATTTTGAGCTTCCTTAACTCTCTCCTGCCAATTATTCCCCTCCACCTGCATTGTGTAACCATTACTCCTTTTCTGAGCTTTTTATAGTGTTTAGAAACTCTACGACAATGCCACCGGGCCTAACAATGGAAACATATATTTGAGAGCTACTTATTTAAAAATGGATCTTTTGAATTGCAAGACATCATGGTTGTAACCTGTATAATAATTGTTGCTCTTGTTTTCTTTCTAAATCTCAAATTTTTACGAGCATCTGAGGCACGTAAGTAAACCTGTTTGCAGCACAAGTACTAAGATCTGCAGCCTTTTATAGGCCTTTCTAGCCACACACCTACGTATGAGATCTGCAGCCTCATTTCTAAACGTAGCTGCTTCTCTTCTCAAACTTTCACAAAGCTTGCAAGCAAGTCTTCCTAATGGCCATCCCAAGAACAAATGAAACAGAAATCAGAAGGTTGAAGGCTCAAGTAATCAATAGGTGGATAACATAACCTTTATTTCAATTAATATGAGATGTAGTTTGACACTAAGATCCAATAACTTCCATTCATGAGTACCAAGTGAACAGACTGAATTTGCCAATATATCTTAAAAAATACAGATCTTACATTCTCATTTCATTCTTTTGGGTCATTAAAGTATGCAGATGTTACAGATGATAGTCATTTCCAAATTGAATGTGCACAACTTGAATTTGCATTCTGAATGAGTGAGAAATAGTCATTAATGTATATGACAACCAAATATAGGTCCAACGTCATCTATTTAAACACAAATACATTGCATCAACTCACAACACAACTACAACTAAAATTGCTCACAACTACAACTTTTCTTTCCCTTTCCTGTACACAGTTCCATTATTCTTTCGAATGGTTAGGTTAAGGGATATCTCCACTTTGTCTTCATCACTTATCTGTACACACATTGGGCCAAATCTTCAATTTTGACCTTATTGCCTGATTTATCCGACCCACTTCCACTTAATTCTCTTTCATCCCACTTAAAAAATCCACACTTCTTGTCACAGGAGAAGAACAACCTCCCTCAGTTCAGTGACATCTTCTCCACCTCCAGTCATCTTACAAATCCCTTTCTATTCCCTTTCTATAGTTTGGGCAATGCCATTTTTTTGGGTAGTCATCCAACTAGTGTCTCGACTGTCAACAATTGTCACATAATCTATAGTTCTTTCTCATTATTATAGTTCTTGTTGTTTAAAAGGGTTAACGGTATTAATTTGAAGATAAATAATATTAATGAAAAGTAATCAAACTTCATAATATCTGCCAAGCAAAACAGGGTAATACTAGTAATCAATCAACTAATATAAAATCAGCAAACAATCTACTATTAGAAGAGGGAGTCAATGTAAACAATCTCTAGCAACCTATAATCACATATGGGAGCAAAAATCTACTGATTTTATTAGTAGATTATTTTACCACCTCCAGCCATCTACTAATACATTGACTCCCCCATTCTCCAACCTATAATCACATTCATATTTTACCAACAATCTCTACTAGAGAATCTCTCCATTACATTGATTCCCTTTATCCATATACACATGATGTTATCTTAACATGATAGCATAGTTATTAAAAAGAGATCCATTTCTATCCAATCACAAGGACCAAAAGCAACTCAGAAATAACCAACCACCTGTTTTTTTCATTATACCCAAAATTGTAACTTTAAACTAGAGATGAGAAATGGGCCGGCCGGCCCATCTCATAGCCCGACCCGCTACTGTAGCAGACGAGCCGGGCCGACTCGCCCAGCAAAATGCGGGCTGTGTCGGGCCAGGGATATCTGGCCTGTAGCCCGGCCCACCAAAATGGCCCATGGGCCGGCCCGCCAAATAGCCTGCAAAAATGGCACGGCCTGACCCACTAAAAAATAAAAAAATATTTAAAAAATTATGTTTAAACATATTTTAATATATGTTTAAAAAATATGTTTAAATATATTTAAACATATTTTAAATATAATAATGAAAATTATACAAACATAAAAATTATATATATTTTAAAAAATTATAAAAATTTTACAAACATAAAAATTATATTTAAAAATTATAAATAAATGGCCCATGAGCCGACCCAAACAGTCAAGTCCACGGGCTAGCCCTACCTAGCAGGCCCATAGACCGGCCCGGCAGGCCCACGGTCCGGCCTGGCCCGCTTGACCCATTTATTAAGGGCCACAGAGTCGTGCCGGGCCCTAATATTTATTGCCTTGGCCCAGTCCAGCCTGACCCGTCTTCCTTGTGGGCTAAATTCGGCCTGGCCCGCCCATTGCTCATCTCTACTTTAAACACTCAAAAAATCTTTTACATAGTCAGATATGTTACAGAAAAATCAAAAACTAAGACATGTTATAAATAGATTATTTTACAACACTGCCATAAAGATGAAGCCTAAAAGCACGACTGGCTATTAAAAATTTGGATTCAAAACTTATATGAAAAATATTTTTTTGCCAAAACTTTGGTTTAGCTAGATAAAATTGAAAAAAGGCAGCATAGTTAGAGGGCTTACAAAATAGGGATTTGAGGGCATGCAAACCATAAGATCCAATCCAAATACAGACACGAATGGGGAGCGACCAAGAATTGCCAGCGACGACTCCAACAGCAACTGTAAATCGGCCTTACATTTAGGGTTTGTAGTGTCGAATCGAAAGATGAGCGACTAAAGCGATCAAGACTCACTGATGGCTCCTCGAACGGCGACTGAAAATCAGCCTTACTGGGGTTGGTAAGTTTGTCCTAACCCTGCAATTTCTCTATCCACGAATAGGGAAGGTAAGATGGACGATTGTGTAATTTTGTAATTGAGTGAAGGGTATTTTTTTTATTTAAATTTTATGTGTGTGAACCTGTCGGTAAGGGTATGGATACAAGTAGTAAAATTGTTTTATTGAAGTATTAATAAAGACATTCTAAATAAGGAAATTTCTATTAAGGGAAACTATTAAATAATATTTTTTTAAGTATTAATAAAGAAATTCTAAATAAGGAAATTTCTATAAAGGGAAACTATTAAATAATATTTTTTTAAGTAAAGTATTAATAAGAAAATTATAAATAGGGAAATTTCTATTAAGGGGAACTATTAATAAGTAAATTACTAAGTAAATAGCTATATTAAGCTATAGTTGTCTTCTTTGTATTATATGATTTGTTCTGTTAACCTACCCCATACTTTGTTGCATTTCATAGTGTGATTGTAATAGGATAGTAACTTGACCCATAATATATGTTGCTTGATGTTAATTGTCTCAGACCATGGACGCACTTGAGCACCGAGATGGATGTGCAACAGATTAGCACTTTGTCGGGGAGGGGTAACAAATGAGTTCCTATGTGGGGTTAAGAGTTGTTAGTGATGTGTCCTAATACTAGATTTAGATGATGTCTGTCATATGTAATTAATACATGTGATGTATCTTTGTATACTAATTAATAAAAGGTAAGTTTATCATCATTCATAAACTCTCCAGTTTGTTATATGAATGAGTCATTGGATTTTCTGTGTTAAGAGTCTTATTCTTAAGGTGTTAAGAATATATGACGAGATTCTTTAGTAATAGTATTTCTTAAATATTCTTGGTCCTTAGATTAATCGGATGGGGATTTTGATTAGTTGAGTATGGACTAGCACGATGTTTACTATATTGATTAGTATGAGTTACTAATGGTTAGAGGTGGTGAGTCACATATCATATGACATATGGATGTCTCTAGTAAACTTGTGGGTGGTTGTTGGAGAACAGTGCACTAAATGTGAAGCCAATGACCGATCACATTGATGAGGAACGCCAATATTAGGTGTACCAATGTGGTTTAACCAGTTTTCAAAAACATTTTTCGAAAACACATAAGAAGGCAACGAAAATATAAACCAAAATTACATTGCAAAACTCATTTTTGATGTCCATATGCAGACTGAAAATAAACCATTCCATAAGGGGTTTAGATGTTATACCTTTCAACACTTGAAGGCTGATGAAGAGGCTAAAATCCTCCTGATAGTAGCAATTCCTTGCTCCCGAACAACTCCCAAATGACCTTTGGTTAGACCAAACCGTCCCCTGAAATTACGAGGGGCCTATCATTCCACGTTCCAGCAAGATGGTGAATCCCACTACTCTCTCTTTGTGTTAGACAGATAGAGTAAGGGAGGTTAAGGCTAGAAAATGAAATGAGTCTAAATGAAAAAGACCCAAGGACCAAAACAGTCTCATTGTTTTGCTTGGGTTGCTACTATAGCAATGGATAAACAACGAGTTGAGAAAAAAAGGCTTGGACTCTCTTGAAGGAAAATAACAGATTGGGCTGAGTGAGAATTGCACACACACATTGACCTTTATTTCTCATATATCATTTATACATGCCCAAAATTGAAAACTCTAGCCTCTTTTCACAAATGAACAAATTGGCCATAGAAAAGAGAGAGGAGACCAAAGAAAGACAAGAAGGATGCACGCCTTTGAGCTTCTCGTCCTCTTATGCCACGTGTCCGTTTTTTTGTTGCAAAAAATGACAAATTGATCGAGCATTCACTACCTCTGCAATAGGAACGGTTGACAGTTCGCAAGGAGCTGTTGACCGTTTCGCTTGAAACGGTTGATAGTTTCCCAAGGCTGTCGATCGTTTTGACCCCTTATCCAAAACTTCTAAAAATTGCATGTAAGTTTACTATTAACTCTTAACAACACTTTCATTATCTCATAATGACACTAAGGCCTCTGTTAACTCTTAATGGCATGCATGTCAACTCTTGACAATTACTCCTTATTAATTAATTATTTATACTTGGCATGTTAACTCTTAACGGTAAACGTTATTAACTCTTAATAACGGTTTCAACCTTAATCGCTTAGTCAACCATCATGTCTGAATATGCGTGCGATCTTCTAGGTTCACTACTAAGTAACAATCAGGACACGCCAAACTCTTTGACATTGATCAAACATTTTGGTCTACAATGAGGATCTCTCCATTTTTCCAATGTACCTTGAAAGACCCTGAGTGACAATTAACATTATGTCAAGGCGATCCTACTAGTAATGAAGTTTTACTTCAGAATAGAACTTATTTGAGCTTTCGATTCCTGTGTACTATAATCCCTCCATCAATTATTATCCCAATCAAGTGAGAGTCATGGATTGATCAAACTCACTAACTCGATAACTATGCCAAAATTAGTGTGGTGAGATTGAGATGACATATTAGAACTTTTTCTGATATTTGAATACTTTTCAATCAAGTGTACCTTGGTCAGGGGTTTCTTTAATAAAGACCATCACTAATCGCATAAGATGTTCACCTCACGTCAGAGGTCGATGGATTCTATTAGCAATCACCTGCCTCTATGCGCCATTACACAGGGACCACATAGTGCATCTCCCACCCAGTAAGCGGATGGTTCTTAGCAACGGCAAATCCCTAGCACTAACATACAAGACAACTGTATTGCCTCCGGTCTAAGGACTAGTAACACAATCGAAGCCTGTGATAGATCATAGATTTTCTCAGCCATGTGATCTATCACGTGCGTCACATTCAGTAGATGTTCCACTAGCATTTGCCCACATGTATACTATATCCATCTCATGGATTATGGTACGTGACTCACCACCTTTTATCATTAGTATCTTATACTAATCAAAGGTAGTATCCCATATGTCAGTCCGTAATTGACTAATCATAGTACCATTCTAAGAAGTCTAAGGACTGAGAATTATCATTAAGATATTTTTAATACAAAGGTCCTTAGTCACATATTATTAACACTTAAGAATAAGAACTTTAATAAGAAATCTAGGGACTTATTCATATATAATGATTGGAGAGCTATGAATGAAGATATGACCTCAAAATATGAAAACACATTTTTGTTATATATATGTGCAAGAATTACATAATTAGTCCTATAAATATAATTGCCAGATGTCATCTAAATCTAGCATTAGGGTACCAACAGTAACACACATGGCATTGAGGATAATGATCATGCCGTCTAGTTGTAATTATGTATTGGTCCTTAGACTTGAACTGACATGGTTGTCTTATGCATTGGTGTGCAAGATTTACTAATATGCTGAACCATCCAATTGTGAGGTTGGGATGCTCATTTATATGGTTTCGTATGGTTGGTATATGGAGACAGGTATTCAAAAATAGGATCTATCACCCTTGTCGTCATTGATGAGGTGAACGTCTTGTGTGGGTTATTGTTAGTGTGACGAGAAAGTGTATCTTGGTTTTGGTTTTGATGATGAAAAACATTGGTTTTACATCTATGTCTTCATTCAATTCATAAGATCTTTTTGGTTTCAATAAAAATCAATTTCAAATGAAAATAAAATTTCAACTCATCTTAGAATACAAATTATTTCTTGGACAAAATATCTTGATGGAGATTGGAAAAACAAAGTCTTATGATTCAAAATAATCTCCTAAATGTGTTTTAAAATTAGTTTTAAAGTGTTGGAGAAAATGGAGCAAAATGTTTCAAAATTCTTTACAAAACAAAGGACAAACTGTCAATCAGTTCTAAGGAACGGTCAACTATTTTTGGTCCTTGTTGTCAACTGGCTTCTATAGCCTATCGATTGGTCAAAATGAGGCTCTCGACCGTGAGCAGTTGATAGCTACTGCATCAAGATTGGTCGATCATTTTCAAGCATGTCAACCATTTTTGCTCTTAATGTCGACCGATTTTTAAATTTTTGCACTAACTTGTCAACTGATTCTATGAATATGTCAACTATTTTTGTCGTAGACTTCTCTAATTGCTAGTTCTGGTAGTTCATTAATTGCAACAACTACCCACTAATGACTATATTTTTGGAAGCACTCGTCAAGCACTATAAATAAAGAGCTGGTGGACCATTTAAAGCTCTTAGGAGAATTTATTATAAAGTTTACAAGTGTGCAAATCATTTAAGTGCTCAAGTGTTCAATTTTTATTTTCTCTAAAAGGCTTTGTATTTAATTGTATCATTTAATTTCAAAGACTTGTATTTATTTTTGAGAGATCTTGTAACTAAGAGATTTATTTCTTAGACTCGTTTCTATAAATTCTCGTGTTTCCTAGAAAAATTACTAGAGGGCCTACATTAATTGTAGGAGAGTGTAATTCCTAATCTTGGGACTAGAGAGCGTACTTGTGATCAAATAGGAGGATATAGTGAAGTGTTTGAAATCCTTAGTGAGAAGCTAAGAGAGTGGATTAAGCCATTTGGCTGAACCACTATAAATCTTATGTGTCCCTCTATTGTTTTTTCTTTTCATTCCATTTATTTTGTTATGTATTTCCATAATTCATCATCACTTTCACTAAATCCTTATTTTCAGCAAAAAGATTTCATTTCATTCAAAAAAATTTAAATAATCCAATTCACCCCGTCTTGGGTTGTAATGTCATTGTTATATAATTATATCAATTGGTATTAGAGTCAAGTTCCCAAACTTTTCAAAGGTCTAACAACCTAGGAATAAAAATCCACAAATGGCACATTTTCGGTTCATCTCAATTTGAGGGTCAAAGCACTTCTCGTCGTCCTTTCTTTGATGGATTTGACTATGGTTATTGGAAGAAACGTATGTCTTATTTTCTTATGCATGACATAAACATCTTGTAATCTATCAAGAAGGAAGTTCAGCTTCCGGACATGGAGAAAATGGGAACATGGACAGAAAAGGACAAACTAATCGTGGAGATGAATGCAAGAGCTATGAACACTTTCTTTTGTGCCCTTTGCCCTGAGGAGTTCAACCGAGTCTCAACATGTAAGATAGTTAAAGAAATTTTGAACAAACTAGGGTAACTCATGAATGTACCATATAGGTAAAAGAAACAAAAATCAATTTACTTATTCATGATTATGAGTTATTTTCTATGAAATAAAATGAATCCATGAAAGAAATGTTTACTACATTCAATGATATTGTCATTGGTTTAGAGTCTCTAGGAAAAACATATACAAATGGTGAGAAAGTGAGAAAAATTTTGAGAAGTCTCCCTAGGGCTTGGGATCCTAAAGTCAAAGCTATAACCAAAGCCAAAGATTTAGATAATCTCTCATTTGATAATTTGTTAAGGTCACTTATGACTCATGAAATCATGATGAAAAAGGATGATATAGATGATTCAAAGAAAAATAAAAATGTAGCATTTAAGATTGAAAAAGAATCTCAAGATAGTGAAGATGATGGCTTTGCTATGCTTGTTAGGAGATTTAGTAAATTTATGAAAAATGGTAGATTCACTCAAAGAAGGAATTTTAAGAAAGACAACGAATAAAAAGAAGCTACTACTACTAATGAAGTTCAATGTTTTGAGTGCAAGAAGTTAGGTCACATAAGCACCGAGTGTCCTATCTTGAAAAAGAACGCTAGAAAAGGGAAGAAGAAGGTATTAGTCGCATGGAGTGAAGATGATCTATCATCAAGTGATGAATCCTAAGGGGAAGAAGTGGCCAACTTGTGCCTCATGGCCAAGGAAGAAGATAAGGTAACTTTTCACTCAACCATTTCAATTTCAAATTTTACTCTTGATAAATTGCATGTTGCGTTCAATGATTTGATGCATGAATTTGAAAAGGTTAATTTGAAAAACAATGTTTTAAAGAAGAAATTAAAATCTTTAGATGAAGGAGTACGTTCATTAAAGGAAAAAAAAAAGTCTTGGAATAATGAGAAAAAGGTTTTAATGGATGAAAAATAAAATATTTCCAAACAAAATGAAGTTTTGAAAGAATCCTTAGAAAAGTTAGTAGAAGGGAAAAAGAAATTGGAAATGACTTTGGGAGTTCAAAGAAATTTTGGGGAAAAACAAGGTATTGGCTTTGATCCCTTTCAAAATAAGAGAAATAAAACTATTTTTGTAAAAGCATCTTATCAAAAAACTAATTCAAAGAAATTGTTTCATAAACTAAAATTTTTAAGAAATAGGATTACATGCCATTATTGTGGTAGGCATGAACACTCAATTAACAAATATTTTATAAGAAACAATCCATATAGGTTTAAGCAAATTTGGGTCCCTAAGAAAGAGCTCTTTGCTAATATGAATGGACCCAAAAAGGTTTGGGAACCAAAGGGAGCAACTTGATTGTTTTTGTGGCAAGTTGCTTTTGTTTCAAGTCAAGTGAGGTACAAGTGGTTCCTCGATAGAAGGTGCTCCAAACACATGACCGGGGATGAGTGGCTCTTCAATAACATCATCTATAAGCATGGAGGTAATGTTGTCTATGGTGACAACTTCAAAGGGAAGATACTTGGCGTTGGTTCTATTTGTTTTCTAAATTTTGTTTTTAAAAAATGTGTTTTTGGTAGAAGGACTTAAACATAACTTGATTAGCATATGTGAATTGTGTGATATGAACCATAAAGTATGCTTTGATGCTAATTCATGTGAAGTTTTTTTGTATTAAAACTAATGAAATAAAATTAATAGGTAATAGGATAGGAAATGTTTATATCACGTATTTAAACCTATCTTCATCTAGCTTAGAAAATTGCTAGTATCTACTATCACTCAAAACACTTGGCTATGGCATAATAGACTAGGGCATGCTAGCATGAATGTCATTAATAAATGATCCAAACATGATCTTGTTAAAGGATTGTTTAAGCTAAAATATGAAAGATATCATATTTGTGGTGCATGTATGAAAGACAAACAATTAAGTATATCATTTACTTCTAAAAATGATGTCTCAACCTCTAGGCCTCTAACTTTACTTCATTTAGATCTTTTTGGACCTATGAGAACACAAAGTCTAGTGCAAAACAATATGTGTTAGTTATTGTGGTTGACTATTATAGGTTTACTTGGGTAATTTTCCTTGCATCTAAAAGTGAAACATTCAAATCTTTTGAATTTTTTTGTAAAAGAGTTCAAAAAGATAAAGACATATGTATTTCAAAAATTAGAAGTAATCATGGGAGATAATTTGAAAATTAACAATTCAAGGATTATTGTGAAGAAAATGGCATTGAACATAATTTTTCAAGTGCTAGAACACCTCAATAAAATAGGGTAGTTGAAAGGAAGAATAGGTCTTTACAAGAAATGGCTAGGACCATGTTATGTGACAAAAATCTTCCTATATATTTGTTGGCAGAAGCTGTAAACACTTCTTGTTATTTCTTAAATAGAGTTTCCATAAGACTCATCTTAAACAAAACCCCTTATGAGTTGTATAAAGGAAAAAGGCCAAATATTTCATATTTTCATGTTTTTGATAGTACATTTTTATTCTCAACAATGGTAAAGATTCTTTAAGTAAATTTGATGTTAAAAATAATGAAGGAATTTTTTTAAGATATTTCACTCAAAGTAAAGCATATAGGGTTTTTAACAAAAGAACTCTAGTTGTAATGGTCCACTCCCAGAGATCCCACTAGCATAAGATGTTCAGAAGGACATCACTAGGGTATAGATACAAATAAAAACTCAATTTAAACCATCCTTACTGAATTCATAAATATCATAATCATAAAAGTATATATATACATTTTCCAGGAGTATATTTAACCTCGCTCTTTAACAATTCCTTAGGGCTGAACTGCCCATACATCACAAAATAAAAGGGTAATAATTTAAAATACAACATGAACTATTCTGTCTTTACTCTCAAAACACACCCCAAGACCTTTTGGTTGGGAGAGCCCTGTACACCTACCTATACCCTGTGATACTCAAGCTCAGCTCGTCCCGGCCCCTTCCTTGGTCATACTTTTATCTGGAATAACGAAAAGGAATAAGGGTGAGCCACAAGGCTCAGCAAGTATATAAATATAGCAAGCAAGAAGTGTAAAGAATTAAAGCATGCATAATAATAACAAAATAGAATAGAACTCCACACAACAGTCTGTAAATTCTTACCACTTACATAACTTCTCATCATACCTCATTATTAACCACATCATATGCCTATGCAATAATAATACCATAACATCATACTGTGGATCATTTTCCACCCACACATTGGTTTTTATGTTAGGCGCGTATTATGAGATGAAGCTATTTTTATTGTATATTAGATACATGTAGTAAAATATAATACACACACCATACATAGATTGGGTATTTAAGTAGCACGCATATTCATCAAATGAATACATAAATAAATGTATACATGTTGTTCGATGTAAGGATAGAGTACAAAAATATTTTCTGTACTGAGACTGAATCCATCTCAAGATGTGATGGTCTTAGTTTGTCCACAGCTAGTATGTCGAATGATACAGTTCTGATCACCTCTTCCCATGCTAGACACAGAGGTTTCGTGTATCACCAGTGCCCGTGTCTCAAAATTATACTGATGATCTTCACATGCATAATTTTTATGGTAGCAGAATATTAATAGAGGAAGCAGAGGAAGAAGAAGTAGAAGAAAATGAAACAGCATATGGTAAGAGAGAAAGAAAAAGAGAAAGCTAAGGGCCATCTCATTTATTAATCAATCCCTCCCCCCCCCGTCTATTTTCTTCATCCTTCTCCTAATTCAATTCCTTCCTCACATCCATCACTCCACCATCCCCATCGTTCAAGAGATTACTATGCACTATGCATTATTGGCGGGAAGGGCTAAGAGATCAACATTTGGCTAATCACTTCCAGAGACATTTCAGTCACATGATGACGATACCAAACCCGACACTATATGGTGTGTGATTTTCTAGGTTTACTACCCGCTAGCAATCAAATAATACCAAAACCCTTTTCGGTACTAGTCAACCCTTTGACCCATTACTGGAACTTCTCCAAATCCAGACGACGTTCTGAAAGTTTTTAAATAGTGCCTAATAATGGTTCAGGACAGTATAGGTGGCAGTGAAGTCTTATTTCAAGTGAACCTGTTACAGTTGACGATTATTGTGTGCTATAATCCTTCTATCACCTAACGTTCCGATTGAGTAAAAACCATGGAGTCATAAACTCACAAACTCAATAACTATGAGTTATACCTCATTAATGTGACTAGATGATACCTTAGGAAACACCTTTTCTGACTTTCAATCTGCCCTAGTCAGGGACTATCCTGTCACACAAATAGTAGATCACATAGGACGTTCATCCCATCAAATATTGACGAGGGAAATGGATCCTATTCCTAACACATGTCTTCGTATATTATCAATACGAAACCACATAGATAAACGTTTCCACCTCCCAATTGGATGGTTCAACTCATTAGTAAATCCCGCACACCAATACAAAAAATAATCGTGATGGATCTTCAACACCCAAAATCTGCATAAATAAATCTCCAACAACCGTCTAGAGATCAAATCAAAGCTGATATAAAAATCAAAGAAAACCTCCTTCAATCAGTCTACCAATTTTAATCTTCATTCACACAGATTCCAGAACCTAGTATCCATAACCATCATACCAAGTTATTTGTTTCTGCTTCTTTCCTTCGTGTGTTATATCAACCGACCATAACATTAAAGCCGCAATGTAGAAAAGAGAAATTCACCCCGTATATGTTCATACAACCGTCTTGAACATGCACTAGAATAAGCGAAAAAGAAGTAGAGAAAACTTAAAACAAATATAATTGAAATTCAAACCGAATTTCGTAGAAGTTTTCGGGATTCAAACCATGGAATAAGTTCGGATTTGCAACTTGTTATACGTATTTCCCGTATGGGCCAGACTCGCTCTGATGGGCCGGCCCGATCGCCTGGAAACAAGAAGGCCCAAACGACCTCTCTAGGGGAGGTCCAGTCACTACCAAAACCTGGAACTCGTAAAGCGAGACCTGGCGAACTCCCGATACGCCTTCAAACGAGTCTGAAGCCATCTACGAGCGAACTCCAGGGAGCATCCTTCAGATCGTTGGACCACTGAGGTCGCTGGCCCGAAAACAATCAGCTCGTATAAAGTGGTAAAAGCTGCTAAGGAGTCGGAGGTAGGGACTATCCACCGCTACAGCCCATACTCCTCGAAATGGAGACTCCACTTACGATTTTGTATAGATGATAAGGACTGTTTGTCCCCCCATTATATCATCTTTTTATTTCTATATGATATCCAAATTGTAAAGGTCCCCTCGAATATAAATAAGGGGCAGAAGTAACAAAAGGGACAAGAAGAATAATCAGAAGAACCGCCATTCTGAAGGAATAATCAGAGTGCGGGCGTGGAGTAGGCATCGTTCTGGCCGAACCACGAGAAAATCGTTAAGTGTTCTTCATTAGCTTTCGAAAAATCCTCTCTTCTTACTGTGATCCATAATTATTCAGCGCAGCCCAAAACGAATCAGACTCGACTGAAATTGAACGTCGACATTTTGGCGCTAGAGGAAGAGGCCCGCTCTGATCGATAGCCATGGCAAGAGGGAGGAATACTCGAAGTTCCGAGGCAGCGGTCGACCCTCCAGAAAATCACCGCGACAGACCGCGAGATTTTCTGCCAAACGGAGGGCCCATTGCTCCGACAGCAGACAGCCCTTTATAGCCACCCGCCGGAGATGCTGCTGGAATACCACCACGGATCCCTGTTTAACCCGCGAGCCAAATTTTCGGGATCGGAACGATCCGGGACTGGCAACAACGTCAGGAGGCGTTAGAAAATACAGTAATGCAGCTCGCCGATGCGGTCAGAATTCTGGCCCAAGCCCAAGTACGAGCCACTCATGACCCACCGGCTTCGCCCCGGAGAATCCGCCAACCGCGGGAAGAATGACCTCCGTCTGAAGAAGAAGATATTGGGGACAACTACCCATTCTCGAATCACCGTTCCCCAGACCGGGAAAGGAGCAGACGGTCGCAGGCCCAACAATCGGTGGGCTCGGACTCGACTGTGGAGGAATTATATCAGAGAGTCCGGTAGCTGGAGGAGAGACAAGGGGTCCGCAGCCAGAGTAATGGTCGTGGAGATAGGACACCGTTCACTAGAGAGGTCGAACTTGAGCCCCTCCCCCGAAGATTCAAAGTCCCAAGCATGCCACAGTACAACGTGGATAGCGACCCCTATGATTACTTGGATGCATATAACGTACAAATGGACTTACAAACAACCAGCTCGCTGGTTAAATGTCGCGCCTTCCCAGCAGTCCTGGGTGATATTCCCCGCGCATGGTTCAAAAACCTTCCGCCTCGCAGCATCAGCAATTGGGAGGAATGTCAACAGAGATTTGCCAACTAATACAGGGCCCTAAAGAGACAGCTCGCACCACCGTGCCATCTCGCCACCGTGTTCCAAAAGGCAAACGAGCCCTTGAGGGACTATATTGCTAGATTCAGACGCGAGGTGAGCAATGTTGAGGATCCGTCTGATGAGAGCATCCTGATGGCGATCTCCGCCGGCCTCCGAAAAGATGGCAAGCTCTATGAGAGCATCTACAGGACCCCGGTCAAGGACCTGGGGGAATTTTACGAACGAGCCTCCAAGGAGGTCCGATGGGAAGACGTCTTCGGGTCAAAGAAGCCCATAGGACCTAAAGAAGAAGCCGGGGGCTCCAACCAAAATAAGAAAAGGAATAACAGAGACACCAGAAGGGAAGTTCGAGGACATCGCTCGAGCGGTGAAATGTTTAAACGGGCTCACAAGGCGGAGCGGTATGAACGACCTCCGAGGCCGCAACGCTTCGATAGTTATTGCATCCTATCTGACTCTCAAGATAGGATCTTCGTCATGGAAAGAAACAAAGAGGAGTTCGGGAAACCCAACCCATTGAGAACTCCCAACAAATTCCGAAACAAAGAGAAGTTCTGCGCATATCACAACGAGGCGGGTCATAC
Source organism: Diospyros kaki (assembly GCA_036245055.1). Classification (NCBI taxonomy): domain Eukaryota; kingdom Viridiplantae; phylum Streptophyta; class Magnoliopsida; order Ericales; family Ebenaceae; genus Diospyros; species Diospyros kaki. Next base: position 16,803,923 of record BSEG01000013.1, on the reverse strand, counting down.
CACCTCTGAATGCTGGGCCCTGAGGGACGCCATTGAAGATCTGATACGAAGAGGTCGCTTAAAAGACCACGTAGTGCGACCAACCAATCAACCGAGTCAGCAACCGGCACAGCCGCCCCCCTCTGATGATGACCGCTTGCCAACCGTGCGAACTATTTACACGATTCATGGTGGACCTCATCTCGCAGGATCCTCCCACAAGTCCCGCGACAAGTACGCACGAGAAGCTAACCATGTCCTGGTGGCGAGGTCGGGCGAACAGTCGGTTCCTGCGAAGCGACCCAGGGGTGGCCTAACTCCAGAGAACATGGTTTTCTCAGAAGAAGAAGTCAGCGACGTTCATTGGCCCCATAATGATGCACTCGTTATCCGGGCATAAATCGGTAACTCCGAAGTGCAAAGGATAATGGTGGACACGGGAAGTTCGGTGAACGTAATGTACAGAGTGTGCTTCGATCAGATGGGCCTGGGAACAGAACAGTTGAGCTCGTCACCCGAGCTGCTCTATGGGTTCACAGGTGACGCGGTGATCCCTGTCGGACGGATCAGCCTTCCCTTCACCATCGGGGATACAAAACGCCAAGCCACCACTTTGGCAGATTTCCTGATTATAGACTGCCCCTCGGCATATAATGTCGTGCTCGGAAGGCCAGCAATGAACAACCTTGACCTAGTCACATCGACTAGGTCACTCATGGTGAAATTTCCAACCCCCAACGGAATAAGAAGTATACGGGGCGAGCAGCACCTCGCGAGACGCTGTTATAAAGATGCCATAAAAATGGGGGCAAAAGGAAAGAAAGTGAACATAATTGCAGAAGACGACCTGCGACCAGCCAGCCAATGGGAGACTAGTCACGATCTGGATCCCCGCGAGGTCGACTGCGACAAACCCACCGGTCCTATGGAAGAGCTCGAAGATATCCCAGTCGGTAAAGTGGATGGAGAGAGACACCTCAAGCTAGGAAAGAACTTAGCTCCTGAGGTAAAAGAACAACTTACAAATTTCCTTAAAGCTAACCTTGACGTATTTGCATGGAACCATCAGGATATGGTGGGAATCGCCCCAAAAGTCATGTCACACAAGCTTAACATAGATCCGAGCTACAGGCCAGTGCGACAGAAGAGGAGGCCAATGACGCCAGAGCGCTATGCCGCCCTTAAGGAAGAAGTGGACAAACTCTTGGTGAACAACTTCATCAAGGAAGCCCATTACCCGACCTGGGTGGCCAACCCGGTCTTGGTAAAAAATAAAAACGGGAAGTGGAGGACCTGCGTCGACTTCACCGACCTGAACAAGGCATGTCCTAAGGACAGTTTCCCCCTCTCTAGAATCGATCAGCTAGTGGATGCAACGGCTGGTCACCAGCTCCTTAGTTTCATGGACGCTTATTCAGGATACAACTAGATCCCCATGGATCCCAATGACCAAGAACACACCTCGTTCATTACTGATCGGGGGGTTTACTGTTATAAGGTCATGCCCTTTGGATTGAAGAATGCTGGCGCGACCTACCAAAGGCTGGTCAATATGATGTTCGAAGCACTCATTGGAAGAACCATGGAGGTGTACGTTGATGACATGTTGATAAAATCCGAGCGAGTAACAGACCATGTTTCTGATCTGGAAGAAATGTTTGGAATCCTCAAGAGCTATCAGATGAAGCTCAACCCACTCAAGTGTGCCTTTGGAGTAGCCTCCGAAAAATTCCTTGGGTTCATGGTAAACAATAGAGGTATCGAAGCCAACCTGGACAAAATAAAGGCTTTGCTTGATATGAGGTCGCCCGTAAGGAAGAAGGAGGTACAGAGCCTCAATGGGAAGGTCGCAGCCTTGAGTCGCTTCATTTCAAAAGCGACCGATAAGTGCGCCCCTTTCTTCGAGCTTCTAAAAAAGGAGAAGAACTTCAGATGGACAGAAGAGTGCGAGTTCGCGTTCCAGCAACTGAAAGAATACATGGGACGACCCCCACTGCTCGCTAAACCAAAGAACGGAGAGAAGCTGACCTTATACTTGGGAGTATCCCAACAGGATCTCAGTGCGACTCTCGTTCGGAGGGAAGAAGGGGTGCAGTACCCCATTTATTACATCTCCAAAAGCTTGATTGACGCAGAAATAAGGTACGCATCAATCGAAAAATTGGCTTACTGTCTAATAGTGGCATCAAGAAAGCTGCGACCTTATTTTCAAGCTCACGAAATCGAAGTGATGACCAAATACCCGTTGAAGCAAATCTTGCAAAAGCCAGATACCTCGGGTCGCTTACTGAAATGGTCGATCGAGGTCGCTCAATTCGACATAGAATACAAACCAAGGACGGCGATAAAGGGTCAAGCATTGGCAGACTTCATCGCCGAGTTTACTGGGCCAATTAACGAGGATACAGAAAGCTTGAAGGATACAGAAAGCTCGAAGGAACCGTCCTGGGAGCTATACGTCGATGGGTCATCGAGCAAACAGGGAGTAGGAGCCGGGGTTATGCTAATAAGTCCCGAAGGTCACAAAATCCTTTGTGCCCTGAGGTTTGGTTTTTCAGCCACTAATAACGAGTCCGAGTACGAAGCCTTGTTAGCTGGACTCCGCCTGGCAAAAGAAATACGAGCCGAATCCTTGAAGATTTTCAGTGACTCCCAACTGGTTGTCAACCAAGTACGGGGAGAATACCAGGCCAGAGATACAAAAATGCTCGCATATTTGCAAAAGGTACGCGAGCTCCTTACCCTTCTTGAAAAATATGAAATACACCAAATCCCCCGCTCCCAGAACTCCCATGCAGACGCGTTAGCTCGTCTAGCAACTGCCCGGGATGCAGAATTCTCGGGAGACATACCCATGGATTTTTTAGCTATCCTAAGTATAGAGCAACGAGCTGAAACAATGGCGATCACCGTATCCCAAAACTCGTGGATGATTCCTATCCTGGAATATCTACAAGACGGCAAACTACTTGAAGACAAGTTGGAAGCACGTCGCCTGCGAGCTCAAGCAGCTCGATATTGCATCTACGACGAAAGACTATACAGAAGGGGGTTCTCAGCCCCACTCCTGAGGTGCATTGATGGCACCGATTGCCGGACTGTACTCGAAGAAATTCATGCAGGTCACTGCGGTAATCATACAGGGGCACTTTCGCTGGCACAAAAGACCCTCCAACAAGGATTTTATTGGCCCACCATAAAGCAAGATGCCCTAGAAACAGTCAAAAAATGCGAAAAGTGCCAAAGGTTCGCCAAAATTTCGCGAGCTCCTCCAGCTTATCTGTAGCAGATGAGTAGCCCGTGGCCGTTCGCCATTTGGGGGATGGACTTAATCGGGCCACTCCCAACAGCTCGCGGAGGGTGCAAGCACGTCATAATAGCAGTTGATTACTTCACTAAATGGGCGGAGGCCAAAGAGCTCGCACAGATCACCAGTGCGAAGGCACAAGCATTCACATGGGATAACATAATCTGCAGGTTCAGGGTGCCGCGGCAAATAATAACGGATAACAGAACCCAATTCACCAGTGAGCAGTTCATCCAATTCTGCGAATCGATGGGGATCCAAAAGAGCTTTACCGTAGTTGATCACCCCTAGGCCAATAGGCAGGTTGAAGCTGTCAACAAAATAATCAAACAGATCTTGAAAACAAAGCTTGAAACCAGAAAGGGGGCTTGGGTGGACGAACTGCGAACGGTGTTGTGGGCCTATCGAACAACAGCTCGGAGCAGCACTAGAGAAACCCCATTCTCGATGGCATACGGGTCGGAAGCTATGGTCCCTGCCGAGAATGAAGTGACTAGCCACCGAAGGGCCACCTTCAGCTCATATCGCAATAACGAGCTTCTGACAGCTAACCTTGACCTGCTCGAAGAATCAAGAGATATGGCTCGCATAAGGGTCGCCGTTTATCAGCAAAGGGTAGCACGATACTACAACCGGAAGGTCCGAGTCCGACGTTACAACGTCGGGGATCCGGTATTACGTCTGATACTCCCAGGGGCACAGACGACTAGTGACGGCACACTAGGCCCTAACTGGGAAGGTCCATTTATCATCAAGGAAAATCTAAGTAACGGAGCATATCATGTGGCAAACTTGGACGGTTTCTCTCTCCTACGAGCTTGGAATGCGGAGCACCTCCGTCTTTACTTAAAATAAGTGTAATGGTTCCCACCTACGCTTCGTCTTCTTTATTACAAATAATTTTTCGTGATTCTGTTTAAGATTCATGAACTTTCATTGCACTTTATCATTATTGGTATTTGATTAAATATCCCTAAAACGAGGAATTGAAAAGCCATGGTTTGAGAGCTGGAGCCTAGATAACCTAACCACTACGTTACGGTTTGCGGATCGACTGAGCATTCATCTTGGTCCCTTCCTCAGGTATTGGTATGAAGCCGGAACCATTCATCTTGACTTAATGTCATGGTTTAGAAATTTCCGAGCGACAACCTCCACAAGTAACTCCGAGTTGGGTTCGCTAGTCGAGGTCCTTTCATCTTAGCCTAAAGCTACGGTCAGTGACCTACCTGAGTGTTCTCTCTCAGTCCAAATAAAATTTGCAGAAGCCACAGTGTGTCAGCTGAGGTCGTAACACGACCTATCTGGATACATATCTTGACTCAGCAAGTGAACGAAATAGCAAGCCATAGTATGTTAGCTGGGGTCACCCTATGACCTGCCTGAACATATAGCTTGGCAATGTTGGATCAAGATTTCTCTAACCAGAGGTCCCTTTATCTTGGCAGAAAGCCTTGAACTACGACCTACCTGAGTATTTACTCCGAATTTGTTAAAATTATCAAGTACTTCAATATGCCGGTCGAGGGCATGGCACAATCTCATGTTTGAGCGAATTCTTCAAACGAGTTAGCCAAGATCTGTCTCGATTTGAATAAATAAGATCGTTCACGACCTACTGGATACACGTCCCGACCGTTTATCGCGAGCTTCTCAGCCACTAGAGACAGCGAGGCAGTCTGCCTTTGCATACATCCCCGTCATTTTATCAAAACATGCTGAAAAAAGGCTTTCTTGGGAATCGCCTAAATATAAGCGTTCGCGTTGATTATTGCAACTATCGTGGACAAGCCGGTTCGAGCCTATGTTCATTGTCAAATTACGATTATGAAGACTTCCCCTGAGGAAATTGTTTTTAAGGTATCAACTCTTTCCAAGATATATCACGAAGTGTGTTTTGAGTTATTAATTCATTAAAAGTTAAATTCATTTGAGCTAACGAAGAAATCTGAAGCAACATACACAAAGTATAGAAAATGCCCGTTCATTTAAACTGGTATTACAAAAAAAAAAAAAAAAAATGATGAAAGTCCTAGCTCGGAGGGGGGTTGGCTTCTGAAGGACCGATCTCGACGAGCTGAGATGCGGCAGATGAAGTCGGCTGAAGACCAGCATCCTCGGTAGGACAAACCGAAGGTTGAGCCTCGGCATTTCCCCCGACCTGGACGTTAGCTGCCCCGGATGACTCGATCTCGGCAATTGGCATCAATGAATCGAGTGGATTGGCGACCACGGCGTTCTCAGCAGCCTCAGCAACGTACTGTTTCACCTCCTCGACGGCCTCTGCACCAAAGAAGGAGAAGTCCATCTCGGGGTGATTCAGCCACAAGGTGTACAAGAACGACGAGCAAGTGTCGGACCTGACCTCTTGGCGTGCCAAGTCCATCCGAGCTTCCACTTCCCCCCTGATATCATCGATGGTCTTGTTCGCGATCTCCTCACACCGGGAAGCTCGTTCTTCAGCTTCTCTCCGCTCCGCCTCGACCAATCTCAGCTTGTCCGAGATATCATTCAGACGGTCTTTAACCTTATTAAGCTCGTCAGTGAGCTTCAAATTGGCAGACTCCCACCGACCCTTCGCGCGACCAAGCTCCTCGTCGAGTTCTTTATTCTTCCGAGATGCGTCCTTCAGGCGTGCTCTTGAACTCTCGAGCTCCTTTTGTATAGCAAGGAGCTCGGTGCGCTGAGCCTCTTTCTCTCTCTCGAGCTTCGTTATTTTGGCTTCGTAGGCGGCCTTCGCTTCCTGAAGCCGCCCTTCAACGTCTTCCCGACATTTTTTTGCCTTCATGGCGGCAAGAAAAGTCTACAAAAGGCAGAGTATTAACAACAAAAAAAAAAGAGAAGAAAATAAATAAAGACCTAAAAAGAAGGAGCTCAGACGTACCAGGAAGCTGTGACGGGCGATATAATTATCAAGCACTTCCCCCCTCATCTCCTCCTTGTCCAAGGATTTTGTAGATGTGCCCACCACCTCGGACATCTGATCCATGAGCGCATGAAAGTAAGCCGATCCGGGCATCGGCTCCTGTATAGGGTCCCGGCTCGCCCCTTCTTCCGGAGCTCTGGCCCTCTTCTCATTTCCGGCATCTAACTGCTGCTCCGGCCCCCTCTTCGACCTGGCAGCAGGAGGGTTGGAGGCCTCCCGCGCGACCTCTTTCCCCCGAGCCCCGGCTGCCCCCTGACTATGGACAGCCGGAGTTCGTTGTTCCTGCCGCTGCTGGGGAGGTCTTTGTTGCTGCTGATGTTGAGGGGCGGGCTGTTGTTGTTGAGGTCTCAGAAGAGGTCGTGGCACCTCCAACCTCCCCTGCCGAGAAGACGAAGCGGCCGCCGAAGTAGCACCGGGCCCAGCCCCTGGCCTCTTTCGCTCAACAAGGTCGAGGTTCACCATGTCCTCACCTTGGCTGCTTGACCCGAGCGTTTGGAAAGCAGACGGAAGAACCTTCGCACCTAGGACCCCGACACGGTCCCCTTTTATGACCTCGGTATCGATGGAAGGAGCGAGCTCGTGATTTCTCAAAAGCTCGTCAGTTATCTCGAAGTTCTCCAAGCCCGGGCCCGCAACAACGAGCTTGTCCAAAACCCCAACCTCTTCGTCTGAAAGGAGTGGCTTTCCGCTTCCAAGGTCTGCATGGCAAAACTGAGTGTCAGTAACATAAAACAAGCCAAAGCGACCCTAGACAACTAATGTACCCTTACCAGGAGAAAGCACGAAATTAAAATTGTCAAGCGACGAAAGCGAGGGGTAAGAGACAAAAAACCAACTCGACTTGTAGTCGCCGACGTTGGATTTCCCTTTTGATTTTCCCTGGGGAAGGATGGCTTTGTATTGAGAAGGGCGAGCTGCCAAATAATACAGCCCGTCCTTGGCATTCTTCACGAAAAAAAGGAATCTAACTAATTTTGGTGATGGAGGGGGAAGGTCGTTCGCAAGGAATAGAACGGTTAACGAAGTGAGTTGGGCGTATGAATTCGGTGTCAACTGAAAAGGTGCGAGTTTGATATCGTTCAGGATGGCAAGAAGGTATGGAGCTACGGGGAACCTAAGGCTAGACCCAAGATGCTGGGGGCTAATGGCTATGAAATTGGAAGGTGGGTAAGCCGTGTGAGAGCCCGGGGCCGGGACGTATACAAGGCAATTCCTAGGAAAACGAAACTCCCGGACACAAGACGCCACCTCGTGATGCTTAGCCTTAGACGGGAATCTTTTAAAGACCTCGCGCCCCACTCTCTCGTCAGCGACCTGAGCCTCGACCTCAAGCTCGGTGCTGGAAGAAGCTACACTAACGACCTCCCTAGACCGCGAGATCGCACCATCAACATCTTGACCTTCCATGATGAAACAATCTTTAGAGTTCGAAGTGTCATTTTCTCCTACGATATAGTTGCGGCGCTTTTGACCTGAATTTCCACAGTGTTGGTCGGACATCTACAAAGAAAAAAAAAGAGCAGTCAGGTCGCAAGTCGCGGACCAGACCTCAAGAGTCCAGAAGAAACCCTAAGAACGCCCCCTAAAGTCTTTCAGGTCAAGCGCTTTTCAAACAGGATGCCGCCTAAAGCGGAGGGGCCGCAGCTGTAAGCCCGGTATTTCAAGGGATGCTAATCCTAAGGTCATTGAACAGGAAAGCCCAGCGAACCCCAAACCAAGTCGAGCCGTCTCCCCATAAACAGCGACAATATCGATCGACAGAACCGTCGATAGTCAACCAGCGAGGGAAGGGCCCCCATCAAGAAGGAAAAATAAGAAAAGAAGTCATAGCGGACTTACCAAATGATGAGCCTGACGCCTGTATGGAACGTCGGAACAAGCACTGGACGGAGATTACAAGCGTCTGGAAGCACAAAAGTCTTCGAGAAGAAAAGGAGAAAGCAAGAGAGCAGAAGCTGGAAAGGATTTCAAAAATGGCATGAAAGAGGGAAAAAGAAGACGCCCCTCACTATTTATACCGATGGTTCGAACGGATCAACCGTCGGATCAAATGCGACTCACCGCATACTCCGCATCCAACGGCCGCACGATAGCTTATGGGTCCCACAGGCATAATCATGCACAGTAATGGGGGAAAGTGCGCATTAAATGCGTTACAGACAAGGCGTGTTGCGTGGAACGACGAGATTTCAAACGATTGGGCAGACATCGAAGAGTCAGAGGAACAGCTGGCACGCGTCAGTTCCCAGCGCGAGGATCGCACCGCGAACTGGGGGGCTTATGTTATACGTATTTCCCGTATGGGCCAGACTTGCTCTGATGGGCCGGCCCGATCGCCTGGAAACAAGAAGGGCCAAACGACCTCTCTAGGGGAGGTCCAGTCATTACCAAAACCCGGAACTCGTAAAGCGAGACCTGGCGAACTCCCGATACGCTTTCAAACAAGTCTGAAGCCATCTGCGAGCGAACTCCAGGGAGCATCCTTCAGATCGCTGGACCACCCGTCGCTGGCCCGAAAACAATCTGCTCGCATAAAGTGGTAAAAGTTGCTAAGGAGTCAGAGGTAGGGACCATCCACCGCTATAGCCCATACTCCTCGAAATAGAGACCCCACTTACGATTTTGTACAGATGATAAGGACTGTTTGTCCCCCCATTATATCATCTTTTTATTTCTATATGATATCCAAATTGTAAAGGTCCCCTCGAATATAAATAAGGGGCAGAAGTAACAAAAGGGACAAGAAGAATAATTAGAAGAACCGCCATTCTGAAGGAATAATCAAAGTGCGGGCGTGGAGTAGGCATCGTTCTGGCCGAACCACGAGAAAACCGTTAAGTGTTCTTCATTAGCTTTCGAAAAAGCCTCTCTTCTTACCGTGATCCATAATCATTCAGCACGGCCCAAAACGAATCAGACTCGACTGAAATTGAACGTCGACACAACTGATTACAAGTGTTTAGCCCTCCATGGAGAAGAAAACAGGGAAAAAATGGCTACTGTTCATGAGACAGAAAGTAAAAATTAATTCAAAATTAATCCTCCGGCTAATGGCCTCCTAAGGTGCTTAAATAGAGCTTAAGGAGGAAACCCTAGATACCGCAACTTCACAGACGATTTTGAATAGGATAACGTGCGTTCTGGGCTTCAGCCCCTTCATAAAAATTGTAGATCAGGAAGAGTAGATGAATTTGGGCCTTTAAATCACTTGATTTGGATATCGAACGCCCAAGTTATGGCCTTTTAAAGAATCAGTGTTCAGTGTAGCTTTCCTAATTTAACCCAGCTATCTGGTCCTGACTTTGAAGCAATGTTTGGAGGCCCAAACGAACTCGGATTTGGACAAACCATACCATTCCAGAAAGCCTAAGAAGTACTCTACAATATCTCTGAAGACATCATTCACGTTCTGGGATTATAACTTAGCCAAAAACTTGAAAGAAACATAGAAGGTCAAATCTGTGAGCACACTTTTGCTTCTTTGTCTCCAATCTTCTTGTTTCCCTTCTTGCCATCAAAATTCCTTATGACCCAGGAAGCCCTAATCTGTCCAAAATAAGAAAAAATAGTGTGAAACTCAATTCCTATAAAATAAAATAAAACAAAATCAAGATGAATAAAATGACACAACTAACGTGCAAAAAGACTAAATATGAGGGCTAAATAATATGAAAATATGCGCTCTATCAAATTCCCCCACACTTAGACTTTTGCACTCCTGGGCAAAACACTAGACTCTATGATTCAAAACCAAAGATGTGGAATGGTGCAAAGTTACATGCGAGGCAAGTCTTCAAGAATTCAGCATTCAAATATCATCTCTCCTAAACTTCCAAGAAAACAAGTAGTATGGCAATTCATTCAATAGGACAAATCAAAAGAAGCAGTCTCTCACAGGACAAGTGTATGCTCTCAAATCTCTCAAGAGGTGGTGGTAACTATTTCGCTCAAATTCACCCAATCACAATTCCACTACCATAAGCTTGTTTATCTTCTCAATCTCCACTATCCATGTCACATGCATACCACAAATCAAAAGGACTTTATTCAAGGGTTGTAATGTGGGGAAGAAAGAAATGGAAAGACAACAATGAAGGAAAACACGCCTTAGGTCGAGAAAACACTTCATGCAACTCCAAGATCAAGAGATAGAATTTCCAAGCATAGACATTATGAAAAACTTTGCATCTTTATTTGGTTGAGTGCGTTTTACGCTCCGTCTCAACTTTGCTTTCTTCTTTTTCTCATCATTTTTTTTTGAGACAAAGAGGTGAGTGCGTTTTACGCTCCTTCTCACCATTTTATCCTTTTGCTTGCTTTTCTTTTTCTCTCTCTCTTTTTTTTTTTTTTTCGCAGATGCAAATGGTCTTTGGCCTTATGAATTGCTTGATGAATTCAATCTCTTTCTCTAGAATGCATTTAATGTCTTTTTCCTAGGTGGCAAGATGTGGGTCCATGGCCTAACGGATCAGTACGGTCTAGAGCCCCCAAGTTGAATGCTCTTAGGGGCGAGCATCTGAGCTTGGAATATGGCCGAAGTGGTGGTAATGCTCTAGTTTGCCTCAACCTTGGACTAGGTTTGTCGGAACCAGGCCTGCTAAGGCCGAGCCTAATGTAGACGAGCTTGATGTGGCCAAAATCGACAGTTTTGGGGGGTGTTTTTTTGGGTATTGACAGAGGCGCACGTAGTCTCAAAATTCGAGGCGTCTATTCTGGTATATGTGACATCGTGGGTGTAATACCCGAGAAATTTTAAAGGACTCAAGGGTAATTTACCTTGGGGTAAAAATGGAATTTAAGAATAAATTGAGGGTATAACGGTAATTTATTACCGTATGAATTATTGAATCGACTGCCGGGAGTATCCTGGAGCCGAGATGCCAAAGGAAATTGATGTGGAATTAATGAGCACCCCGAGATAGGATTTATGGTGCCGAAAGAAATGAAATCGGGAATAGTTTTCGGTACAGCTAAAAAGGCAGCTGCCAATTAGGCTGCAATACCGAATTATCATATGGGACGTCCAGGAATTCAACGGAACCCTAGGGAGGCTCCGGTTTTTCGTAACGATCAACCCTTCAGTAATTTCAGGACGAATTAAGGGCCCGGTGAGGACACGGGGGCGAAATTAGTCTCGTCAAGTAACGATTAAAGTTATTAATTTGGGTTTAAAGTATCGTAATGCAATTTTAATTAGTCATCAAGGGTGCATTTGTAATTAAGAAATCCTCAAGTGTAATTAATGAGAAGTGGGGATTAAATGTGTAATAGGTAAAATGTGTATTATATATATATATATACTTGTATATGTGTATGTGTGAGCAGCAGGCGTGGGGAGCAATTGAGAAACTCCATGTTTCTGTCCGTGCGCATGGGAAGCAAGCTGGGAGCATGGTTGATTTGGGTTAAGGGAATTGTAAGAGCCGAGGGCTGGTTGTCGGGTGAGAGAAGTGGCGCCCAAGCTACTCGTATATATATATATATAGTGAGAAGAGGGAGTTGCAGAGAGTTGCAATGGCCGATTTCGGCCATGGCCGCATGTGGGCCGAGAGAGTTTGCAAGGGAGAGTGAGAGCAAGATCGAGAGGGGCTAGAGAAGCCGAGAGAGAGAGAGAGAGAGAGAGAGTTGAAGAAGGAGTGGACGAGATAAGCAAGAAGCATGGCCGAATCGGCCATGGCAGCGCACTCATGAGGGAGAAGCTGAGAGCGCGAGAGGGGGGAGGCTGGCAGCTTGCTGCCGCGGCTAGCAGGAAGCAACCATGGCCGCAGCTTGCGGCCATGGCCGTGAAACTCGAAGGCGAGCAGGGGGCTGCCATGGCTGGCTGCCAATGGAGTCGCAGCAAGCGACTGCGGGCAGCGAAGCATCATGCTGCCATTGCAGCGGAGGCCGAACAACAGCTCGAACCGGAGCAGCAGCGTGCGCGAAGGAGGCGTCGGGCGTAGCAGGCGCGCGCGAGGCAGCCATGCGCGCTGTGCGTGTGTGCTTGGTGAAGAAGCCGCGAGTTGCAGGGGCTGTCGCGGTGAAGAAGAAGAAGAAAAGGAAGAAGAAAAGAAAGGAAAGGAAGAAGAAGAAAAGAAGAAAGAAAGAAAGAAGAAGAAGAAGAAAGAAAAGAAAAGAAAGAAAGAAGAAAGAAGAAGATGCAGGGGCGTTGCAGGAGAAGAAATGGAGAAGAAGATGATGAATAGTAGGAGGGGGAAAAGAAAAATAAGAAAAGGAAAAAGAAAAAAGAAAGTAAAGAAAAGGGAAGAAAAATAAGAAAAATACAAGGAAGCATCCGAAAAATTCTGAAAAAATAGGAAATGGTGTTGTAATGATATTTCGGAGATTTTAGCATGAAAAATAGTTCGGGCACGCAAATCGAGGTGGTGCACGCAAATCGAGATAATGCATGAAAATTAAGATGTTGCTCAAAAATCGAGATAAATGCTCAGGAATGAGGTAATGTGCAAGAATTGAGGTGGTGTGCGAGAATCGAGGATCTGCGCAACAATCGAGGTTGGTCATGCGTTTCGAGATTAGGGCACGCATACCGAGGTAGCCTGAGAGCCTAAGCAAAGGTAAGTAAAATTTCCTAGAAAATTTCAATAAACTAGGAATATTATTTTATGAATCATGATAGAGAAATATTTGAGGATATGCCTGAGAAATTATTTAGTTTTGGATTATTGAGGAATTATTTATTAAGGATTATTATGTTTAAGGAATTATTAAGGAAAATAGGAAATAAATGGAATATTGAGGATATTTAGTGATAAATATTATTTTATGATTGAGGAGATCGAGATGATGAGATTGGTGCAACTTTTGAGAGTTGGCACAAAAATCGAGGAGGAGCACGCATATTGAGGCAATGCGCACTTTTCGAGAAAATGCAAGTTTATGTCAAAAGGTGAGTCGTCCTCTCCTAAGTATGATTAGTGAGTGGTATTCTCACAAGAACTTATATTCATGACATGATTGTTATATATGCATGCTATTTATGAATTGTAGTATTCATTTGTCATATTGCATTGAAAGTCGTGATATTTGCATTGCACGATATTATTGTCATATTGATATTTGTGCATGGGAAAGGGATGTCGCCCCCAGAGTGTAGCCGTAATTCCCCAAGGGCATTGAGGGAATAACGTTTGGCTTATCCTGCAGAGGTTCGGGATTTGCCTAGGATTCCTAGCCGGGCTTGCGAGCCAGGGAAGTTACACTAAGGGCAAATGTTTATTCATGTTATTGCATCATGCATCATATATATATTTTTGGACCCTCACTAGAAGTTTCATCTTCTAATGGGTTATGCCCCTGGAACATTCAACGTTCCAGTTGAGACTTGCAGTTAGGGCAAGGAGCAGGTTGAGATATGACGGCACGTGATGGCGTGGCCGATGGATTCAGCAGGAGATTTGAGTATTTTATTTATTCATCATTGCTTATGTATTCGAGATTTCATATGATTTGCACCAAGGGTGTTAGATGTTATCTCGGGAGACATGTTTCCATGTATTTTATATTTGAGGATATGATGTAATATATGGTACTAATTCTTTATGATATATATATAAGTGAATTGTTTATGTACCATATCAGGTTTCGATTATTGCTTCCGCATTGTGGATGATATGCTGGGGGGTTTCCCTTTGAATTAATGTATGAGAAATGTATAAGGAAAGGGATTATATATGTATATGATGGGCTCCAGCATAGTGACATGCCCTCGATAGGGACGGGGTGTTACAGTGGGCAGACAGGGAGTTTCCCTATCATTTTAACCCAAGGTGTTTAATGCATGTCAAGCATCATGATAGGTGGCATGATCTCTACGGGTGATTGATGACACTTAATCTTTGTTTGTTGGATGCATCGTGCGGTGTTCATCTATTATCTAGGATGGGACTAGATTGTAACCGTTGGACGATATCTATATAAGGACATTTGTAGGTCGTTTTCCTGTTTCTCACTTGATGGATTTTCAAACGTTGGTGCCTCGAGAGCTTATGCATTCCTCCTGCCTTCGATTGCTCATGTGTTTGGGTCAACTTCCCCTTTTACTTCTTCTTCTACAAATTTGCTTGTTTCCATATGTAACTTTAGGCAATCAACTCTTTCAATTTTCACTCTTTCGTTTTTTGTTGTTGCTATTTTCTGCTGGTTTATCGTGTGTTGTGATGAGTTCGAGGAGCGAATCTAGGGGAATGAGTGATTTCGTGACCGTCATAGGAAAGCTCTTGGTGAGGAATCCAACGCTTGGTCGTCGAGCTTTGTTGGTTGAGCCTAGGAGAGTGATCGGGGTAGTTGAAGCATAGATTGGAGTAAGGGCGAGGTATCGACTTCTGATGGCTTTATTTTTTCCAATTCCCTCGGGGGTAATGTAGGTGCTTCATCGATGGCTGGGTTACCTTCAAACCCGCTTTTTGGCACAAGTGGTGATTATAGCTAGGTGAGTGAGGACATGTCCAAAGTCGCCTTAGTATACAACTCCCTAGACGGCATTGTCGTGTTGAGGTCGTGAATCCATTTGTCTGCTACTGAAGACGAGGGTTTGTTTGAGTGTCGACCTTGTAGGGAAGATGAACAGGTCTTCTTGGCCACAGACTCGAGGTTGATTTTTGTGTACGAGACATTTTTTACACATCTTTGTCTTCGACTCCCATTTATCGAGTTCCAGTGCTCTGTGTTAGCAATGTTGAATGTTGCCCTGACCCAGCTGCACCCAAATAGCTGGGCCTTCTTCAGGGCCTTTGAAGTGTTGTCAAGCTTTTCAGGTTGAGAAGCGAGCACGGGGGTCTTCTTTTCCTTCTTCCAGTCGAAGGGCATCAGCAAGGGTAGTTGTGTCTCTTTGAATGGGCTACTGAGAAGGAAGTTGCTGAAGGCTTTTGGTAGCTCTTATAAGAATTTCAAGGCTGGCTACTTCAAAAGGGCCTCTGAACAGGACATGCTCGCTTTCTTCTTAAACGATAAAGATACCGCCAAATTCCCTTTGCGCTAGAGCAAGGAGCCGAGCTCCATCACAGGGGTGAAATACCGGTGTTTAAGCTTAGAGGACCAGCTGACGGTGGATTTCCTCGAGGATTGCCCGATATTGGAAAGCTTGACCCTCATCAAGTGTGGGATGACCGAGAGGGTCTGGCCGCCTATATGGGTCAGTTTTTATTCCGCCTTTCTTTTCAAGCCAACTCTTGTTGTTGGCCATTTTGCTTGTTTTCTATTTCAGGTAAGATGGCCCCTAAGATGACTACAGAGGAGGTGAGGCAATGCACGCTGCGCAAAGGGGGGGGTTGAGCCGAGCTCGAGGTTGACAAGCAAGGTTACTGAGAAGGCCCCCTGTTTTAGAGAAGGGTGTCTGGTTGTCCAAGGAACCTAAGTCGACTAAGGATCCAATGCCAACTCCCCTTTCAGCTTCTCAACTTACTTCTTTGAAAGGCGTGATCTCTCGTCAAGCCGAGGAGGAGGTCGATGTCGAGGAGACCCTGTTACAGTAGAAGAGACTGAGAACTGTACAGGAGGGGGAGTCTAGGCCATCTAGGTCCTTAAGCTCATTCGTCGATCAGCCATCAAGTACCGAGCAGCCCCTATCGAGGCCCAGCTTATGGGGCTACAATGATAATGATGCCGACTCGAGGAGCCCCTAGAGCAAGGAGTTCCGACCCTGGGACTTTGTTAAGGAGTACTTCTCCCTCGAATCCAACCCATAGAGAGAGTTGGAGCTTGAAGTTGGGGGGCTTTACCGCTAAACCGAGATGCAGTCTCTCTATCTCGCCAGCTCCTGCCGGACACTGGAGCTAGAGTTATGGACGCAGTCGAAACGAGTCAATTGGGCTCGCGAGGAGGCGATGGAGTAGGCGTGGGGAGCAGTGGCTTCCGAGATGGAGGGGTTACAAAAGCAGGTGGCACAGGCAGAGGATTTGTCTCTTTAGGCTGACGACCACTCCAAAAAGTTTATACAACAACAAGAGCACAGTTTGGAGGAACTAGTAGTGTTAAAGGAGAAGGCTTAAGTTGCCAAGGTCACTGCTCTAGAAGGGGCCGAGAAGGTGGCGAAGTTGACAACCGACCTTGCCACCGTTATCCTCCATGCTGACTAAGCAAAACTCGAGGCTGCCAAGTTAATGACTTAGGTAGCTGCAGCGCGAATCGAGGTTAAGAGCTTGAAGGAAGAGGCTGTTGACCAATTGTTGGAGGGTTTTGCGAAGGCCTTTTCCCAAGATGAGGTGTTTTTTCTTGAGGCCAACTTCTCGGCCTGCAGTGCCTTCAAAGAGGTGGTGGTTGGTTAGCTTGTGGATTCATCTTTGGCCGATCTAGCTGGTCAGGCCGAAGCTTTGGCGAAGGTGCTGGGGCCCAAGGGGGATTGACCTATAGAGGAAGCCGACCAGCCTGGTGAGCTTGCGGCTGCGTTCGAGTTCACTTCTGGAGTGGTTGTTGAGCTCATGGTCGATCTTGCCCCCGAACCCACTGGACCCTGTCTCATCTCTTCTATTTCTTTTTGCTGTAAATTTGTAGTATAGGTTGGCATTTTTTCTGTAATTTTGACTTTAATGCAATAAAGAATGACTTCCTTAATTTTCTTCCTTGTTTGATATTGTCTGTTTGTTAACTGCATCTCCACTGTTGCTTTATGTTTTCTTTCTAAGGCTGAGTCGAAAAATGTAATAATCTTTGCGTGATTTCTTCCATTGCTCGGTGTAAGGCTTAGTTACGATTGATTTTGTATGTCGATCTGATTGTGCATAGTATATTTGTTTTTGCCTCATTTTTACTTTCAACACTAGATCGGGCGAGTGCATTTGTTTCAAGGTGATTTGAGGAGGTCGAGATGACCCGAGGTCCATCACCGAGATTGGCCCAAGCGTAGGTGGGCGAACTGATCGAGCTTGGTTGGGCAGGGCATGACTTAGGAGATCAGGATGACTTGAGGTTCACCTGCCGAGACTGGCCCGGGCGTAGATGGGCGGATTGACCGAGCCTAGCTAGGTATGGCATGGCTTATGAGATCGAGATGACTCGAGATCTGCTTGTCAGGATTGACCTGGGCGCAGGTGGGCGAACTGATCAAGACCGACTGGGCAGGGCACGGCTTAAGAGACTGGGATGACTTGAGGTTCGCCCACTAGGATTAGCCTGGGCGCATGTGGGTGGACTGACCGAGCCTGGTTGGGTAGGGCACAACTTAGGAGATGTGACGTGCAGAAGAACTGAGCATCTGAACTAAACATTTGATTTCATTGATTTTCATTGATAAAAAGACCTCGATGTAGAACCAATTAATATGCCATGTGGCAACACTAAAGGAACAACGTCATAATCAAAGAATATAATAGATTGAATCTAGGTAAGAAACACGAAATCAGACTGTAACATAAATTAATTCAAGTACTCTTTAAATTATAAACAATTCTCGAGGGCGATCATGAGACCATTACTTAGCTATAATACTTCTGTAGGCTAGCTGCATTCTAAGACCTTGATAGGGGCCGCCCTGAGAGCTCGGCGAGGTGGTAAGCTCCGTTGTCGAGATTACAAGTAACGCAGTAGAGGCCATCCCAGTTGGCACTGAGCTTTCCTTCCCCAGATTGCTACCTTTTGATCTCCACCTTTCTCAGGACCAGGTCTCCTTCTCGAAAACTCCGGTGTGTGACGTCGGAATTATACCTGCGGGCTGCCCTTTGCTTAGCTGCTTGCTCTTGGAATATGCAAGGTCTCGCACTTCCTGGAGAAGATCTAGGTTAACTCTTTGCTCACCTTCATTGGTATCTTCTTGAAAATGTTGCTTTCTAGCGCTCGGTTCCCCAACCTCCATCAGAATCATTGCTTTTGACCCGTAGGTGAGCCTAAAAGGGGTCTTCATCGTTGATGTATGTGTTGTGGTGTGTTATGACCATAGCACCATAGGGAGTTCTTCCAATCATGCCCCATTTGCCTAAGCCTAGCAAGGATGACCTTGTTGGTAGCCTCAGCCGGCCCATTTGTCTAGGGGTGCTCGACTGAGGTGAAGGCCTAACAAATGCCGAGTTCCTCACAGAATTCTCAAAACTTTGTGTTGGTGAATTGAGTGCTATTATCGGAAATGATTAGCCCAAGTAAGCCGTGTCTGCAAATAACATTTTTTCAAATGAACTTTTTGACTCTTTATGCTGTAATTGTTGTTAGGGGCTCAGCTTTGATCCACTTGGTGAAGTAATCAATGGCCACCATAATGAATTTTAGCTAGCTTGGGGCTAGGGGGAAAGGTCCGAGTAAGTCAATCCCCCACTTGTAGAAGGGTTAAGATACATCGAGGCTGTGCAGTTCTTCCGGCAGTGAGTGATGTGCATTTGCATATTTCTGGCACTTCTCACATCTTCTCACATATTCCAGGCACTCGTTGTGCATAGTTGGCTAATAGTATCCAACTCATAGTATTTTTGCTACTAAGGACTGGCCTTCATTGTGACTTTCGTAGACCCCCTCATGAACTTTAGACATCACGTAAGCAGCCTGTCGCTCGTCCACGCACTTGAGAAGTGGCATGGTAAAGCTTCTTTTGTACAGTTGATCCCTGATCATGATTGTCCTCCTCAACTTTCTAGCTTCCTCTGAGCTGTTGGGCAGCACTCATTCCTTTAGGAATCGGATGATAGGGAACCCCCAGAAGCTAGGGTCTACCTCCACGGCGTGTACTTCTAAGTCAACAGTTGGTGAATTTAGAGTTTCTTGTATGACTGACCGGTTGTTTCCTAGAGCTTTGGTGCTAGCAAGCTTTGAGAGCAGGTTTGTTCTTAAATTTTGCTCCCTTGGAATGTACTCGATGTTAAAAGACTCAAAGGCTTCGGATAGCATTCTGATCTTGTTGAGGTACTTGTCGAGCTGAGGATCTTTTTCTTGGAATTTTCCTTTAACTTGATTGGCCACCAGTTGGGAATCGTTCCTTGCAATCATCCTAGTGGCTTTAACTTCTTTGGCCAAGCCTAGCCCGGCAATGAGGGCTTCATACTTCTCTTGGTTGTTACTTTCCCTAAAGTTGAAGCAGAGGGATTATTCAATCAAAAGCTCATCTGATCCCTCCAAGATTATTCCTGCACTGCTTCCCTTAATGTTTGAAACTCTGTCTACTGACAAAATCTAAGGGTTACTATCGAAACTTTGAGTAAGTAAAGATAACTCAACATAGAAGTCGAACAATACTTGGGATTTATTATGTTTGCGGGGTTGGTACTGTATGTCGAATTCGAAAAGCTCCATTGACGATGCAATCATTCTGCCTGAGAGCTCGGGCTTCTAAAGCACTTGCTTAATTGGTTAATCGGTTAGCATCATGATTTGATGACTTTGGAAATAAGGTCTGAGCTTTCGAGTTGTGGTAACCAAGGCTAACGCTAACTTCTCTATCTTTTGGTATCGAATTTTGAGCCCTTGCAAAACTTTGTTGAAAAAATAGATCGATCGTTGCATTTTCCTATCTTCCCTTACTAATACTTAGCTGAGGGCGCCTTCAGAGACGGAGAGGTAGAGCAGAAGCTCTTTGCTAGGCTTTGGCCTAGAAAGGATGGGAAGGGTTATTAGAAAGTGCTTCAGTTCTTAAAAGACGGCTTCACACTGTTTCGTCCACCGGAACTCTGCTGGCTTCTTCACACATTGGAAGAACGGTTGGACCCCGTCTGCTGATTTCGACAGAAAATGGGAGAGGGCAGCTATTCGTTCTGATAGCCACTAGACCTCTTTCACATTGCTAGGGCTGCGCATGTCAAGGATAGCTTGACACTTATTGGGGTTGGTTTCTATCCCTCGACTGGTGAGCATGAATCCAAGGAACTTCTCGGCTTGTACACCAAAAACGTATTTTTCTGGATTCAGCCTCATGTTATGTCGTTGGATTTGCTTAAAGATCTTGACCAAATCTAAGAAATGATCTCTGTTCTCTGATATTTTGGCCACCATATAATTAACATACACCTCGATGTTCTGACCTATTTGATCAGCAAACACTTTGTTCATCAGCCGTTGATATGTATCTCCTGTGTTCTTTAATCCAAACAGCATGACTCTGTAGCAGTAATTTGCATCCTCGGTGATGAAGGTTGTCTTTTCTTCGTCATCTAGGTGCATCTGGATTTGATTATGCCCCAAGTATGTGTATGAAGCTAAGATATTTGTACCCCGAGGCTCCGTTCACCAGCTAATCGATGTTCGGTAAGGGGTAATAATTCTTTGGGCATGCTTTGTTTAAATCAGAGAAGTCCACACACATCCTCCACTTGCCCGAAGGTTTTTTTACCATCACCACATTTGACAACCACATGGTATAATGCACCTCCCTTATAAATCCAACTTGGAGGAGCTTTAACGTCTCCTCAGCTACAACATGTCGTCTTTCTTTGACTAATTTTTTTTTTCATTTGTGTAACCGGCCTTACGTTAAATCTATTGCTAGCATGTGGTAGATGAAAGATGGGTTGATGCCTGGCATGTCTATGGGCGTCCAGGCGAAAAGGTCGGTGTTCTGCTATAGCAGCGTGGTCAACTGCTCCTTGAGGTCATGGGGAAACGTAGTGCCGACCCTAGTTATCTACTTTAGGTGGGTGCCCAAACTCAAATGGAAGTAGCTCTTCCGTGGCTTGTGGTTGGTTATTTGGGAACTCAGCTTGTGGATCTAGCTTGGCCATGTTTACGTTGTGATGCGTAGATCAGCTACTGGTGGCAGTTATCTGGTTATTGCAGCTCCCCCTATCAAGCGGGGAGCGATGAGCTCTCGAGCTATCATTGTAGCACTGTTGGGCCTCATTTTGGTCAGCGTGGACTACTTTGACCTCGGTGGCCAAAATCGGGAACTTCATGGCCAAATATGGAGTAGAAACAACTACACCCAAGGAGTTGAGGGATGGGCGACCTAGTAAGGCATTGTAAGGTGTCTGTCAATCAACCACCAGGTACTTGACGCTGACTGTTTTGAGTAGCGGAGCTGACCTGAACGTAGCAGTAGTTTAATGTACCCTTTCACATTCACCTGTTCCCCCAAGAAGTCGACCAGATTTTTGTTAAATGGCTTTCAATCTTCTTTTGGTATCCCTAGCTTCATTAAAGTTGACAAGTATAGTAATTCGGCTAAGCTCCCCTAGTCCACTAGGACTTTCTTGATGACAAAGTTAGCCGCGACCACTGATATCACCATGGGATTGTCTAAGTTTTGGTCGATCCCTGCATAGTTTGCATCAGTGAAGGAGATCACTGGGTGTTAGGACATTCTCCTAGACCGATACTTAATGCTTCTAACAAACACCACCACCCTAAGGTAGCATCTTCTTGCTGAGTTGGACTCTCTTCTACCCTCAAAACCCCTAGAAATCGTGTCGATAACCTCCTGTATTTAATCCGGGGGGGGGGCTGCCCTAGCCTTCTGACTCTCTTCAACCTTGGGTCTTCTTTGCGAGCTACAACTTCTTCTCGGATGTCGGTCATCACGTGGCTTTCTACTCCGACTCCATCTCCTATAGACATATCGGCGGAGGTAGCCTTCTTTAACCAGCTTTTCAATCTGATCCTTGAGGGTGGCACATTCTTCGATTATGTGACCAAACATCAGATGATAATTGCAACGTTTGCTAGTGTCCACATTAGGGTCAGGGTTAGGCTGGGCTCTTACCTCAGGAAGTGGAATGACCCTTGAGTTATAGACTTCTTAGAAGATTCGATCTTGCCTTATCGTCAGCGGGGTGTAAGTGTCATAGAGTAACTAGGGTGGCTTAGGAACCCAAGCTGGCTCTTTTCGTCCCCTGACTCAGTCTTAGAGTGGCGGTGATGCTCAACAAATGACCCTGGTCACTGGTTCAGTTGTGGCTGGGAGTTATTATGGCTGGTAGCCAACACTTCTTCCACATTTATATAACCAGCTGATCATAGTTGATAAGAGGCTTCTGAGCCAAAGAGTCGGCAAAGGATTTGGGCTTAAGCCTTGCCATGATGGCGTGTAAGGAGATGGTAGGGTTGAGGTCCCTAATTCGAATGGCCTCCTGATTAAACTGATTCATGAAAGCTCAAAGTGGCTCACTCTGTCCTTGCTTCAAATTGATCAGGCTAGTTGAGGTTTTATGATGAGCTGAGCTGGTGGAGAAGTGCGTAAGGAAGCGAGTGGCAAGTTCGAAAAAGTTGTGAATGGAGCCTGGCTCAAGAGTAGAAAACCACAACAGGGCGAACTTCTTCAAAGTGCTAGGAAAAGCACGACACATGATTGGGTTCGTTCCCTCATGTTGAGCAAACCTGCTTATATTAATTAAATTTTGATGATTAATAAAAAGAGAATTTTTAATATACAAATTATAGTATTTTTGGTGATTAACAGAAAGAGTATTTTTCTTAAATATATTAATTGTAGTACCGAATTATTTTTATTAATTTATAAAATATTCTTTTCATAGCATATGTATTACCAAAAATATTATTTTCTGTTAAAAATATTTTTAATATTTTTTAAATTAATTTATAAAATATTTTCATAGCATATGCATTATCAAAAATATTATTCTCTATTAAAAATATTTTAGATTAATCTAGATAATATTTTTATAGCATATGTACCTCAAAAAGAATTTTAACAAGTAGCTGCACCTCCCATGGTTTGATCCCACAATCTCAAGCAAAGCCTTTCCTTGCCAATTGATCTATAAGCCCCATTGGTTATTTGAGTGCATATATTAAATTTAAGTTATACTAAACTTTTTTTGCTATAACAGTTAGATTTTTAACCATTGAAAAAGTGGATAAAATGTCTATAAATACCCTCCCAACCTCATTTTTTGAGTATCCAAATGCTTCCATTGCATATCCAAAATACCAAAAAACTCTCAAACGCTCTCAAACAAATCATCCAAGCAATCCGAGACTTTCGAAGTTTTATTGCACATCCACCAAAAAGCCACAAGGTAAGAGGAGAAAAGTTCAAGTCTTCTATGACAAATCTGAATTTCTCCATTTGAGCTTACAAATTTATTTATTTATTTAAATATTCTTGTCTTGTATAATTTGTTCTTAATTGCTTATTTGTGTCCAAGTGTGGACAAATTATTTGTAACATTTAAATTACATTGTGAATTGTATAGGTTTCTTAGAACCATTAAAATTTAGGTGAATCTAGTTTTCAAGGTAAGATAGGAAGAAAACCTTGGTATAGTGGTTGCCTAGAATCCATTGTAGTCTAGGTGTGTATCTAGTTTCCAAGGTGAGATAGTGTGGAAACCTTGGTGTTTTTTATTGAGTGGAACCCCAAGGGTGGTTAGACCTTGGGAGAGTGAATTAGGTGCGTGTGGAAACACCAAACCACTATAAATTATGTTGTGCCTCATATTATTTATTCTTATTATATTTTGTGGCTTGCATTAATTATTAATCTCAAATATAATTTATTATATTTATCAAATATATATTTTTAAATAATTATTAATCAAGAATATTTATTAAAAGACAAAAAAATTTTAAATACTCAATTCACCCCTCATCTTGAGTAGCCATACCCTAAGGGACCAACACCTCACTTAACAACATCAAGGAGTTGAACATCGTTAGATGCTCATGAGGATCGATGGTTCCATCATACAACTCCAATGTTACAGGAAGACGGAATCCCTTTGGGAAGGGTACGGACATGATGAACTCCGAGAATGGGTGACTCGGAATGTACAAGGATGCTGATGGTGGAGAAGTAGTGGTATGGGTGGCCTGGAGTTGTTGATGATGGCTGACCTCTGTGTCATCGTTAACTTGCTCATTGCGTTAGTCGCGTTGCTGATTGCGGGTTAACTTGGTAACTTGGTCCTAGAGCTGCCAAATGGTTCGAAGGAGGGTCTTCATAGTTGTCGGATTCTCTAGTCGATGGTTGTTGGTGGTGTTTGGGTTTTCCTAGTTAGGAGCCATGTTGTGTCTTCTGGTTCTGGCTATGGGTGGCATGTAGAGAAGATTGTAAGGATTCGACGTGTGGGGCAGGCAAGTTTTATCAGGCCCCACGGTGGGCGCCAAATGTTACTTCAGGCTTAATGAGGTTGGTAGGACTAGTTGCAATGGCAACGACATGTCATGATCTAGAGATCTTCGCGATGGGGGTGGTTGACACCTGCAAGCACTCCGACGCTCAAGTTAGTGAGGATTCAGAATGTCAAAGTGTTGGTAAGGCTTGGAAAGAACATACATTAGCCTGTGATCAAGTTGACTTATATAGAGATGAAGATATCTTGCGTGTCGTCGGTTGTCGTGGGAGGATAGAGGGTTGAGATGCATGGTAGTGATAGGGATCATCCTCGAGGATCTTAGATTTAATGAAGATTATCAGTTGATGAGGATCAGCGTGCGAGTTATTCGGGATTGATAGAATTAGTTACTGGTGCAAGGATCTTAGATTAGATGGAAAGGTTTTCCAAACTTCTTGGGTTAAGATCTAGTTTGAGGGTTGGGCTAGGTGCCAAGCTATGGGTCCACGGCCCAATAGATTAGTACAGTCCAATAATATTAGATTTTCATTATGATAGCTCAAGATACGTGTAATTTTGGCATAGATGGATTTAAATGAAGGTGGAGTCATTAAGGTCAATAAAGATATGTTGAGGCTAATCTTGTCGCTTATACTTTGAGTGTGACTAAAGATCCACTACAATAAGTGTTATGTGGATTTGGTTGGTATGCCCTGTGGTGTGGATTTGGTTAGTATTGATCAGGGAGATTAATTTTCCATGATTTTGTTAGAAGAAAGAATTATAAATAATTCCATATTTAAATTTTGTGTCAAGGTGGAATTTGTTATAATTGTGACTCGGAATTCAAATTTAACTGTGATTGAGACTTCAAATTTGACTATGATTGGGATGTCAAATTTGATTATGATTGGGACTACATCTACAATTGAAAATTTATCTTTTTCGAAACTCATCAAGATTTATCTTTTTTGTGACTCATCTTTTGATTAGAATATGGATTTGTTTAAATCCTTTTTTATATACATCTATAGATAAGTGGTAGATCTATAAATAAGTATCTAATACCCTAGAATTGGTGCAAGTATATTACTATTATTGTACCAATATCATCATAGTGATATTTTTTTCTTTATACCTGTAGTTTTTCCAAATTTGAGTGTTCGTTTGTGTGGTTGATGGTTTGATAATAGTTTGTTTTCGATCCAAAAACCATAACATCTTTCTTGGAGGTCTCTTGGAAAACCAAGAAACAATCCACAATATCCCATTCTTCCATTGAAGTAGAGTATCGGAGCATGGAAACTACTATTTACGAATTGTCTATAAACTATTATGGATCTTCTATCTCAAGGATTTTCAAATCACACCTCAACTTCCTATTTCTCTACATTACGATAATCAAGTTGCCATTCACAATGCATCAAGTTCCACGAACACATCAAGTATATTGATATTGATTGTCACATTGTTTGTGAACATCTCAAGAAAGGATCATTCAACCTGTACACATCTCCTCTAGGTCCTAGTTTGTCGATATCTTCATGAAGCCTTTGGGTTCCCTACAACATCACCCTCTTCTCTGTAAGTTAGGGCTACTTGCTTCCCAACCTCCAAGTTGAGAGGGGGGGGATGTAGAGAATCAACAGAGGGTATACCGATAAAGTGGCTTGATAGAGTATTGCTACCTTTTGCATCCATACTGAAAACGATGCGACTACTATTGTCACTCTTGTTGTCCTTCTCCATTCTTTATCATCGCCAGACATATTAGTGTTTCTTTCTTTCTTTGTTGTATTTTTGTTATGACCAACTTAGATAATTCTATATATTCATGTATTACTTCTTTAATATAGATTGAGAGAAAATGATTTCTCAATTTTGTTTTCTCTCTTCTTGTAAATTACTCGAATTTAGTAGTAGATTGCTAGATTTTTCAATTATCTAATGTTTACTTTATCAATATGATAAGGTGGAATCCATGGAATTAAAGTTTTGAATTGGGAGTCTCTTTTTTAGTGCACTAAATTTAAATTTTGACTTCGACTAGTCTCTATTAAGGTAGCGTTTGTTAAAATGATCAAAATAAGGTTTAAATGTTTTTTGCATCGAAATCTTGAATGGTCAAGATAGGGCTAGAAAGCATTTTAAGATTTTTATCAAACTATTTTGTTGAGAAATCTCTCATCTGAAAACAATCACACAGTCACACGGCCAAGACCAAGAGAAGTACCAAGATCCACAAATAATTGAGCTAAACGAAAGAAAACGAAGAAAACAAATAACACAATGCATATACGTGTTCGGATTTGAAAGAATCCTACTCACGATAGAGGCTCTGCCTTTAGTCAATCCACTATAGATTTTAGTGATTACAACAACAAGATTACAACCGAACCCACAAGAATCAAACACTTACAGTATTGTAAACAGAAGCAAAAACACAAGAGTAAAAAGATCGTTCCAAGAACGAAAAAAAGCAACAAATACAGTACTCTAGCTTCTCAATACAAACGTCACACGTCTTAGGTGATTTTCAGAGATTCAAACACAATACCTCGCTTGGTTCTTCTTCGGTTCCTTGCTCCTCCTCGATCCAATCTTTCTCACTCTGTGCGTGTTCTTCTTTCCTGATTAGGGTTTGCTAACTGATTTTCCCAAATCATTGCTTTATATACATGGGCCAAGGGATATGGCTGGAATTAACATAAAAGAACAATAAAGCAAACTTGGGCTTGGGCTTTTAACACCAATGGCCCAACCCAATATATATAGATTTATTTAATTGGCTCAATACATTTTGAATCACAAAGCCTAACAAATTCCACCTTGATTCAAGAATGGATTGATAGTGGACTTGACCAAAGACCCCTACAACTCTCCCAGCTACAACGGGAGCACATTTGAGTAAAATTAACACTCGCTCAAACTTTTGACTCGAGACAAACTAAACTAATACATGCCTCACTAAGAGCAACATGAACCTCTATCAAGACTTCTATGATTAAGACATCAGAGCTAACACTAACACTTTCATTTGACTCGAAAATTTCCTAAGGTTCTACCTTAAGACTGACAAATTTCCACCTCAAATTCCACATCATCAGTTAGTTCAGGTTCGTCTAATACTACAAGACTAGGTACACAACAACATCTAGACATACATCAGAATTAAAACTTAATCCTCTTTCCTGTTCCAATATTCAAAGATTTTTCACTCCTTAAACTTCTGAAAGGATTCACTTTTACACCTAAGGAAGAATACACAAATCTTTTCCAGAATATCCACTAACAAAGAAAGAAAATATCAGGTCCTAGACAGAAAATAAAGCACTTGGGGAGACCCCCACAACCAGAGAAAGCAACATGCCAACAATGGGATTTACCCATATCACAGGCATCCATGGGATCCACCCATAACACAAGGCATCTATGAGAACCTATAACCCATAACATAACACAGGATTCATAAAACACTCTAGGTTACCAACCTATCCGAATCCAACATGCCTAACTCGCTTAACTCTTACAAAACAATTACAACGATTTAAACAAGAACACAACTCTTACAGTATCGCAAAACAAGAAGAACTAAAACAAAGTACACAATGCTACAACTTGAGCAATCTATCAACACTCACAGTCTATTCTTAAACAATCTCTCACGCCTAAGTGACTTTACCCAGAGATTAACGATACAAAGTTAAGGTTCTTACCGATCAAAACAAAGAGACAACCACTTACTCATGCTCTCCACATCAGATTATAGCACTCAATCATTTCTCCTCCTCAAGTCACAATGATTCACACAAACAGGGGAGAAAAACAGGGAGAAACAACATGCATTTAAGGGGTTTCTCTCAATCAGCCAAATTGCTTTAGCTTTCTCTCTTATAGCCCTATTAACCCTATGTGCCATAATCTCTCATGCATAGACTTTGAAAATGGACAGCCCTGCTAATAAACAGAGACTCACCAAATACTCTAATTTATTCCATACCTTCTCCTCGGATTACCTGCGTTCTTTTCTTCTTTCTGTTATGTCACATGCTGAAGTTTCCATGGCCATCGAACTATTCAAGTTCCGTCGTAATTGATACCATCTCCAGTTTGATTCTTTAATATCTTGCAAAGGGAAAACAAAGAATCCAACAGCAACACAGAATCCAAAACAAAAGACCAGCAACACATAAAATAGACAACAACAAAAATGTAATTGAAAACAGTGAAATGATTAGATTGGAATGCTTCCAAAATACACCAAGCAATTACATACAATCAACCTCACAAACTTTCCCAAACAAACAAGTGATTTATACTTACAACAGAGAGTAATTCATGCTTCAATCCCTAATTAATCTTGCAATAAATCACATAGAAACATGAGGCAGAAACAGAAAGAGAAGAAAAAAAATTGGATGGATTAATCACTGTTCTTTACACTTTCACAATCCTTGCAAAAATCAACAGGAAATACCCAACAACAAGGAATCACAGTCTACGCTAATAATTAACTCAAACAAAAAACCAATCAAGAACAGCAACACAGGGGCATAGCATATATCACATAGCTACAGGAATAGTAACTAAACACCCTAACGATGAATAGAACCAACAGAGATTAAACGAAAATTTTAAAGCATACAATCGGACTAACAAAATTGAAAGACAGATTTCATTCGTTTGATCTTTCTCATTCTGTGTTCATGCTTCTTTATTCTTGATTACTAGATGCCCTTATGTCGAAAACAAGACACAACACAAAATCATGTGGCAGAAAATTGACCCAGAAAAACAAAACCAAAACGATTCAAGAGTCATATCTTCAACCAATCGATGGACAGCATACCACGATCCAATCAGTATATCGTTGAATCAGTAAAGAGAATCGAACGAAAATTAAAAGAAAAACAGAATGCTTGTTGTAGCCCTAATTGGAGTTCAACATAAATTTCAAGAACATGAAAAATCAGGGCAAGAGAAAAAAAGGATATGGACGCGATTACCAGATCGGAATCCACACTAGCGAATTGAAAGCGCCATTCGCTGAACATCACGACCTTCGGATCTACCGAACACCTCTATTCTTGATCTCCATTGGGCCCTCCAACACGAGTTTTGGGATCGTTCTCGAGTTCGCGAGCCTCTCTGTTCTTGGTCTTCTCCGATGGCTATTTATAGTATTCTTGGATCTCCTTCGGATCTGTCCTCGAGTGGCTCTGATACCACTTGTTGAGAAATCTGTCATGTGAAAACAATCACACAGCCACACGGCCAAGATCAAGAGAAGTACCAAGATCCACAAATAACCGAACTAAACAAAAGAAAACGAAGAAAACGAAGAACGCAATGCATATACGTGTTCGGATCTGAAAGAATCCTACTCACGGTAGAGGCTCCGCCTCTAGTCAATCCACTATAGATTTTGGTGACTACAACAACAAGATTACAACTGAACCCACAAGAATCAAACACTTACAGTATTGTAAACAGAAGCAAAAACACCGGAGTACAAGATCGTTC
The DNA here is from genome assembly GCA_036245055.1 of Diospyros kaki. NCBI lineage: Eukaryota > Viridiplantae > Streptophyta > Magnoliopsida > Ericales > Ebenaceae > Diospyros > Diospyros kaki. The sequence continues at coordinate 16,774,267 of BSEG01000013.1, read as the reverse complement.
CAAGAACGAACAAAAGCAACAAATACAGTACTCTAGCTTCTCAATACAAACCTCACACACCTCAGGCGATTTCCAAAGATTCAAACACAATACCTCGCTTGGTTCTTCTTCGGTTTCTTACTCCTCCTCGGTTTGATCTCTCTCGCTCTGTGCGCATTCTTCTTGCCCGATTAGGGCTTGCTGACTGATTTTTCCAAATCATTGCTTTATAGATATGGGCCAAGGGATATAGTTGGAATTAACAAAAAAGAACAATAAAACAAACTTGGGCTTGGGCTTTTAACACCAATGGCCCAACCCAATATATATATTGATTTATTTAACAAGCTCAATATATTTTGAATCACAAATTCTAACATATTTGTTAAATTTTTTAGAATGCATTAGGAGACATATGAGTCATTTTTTCCTTATCTATAAGGTTTAAAGTAAATTTATCTGAAGAGATGGGAGATAAATTTATTAGAATAATCTCGGATAATAAATCACGTGATTTCTTTTCAATGACTTGTTTGATAAATTTAATAAATATATCAAAAAATATTTATATCTAAAATACTTTTTATATTTTATTTTTTTTCAACCCTGAATTAATAAACAGTCACTACACTGAAGTTGACTTTCATCAATTAAATAACTATCACCGTGATACTTCTACGCGCACACACACACGCACTGAGTGCGTGTGTGTGTATGAATCTCTTATGGGTAGAGCTGTCAGCGTAAATTAAAGAGAATGAATTTGCATGTCAAAGTGGGAATGCGATCTGTTTGAAGAATTCCATATATAATATGGGATAGGAGCAGGGGTGGGCTGGGCCCCCTTACATACTTTAAAAATATTTTTAAAGTATTTTTAAATTTCTCAACCCAATTTAAAAATATTTTTAAATTTCTCGCTGAACCCAGGGCAATGTATTTACACACACACACACACTTAGTACATATGCACGCGTTACTCAAGAAATAACTTAACAAACCACAAGAGTACATGTACTAACGCATACTACACTCTATTTAGCTACTTAGTCACAAATGGCAAAGTAAGCCCCAGAAATAACAAAACCAATACACCAAAAGCAGGGGCCGAGCTTATATATTATGCCATAAGAATCTTTGTTCCTTTTCGTCCGTCTTCATCCTTTATGGTCTTTAAATTGAAAATAAAAAAATCACGGATAAAACAAGTGTTGAACCTGTTCACTTAATAACAAACAAACAATCACAGAATCGAAGAAAGAAGAATCCGAAAGAACAGAAACGTAAACCCTTATACGCACACATGCAAATAGGCAATAACTTTATGTGTTTGGATCAGTAAATGAATCTTCCTTATAGCAGGGGTTTTATTCTTAATCAATTTACTAGAAAATCAAAGAATTATAATACAAACACAGTATACAAAAGATAATAAGATAAACAAGATCGACTTATAATTTGAAAAACACAAATTATATCAGAGCATAGACTATATATAAGCTATTACAACACTCATAACAATCCTGATTATATTTCTCTCTTATCAGATGTCATTGTCGACAAAGAAAGAACAACGATTAAGGATTAGGTTTCTTGCAGCTTTCAGAGAGTTCGTGAGATGCATCTAAAGAATTCTCGAGAAAGTTTATCAGGTTGGTGTAGGAGAGAAATGATACTCTAAATGTCAAAGAGAGCTTATATATAAAGGAGGGAATAGCCGGCTATGTTGTACGGAAACACCTCATAGGTGCCATTTTCTCGTTTCCAAAACGTTTTCTATTCCCATTTCAGACCTTATTTATGCATATTTTTTTAGAAAAACGTTCGTTTCCACGTTTCCGTTTCCTATCGGAAACGTTTCCCATTTTCGTTTCCGTGCAACATAGATAGTCGACAGCCCTTAGATCAGGAATTTCTGAAGGATCAATGGCTCACAAACCTCCAACCTATTAACACACACACACATATAAATATATATAAAGCAAAACTCAAATGAACAATTTAAACAAACTTGAGTTTGTGCTTTAACACACACACACATATAAATATATATAAAGCAAAACTCAAATGAACAATTTAAACAAACTTGAGTTTGTGCTTTGGCTTGGGCTTGAAACACCAATGGCTGGCCCAACCTGTCAATTATTTATTTGCTTAACCCAATCAATTATTTATCAATTATATTTAATCATAAATATAATACCATATACTATGTCACTTACATGAATTAATCAAATAACATATAACATAAAAATATATTTTGAATCATATATATATAACAGTAAGGACCCTTAAGGAAGGAAGAGTCTCGCTCTATATGCAAGTGTGTTGAACCCCATTACCAAGGTTGAAGAACCACCCTCTCAGTGATTGGTCACCGTGGTGGCTGAACCAAACTTGTAATTTAGCCACCACGGCCAATTATTATTATTATTTTTTAAATCGACTCCCAATTTTTAAAGATATTATTTTTTGTTTATACATTTTTAATTGTTAATGCATTTCTAAATAAATAATTTTTAATTAAGAAATATATTTTTTAGGATATATATACACATTTTTATTGTTTATTTTTTATTTTTGTCAAATAAAAAATATATATTTAGTTTAGAGAAAGAAAGAGTAATATAGGAGAGGGGAGAGAAAGAGAAGAGGTAAAATAATTATTTAAATTCATTTTTAACAGTAAAATAAAGAGATTAATTTATTTTATAATTTAAAATACGATAAATTACAATTAACAATTTTTTAAAGTGGAAGTACCAGTTACCAGGTACCAGCCAACATCCAGCATAACAATGATCATCTTTACAAGGATAACTTTTTGAACCATATGCCTAAAGTTTTTAAAATTCTGTTTTTATCCATTGTAATTTAAAAAGATGCATTAATTGTTCCACCAAAAATTTGAGGAAGTCTGCGTTGGTTGAGGATGGTGCCATGCCCAACACGCCATGATGATTACCTCTGCCAGAACTCAAAATTCAAAGTAGGGATCTAGGGAGCTAGCCCCTTCATTCATTCTGGTGGTTAACCATCGTGGGACTTTTATTTATGTTACATATATATAAATATATATATATATATATTTATATAACATTATTTTTGCCTTTGTTTGGGATGAAAGAATCACTATTTTGTGCGAAACAAATCATACCAATTAAGATTAGCAGCAATGCTATGTTGTTTATTGGCGGGTAAGATAGCATTTGCCTGTAAGTAGGCAATATAGCATTGCTCTTAAGATTAGAGAAATTTTATTTGCAGTTATCATTTTACTCTTTATAGTTATTTTTTTTAATATATTTAAAATATTTTTATTTAAAAATTTATTTTTACTCTTTCCATTGTAGTTACTTTCTCTTAATAAAGAGTTGTTCTATAGGGTCCGACGAGTCTACTGAACGGCTTACAGAAAGGGGACAAAAAGATGATTTGCAAAGCGGGCCACTATCCCCGCCCGTGTTGCTCTCATCCCCTGCCATGGCCGTTGCTGTCGCCCCGCCTCGCTGTCGTCACCTCGCCTTGCCTCATTGCCGGCGCCTCTCTACCATGGCCGCCTCGCCTCGCCGACAGTCGATGTAGCAACTGTCGGTGAGGTGAGGTGAGGTGAGGTGAGGCGAGGCGACGATGGTAAAGAGGCGACGGAGACGAGGCGAGGCGACTATAGCAAGGCGCGGTGGCGAGGCGACGACAGCGACTATGGAAGGGGAGACGACAAGCAGTAGGGGCAGTGCAATCCATGAGAGGGAGAAGGAGATAGTAGGGTATGGGGACAAAATCATCTTTTTATCCTCTTTCGGTAAGTCCATCGGGCTTTGTAAAATTTTTCCTTAATAAATTAGTTGTCAGCCGTCACAAATGACTGCCTATTCAAGATTGGGACAAAGACAAAAAAAAGATGAATAAAAATACACAATCACACACACACACATACACATATATAGAGATACATACATATACATATATATACACGCATACATATATACACACATATATATACACAGATGCACACACACAATTGGCAGTGGCCATACCCACTGGCAAAGACCATCTGTTGACGGCGACCGCCTCTATGTCTCTCCCCAAAAAGACGCCCCAAACCTTCAGATTTGGGGGTGCTTCCAAAGGCTCTAAACCCCTGGGTTTGGGACCTTTCAGGCGCCTCCAAACCCTAGGGTTTGGGGGCCATTAAGGTAGCTTGAACCTTGGGGTTCAGGGGCCATGAATGAGGTATCACCGACGAGTATGGCCGTCATGTCTACTCTCTCTCTCTCTCTCTATATATATATATGTATGTATTTATTGTGATGGTGGTCGCACTAGCGTCACCTCTAATTTTGTAGAAGCAACCCATACCCACACCCACGTAGTTGGTTGGCAAATATCGATCGCAGATTCGAGTTGTTGGGATTTGAGGATGCATTTAAGAATGATTGCGTGTGAATGGCTGTGGCTATCTGCGATGGTGATAGAAGAGGGTATTTTTAAAAAAAAAATAACTGTAAAAAATTATTAATGTAGCTATAAAAGATAAAAAGAAAAAGATAAATTTTTAGTTCTGCAAAAAATAAAATAGGTGCCTACAAATAGAATTTTCCTTGCCGTTAACATTGCCCTCATACATAAGGCTCTCCTCTCCCAACCATTCTATATATATATATATATATATATATATATATATTCATGGACGACGGCAAATTGTTGGCATCGTATCATCGTCACTTTTAGGGTTTTCCCAAGTTCCTGCCGCTCTATCTATCTTTCGTGCATGACAGCCATCACCACCACCAAATAACCAAATCTTGTTTATCCTGAGAGTTCCCCATTTTCCATCAACTGCAACTGCAAGGGAAAGCACAACTGATATTTCCTAGAAGTTTAATTAGTTAATAAATATTACAGCACGTAGTACTTTCATTAGTGAAGGCATCTCTAATGAGCCCCGCGATTGATCATCTCCATGTACTGATTCAGAGATTCCTGCCTTTGCAATCTCATGTCCTCGTTGAACTTCTTGATGAAAGCTTCCACCCGCCTGTTCAACTCGTCCTGACTTTGCGACGGATCCCTCCTGAGTTTCCCCGACAACGACGGCTCTCTCCTCAGCTTGCCCCCGGACGCCGCCAACGGAAGGCTCGCGGCGGAGCCGGCAGGCGCATCGAAGGTCTGGGATTTAGTCATGCAATGGTCCTGCGGTTGTAGGTGGCCCCCACGGCCATGCGTTTCCCACGTGTCCGACTTCCTAAGGTGCCTCGTTAACGGCATGTGACGGCCCTCCGTTATCGTCTTCCACGTGCTCTCCAGCGTCTCCTGTCGCTTCGGCTTCGACACTCGCAACGTCTTACCCCCACCTGAAATACAACCCAACAATGAGCAGCGAACTATTGCCTATTGGTTCTAAATTTAATTGCGCTGTGGAATTTTTATTGATTTAATAAATTTTAAAAATTAAATATTATTAAAATTTACAAAACCCACCAAATTTAGAACCACCGACTTCAGTAAGCAATCGACTGGGACATCCCCACCGCCAACAGTTTTAAATTACTATTTTGCCCTGAAACCGATTTTATGAATAGTTAAAGCGCAGGGGTAAATATGTACCTTCGGGTGTGGATTTCACGGTTCTTCGATGCCCAAATCTAGCAGACACCGGCAGTTTCTCGGCCGGCAAAAGCGAATATTCCTTCGAATTCCGCTGTGGGGTACGCGACGGCTTCGCCATCTCCGATTCATCCTCCGGAAAAGGTGTAGACAACGTTATCGTTTTGATCTCAATCTCCGGAACATGAGCATCTACGTGCACGTCCGCATCAATGTCAAAGTCTCTTGCTGCAACCGTGCGGTAACCGTCCACAATCTCCGGCTGGTCGTCCACCGGAACGACGCCTCCATACACAACACCGTAATTGGCAGAAAAGTTGGCAGGCGCCTCCTGGACCACTGTCTCCGGCGGAGATTTGTACTCGAGACCTCTCGCTGCAATCGCGTCGTTGCCATACGAGATCTCCGGCTGGTCGTCCACCGGAACGGCACCGCCGTAAACAACACCGTAATCCGAAGAAACCTTGACAGGCTCAGCCTGGACCACAGTCTCCGGCAGCGATTTGTACTCGGAACCTCTCGCTGCAATCGCGCCGTATCCATACGCAATCTCCGGCTGTTCGTTCAGCTGAACGACGCCATCGTACACAGCACCATAGTCGGTAGAAACGCTGACAGGCGCCCCCTGGACCACCGTCTCCGGCGGCGATTTGTACTGTTTCTTCTGCTGAAGCTTGGAAGACGCCACGAGAGTTAAGATGATGCAGTTTATAACAACATAAAGATACGGAAGCCTCAGCCACGCGATCAGAGAACTCCAGATTGCAGTTGCGTCAGATAACGAGAACTCCGCAACGGCCGGAGCGGAGAGTTTAAACATCACAGCCATGCACAGAACACCCGTCGAGATTAACGCAACTTTGAGTGACAGCATGCTTCTCTGACAGCGAAGTACTGGATATCCGGTCGGAAATACAAATTTTCCGGCGACTTCCAGTTGGAAAAAACGGATGGGACGAGTGAGAAATGAAGTTCACGATATGGGAATTGCATATATATATATATATGATAAGGAGAGAGAGGGAGAGGGGAGCGAGGGGGGTGTACAATGTAGAGATTTGCACACTAGAATTAATTTACACTACCTGACATATGTCCCCCCCGGGGGTACGAAGGGCGCTAAAAAGATGAAAATGTTTTCATCTAAATTACAAATTTTAAGTCTTGCCATTGCCTTGTCGATGTAATCAAGGATGCAGCAATGATCAACGAGGCGAGACAATGGTAGTGAGGCAAATGTAATGGCGGTCAATAGTTGCATTGGCAGCCATGAGAAGAGAAGAGAGATGAGAGAATAGACGAGTAAGGAAATGACAAGGTTTGTAAATTTGTAATTTAAACGAGGGCATTTCTATCTTTTTGACTCCTTCAATAACTCCCTCGATAAAATTTGTTGGACAGCATAGAAGAACTCTACACATAATCTTACACACATGATAAAATAACGAAAATACCCTCTCCCAAATCACTTCTATAGAACCTACCACCATTGTTGCCCTCACACTATCGTCGTCTCCAATCACCAATCGCACCTACCATCGCCCCACCTGCCACAACCACTGACATTTCTAGGTGTTTCTCGACTGCAGATCGACAATTTTCGTGACCATTGATGAAGTCTAATCGAAATTCATTCAGTCAAGTTCGATCGAGTTCCATCCATGGATGAAGTCAGACTTCATCGCGGGGGAAGGAGGGAGTAAGTCTCCATTAAATTTCATTGGGGGAGAGTATGTTTACGAACTTGACAGAAAAGAGAACCAATAGCCTAGTGGCGAGGGAAACAATAGTGCGACAGTCAGTTCGAGGCGACGACTGTCGACGGTTGCTTGAGGTGTCCATGAGAAAGGGAGAGAGAGGAGAAAGAAATCATCTGGCCAATATTAATATTTCTTCTTAGTTTTAGTTATTTTGCCGATGCACATTTGGTTTTATGATAAATTGCAAAAGAAAATACGTCAATTTTATGGGTTATGGTCAGATTTAGAGAAAGTAATTAAATCAGAGCATTCCTTAAATAAAGAGGCATTTTAAGTTACAATAATATCGGCGGGGGAGCGTTATTTCAGGATCTCGGCTCATTCGGTCCAATGGCCTCATCGCCACTCAGTCACAGTTGTGCACGTGATGATGATTCGCTTGGCATGTCCCAGCCGACCACTCCCATCCATTCACAGCTAAATTAAACTCCAATTTCTCATCATCAAAACTCACTTTCATTATCGTCCGTTGAGTACATATATAATTTATAAGTTCCGTACGTACGCCCACTTAGTAAATATATAAAAATCTCGATTTTTAATAATGAACAAGTTTGCTCCGCCATCTGTCGTTGTTTGTGCCGAATCCGAATTGTGGAGAGCCAATGGATGACGTCTGCTTCTACTTGTTGATTGGAGCCACATCCACACAACAAAGGGGTTAGTTCATAGTTGGCGAGGCCAGGCGACTTGTTTGGCAGCCACTGGCTAGCTTTCTTTGACCTTTTAAGGGGCTTGAGATAAAATATATGGATCAAAAAGGAGCTCTTGCCGAACAGAGAAGCTAAGTTTGTACACGCAACGCTCACACTCACTCAATTCAACCTTGGACGGTGTTAAAATTCCCATCACGTTTGCTAGCGTATGCTATTATATATATATGCGTGGCCCCATTTGCTTCTTCTTACGGCTTAGCTTCAGCCTAGTGTTTGTTTAATTTTGTGGTTCGTCAATGATTAGGAATATGGTTTAGTGTTGGAAAGAGATTTTAAGACGTTTGGAGATTTTATTTTTCAAGAAGTCTACCACCTACCTATCGATAGATTTATTTTTCTATGCAACTACCATCAAATTTAAAAATTTCACCAAATAACATCGGGATAATGTTAGTATATTATTCTTGAATTTCAATGATGATGAATCTCTTTATCTTTATCTTTACGAACACTCAATAAAAAATTATAAATATTCAACATAGTAAAAAGCAAACTCACCAATGCAAGTAGTAAGTTTGCCATCCCTTGCTCTTACGTGTTTGGACAAGGTTAAAAACAATGCTATTTAAACCCATCAAGTAAACCGTAGTCTCTCTCAACCAAAGCTTGAATATCATACAATGTTATTCTATTTGTGTAAAAAATGAAAGAAATGTTAAATTAATAAAAATATCTTACTCATTTATGTATTTTGAATACACATGATATATGCCCCTTAACTTTCTTTACATGACCAAATCATCTTATCTTTTCTTTTAGCATGAGATACCAATCTTATTGTTAAAAAAAAAAAAAAAAACCCTCATTTTTAATTTTTATCTTTTTTTATATATCCCTATATCCATTGTAACATCATCATACCTGTTTATGCTAATACTTTGCCCACTATCCGAATTTTTTTTCTAAATATTATATTTATGGATATTTACGAGTCACGCCATCATCTTTTATATATTTAAAAGAAACTTGAATACAAATTCAGTTTACATTACGATCACCAAACCAACTTGCCATAAAGAGGAAGGCAAAAAAAAAAAACTCTTCTTTAAAATCTCCTGCCTAAAATGAATACCGAAATCCAAAAGCTTGCTTGCATCTGCAATTAGATGTGAAGAAAGAAGCATAGCAAGAGCAGAACCCAAAAACTAATATCTTGTCCAGCAGTAGAGACCTCCAAAACTAATATCTTGTCCAGGTCGCTGAAGCACAAATCTACTCTCCTCTCTCTATTTCATATTTCAAAATAACTGAGCAACCATTCATTGAGGTTTGTGACATAAAAACCAGTAACTGGAAATTCAAGTTTTTGATTTTAAGCCAGCAGATTATCATCTCAAATATAAATTCACATGTGCTATATATCGTAATGTGTCGAAAACAGGAGTGAAAGGATGGGATGATATCAATCAATCAATCAATCAAAACCTAACTTATTAATCCACACATGCCTGCTCTGCTCGTACAAATGAAGCCACCAACCAAATTATAACAATAAAGGAAAGATGAAAGAGGGAGAACCTGATAAACTCTGCCACCTCTACAAATAGTTTACAACCCCCAGAGCATGTGAACTACCTCCAAAACGATAGCTTTTTTCCTGCGATGTATTCCTTTGTCATGCCATGGCTAAAGCCGGAAATCAATTTCCCAGCGGCAGTCTCAGGATTTTGAGAACATCCCTTGTGTCAGTGAAGAAAAGTCGAAATCTTTTCCCGACTGTGCAGGAGCTGCAGATGAGATTGGGGAGACAGACGGCGTTTTACCAGTTCCAGCTGATGCCGCCACACCATTACTAGAAGCGTTTTGCCCCGTAGCATAATTGCTGGATTAGAGGAACATAGAACAAAGATAAGAAATGTTAAGAACCTATGTGAATGCACCAAAGATGGGGTAGTATTTCCCTCTCTCAATACTTTCAAAATATGCAAACCTACAGTGATGAATAATTGGAAATTACTGAGTCCAGCCTACTTGCTTTCTAACGATCAAAAACATAGTGATATAGCAACGCTTCTATTGTCAGCTCGTTAGAGCTTTAAAAATTTTATGCAGATCCACGGGTGTCTTGATAAACTTCAGATCTTATCCAGTGTTCTCTTCATGCTATACATCGTCTTGTTGGAAACAAGAGGATTATCAAAATATAAAACAAAAGGCTGAACAGCCATTGGTGTTTCAGAGAAATCCTGCCCCTTAGCCAACAAAAAAAGTTGCACCTCATTTGGTGAAGTAATTGTCTTTGACAATGGGGAAGCAATCTCTTATGGTTTAAAAAGGTGGTGCTGTTGGTTGCTTACGGTCTAAGTTAAGTGTGCTTCCGTCCTAAAAATTGTAGGGACAATTGCCTTTTAAGCCCTCATAAATTGGGTGAAAGGCACACAACTCCCATACTTTAAAAACCGACACATAACCCCTTACTACCATAAATTGCTGTACAAGATTCGTGTTGCTTAACAGATGTGCTGAAAAGACTCAAAGAAATTAACACACATCCTTTATTTGGTTAAATTTTTTGCATGTTTAAGTTAGCGTGTTAAACATGTGTATCACTAAGTCTATAAAAGATTGTTTCATGTTCCACATCAGAGTAAAGTATAAGGGAGTTATATATAGAGTTTTGAAGTACATGGAGGAGTGCACTTTTCATTTAAACCACGCAGGATAAAAGGTAAATTGCCCCAAAATTATATTTTTGAAGATCAGAAAACCAAAGAGAAGTACATCCTGGAGGCTGGAGCTCAAGGATATTCAATAAGCATTTCCATAAGAAAAACACATGTGACATGCTATAACCAAAAATGATAAAAATCAAAACTGAAACAGAAAACAAAGCATTAAAAATTGCCTAAAAGTATTTTTTGGGGGGCTAAGAAACTGCCTAAAAGTTGTTTCCAAATACAAAGAAGCAAAATGACCCCACGGTTCACTAAGTTATGCACCTGGAAGCAAACACCCAATCAAAGATTTAGCTTAAAAGGCCATAAAAATGCTACCAACACCCACTAAGTTTAAATACCTTGATGGTGCTTGGAATGGAACAGAGCTCCCAACTGGATACATTTGTCCCATACTTCCAACCTGTCTCATGAGCAAATAAAAAAGAAAAGAAAAAAAGTTGAGTGTTTGGGCTCAATAAATTCACAAAACAATGTCACTAAAATATTCTACCTGCTGCATGTATTTATGTAGCTCATTATTTCCAGCAGTTGGCATCACCATTCCAGGAAACTGGAAGCCAACATTCTGCCAATTTTGAGTGGGTAAGTTTGTACCAGTGGAACTTGATTGTGCATTGCCAGGAAATTTTGGCACAACGCCAGATTTAGCTGCAGCAGCCATAAGGAGAGACTGCTGCTGTGCTAACATTGCAAGTTGCTGCTGATGAACAACAAACGGTGATACCATGTTTGACTGCAAAACAAGTACACCATGATATAATATGTTTAGTTTTGAAGTATTAGAAGCCAAAGGAATAGAATCAACCAACACAATGTGGCTGGAACTTTTCATTGTTTAGTAGGCTGACATTCCAAACCAATCAGTAAACAGATACCAGACAACATTTTTTTTTTTATTTTTTTAGTTTTTCATTTTTCAATTCCCAAGCAAAGGTCAATTAGATTTCCTTACACTTAAACCAAATAAACAATTGAAGAAAAATTGTAGTGGATCAATCCAGCAAATAGCACTATAACTTACTTTTTCAAAAAGGCTCATGATATCATTTTTAACATCTTTTTGAGGCTTCTCTGCGACCATAGAAGGTGTCTCTAAAGAAGAGTCACTAAATAGATCTTCAATACCAGGTGTAGACTGGACCTTGCTATCAGCTGGTTTGACAGATGCAGTTTTATCAGCTGTTGATCCTTCTGCAGCAGCTGCAAGTTGTCAACACTTAATGTCAGAAGATAAATAAATTTACCACAACTACTTCAGCTTCAATAATTTTTTCTAAGCTTCTCAAAATGTCCCCCTACCCTGCAAATTCCCCAAACAGAAGAAAAATAAAAAAAAATAAAAGATAGCTAGATGAGTGGCATGCCAGAAGATCATGAGTAGCAGCAATGATGAACACATGAGCACAGATAATATTGCTCAAGCAATCTCATTACACAAAACTAAGGGAAACGGAGACATACACTGGAAACCTGCCCATGCATTATCATCACCAGAGGTTGCTTCAGATCCGTTTTCGCTAGGAACATCAATTGACAGCATGTTGAAAAGGTCAGTAGCATAATCAACTTTAGGGGGAGACACAGCTGGACTAGCGTCTGCCACCTGCTTTGTGGATTCAACAGATTGAACTGCTGGTTCTGAGTTCTGAATAAACTGTTCAGTCTTTGGTGCAGGAGCAACCTGTTTGCATTTCAAATTGGTAATGCCAACAATTTCAGGGCTCGGGGGATGCAGTATATAACAGGACTATTAAGTAGAAAAAGACGTACGATCCAACATGTAATAAGGCCAAATAAGCATGCAGAGGAACTGTGAAAGAACAAAAGTACGGAGTAATTAGGTGGTTAAAGAACTCAACATACAGGCTCAGGTCCCTTTGGAGGCACTGGTATACTGAATCCCATAACAGGAGGACCACTGTCCTTCGTACTAGGTGCTTGAAATTTCTTCCTCTCCTCAGATGAATTTTCAGAATTGTTGGCATAATTGTGCCCACTCATATTACCAGGTCTCTGCCACTGCACAGAAGCCTTTTCTTCTAATCCTCTAGGAGGTGGTTTTGAATTTCCATCTTTAAGAACCCATCTCTTCTCTTCATACCTGGAAAAATATACAAGTAATACATCCTTAACACTATGAGCAGTTGAGACATCAGAGAAAAACAATATATTGTATTTTAACAAGTAGAATAGGTTAACAAAGTTAAGGATGCACGTACTTTGCACGGATGAAATTCTCAATCCCAACTCTGTCATAATTCGGGGGTAACTCAGCTTCCCAATAACTATTTGCCTTCTCATTTCCCATTGCTGCATAGAAAAAGAAACTGCATTTTCATTTTTGTAATCTTAGATGAACCTCAACTGAAGGTGATTCAACTGAGGTCATTAGAGACACTAGAGAGAAGCTTACATTGTATAAATGCAACCTGTTCTGGAAGCCATGTGTCCAGAGTAGCAGACCTCACCTGCCAAAATATCCAAAGAGGGACCATTAAAAAACATGCAAACAATGGCCTACCACAAGTTTTAGGGGAAAGGAAATGAAGAATCTCTAAAAGGACCACAAATGATAATCTTAATGGCTTTAGATCAGGAAATTGGTCACAAAGTAAGAAACAAATAATCACATTGAAATATTATTGAAACTAAAAGTCTCCATATCACAAGCCAGATCTTTTGCATTATTGCTGCCACACAACTTAGATCATGGAGGTTCACCAACACAAAGTTGGACACAGATTCCATGGCATGGCTTGCATTATCTAATTGTTCAATTTAAGGAAAAATAGCATAAATGAATATATGACTTAAGGACACATTTATGATAAACAACAATCACAAGCCTTAATCACATTAGGTGGGGGTATTAATGATAAACTATAAATTGAAATAAAATAAAAGATATAAACAATAAAGGAAATACTAAAAATTGCATAGAACTAACCTAATCTTTTACCGGATCCAGATTTACCGGAGATAATGAGCTTAATAAGTGATACATCTCACGTATGGACAGATGTATAAGAAATTTAATGTAATAGAAACCGTAGTGGATAAAAAGTTTAAGGAAAGCACAAACCAACAGTTTCACACACATAAAGGAGGGAGAGAGAAAATGGTACAAGTAGAATATGATTGGTGTGCCTTACTTATCATGTAATCAATCAATGCTACAAGTTGGCATCCCTACACTAAATGTTCTTGCTTGTCAATATTCTGCACATGGTCCACCAGACAATCACAAGCTTCATTGCATAAGAACACAAATTTTACAGGTAAATGCATCCCAAGCTATATTTAACTTATTTCCTGCAGTCAAAGAGTGCAGAACACAAATTTTACAGGTAAATGCATCCCAAACTATATTTAACTTATTTCAAGCAGTCAAAGAGTGCAGAACACAAATTTTACAGGTAAATGCATCCCAAACTATATTTAACTTATTTCCCACAGTCAAAGAGTGCAGAACCCAAATTTTACAGGTAAATGCATCCCAAACTATATCTAACTTATTTCCCGATGTCAAAGAGTGCAGTTCTGGATTCCATGGGAACTGCCTGATGCTTTAACATTGGGAACTGAAAGGAGGGAGCAATGAAGATATAAAATAGGGTGAAGAACAATTATATATGATGTGTGGTATCCAATTTAAGATTGTTTATTATCATGCTTATCAGAAGAATTTCTTTCTATTTATTTCACTGCTATTTCTGGGGGGGACAAACAAATATATAATTTCTCAGGACAACCAGTTAAGTTGGAATTCTTTGAGTCCATGGCTATTTTGTTGTTTGTTTCATATTTTTATCTCTATATTTTCCTTTTTCGTTTTCCTAGTGGGGTTTGGGAGGGGCGGGGGTAGTCATCTAATACATGTGTAAAGGTGGGTGAAAAAATCAAGTGCATGAAAAAAAGCATCTTCTGAGTCATTGACTTTTCATAAGATGGATATTCAAGTGTGCTTGTTTAAGAAAAATAACTAATAAATGAACAAAAAACTAATAATTAGTCAATTAACAAAGGAAAAAACATATAATTAGGACATATATTCTCATTTCACCTGCTACTCCAAAAAAACTCCCACATGGCATGCATCTAATAACAAACCAAGTCAGGTACACTCTTGATCATAGCCAATCAAAATAAGAAATCTCATCAAAGTAAGATTTAAAGACCAAAAACCACCCTCCCCAACATGAAAATAGGAAAAGGAAAAAAAGAAAGAAAGAAACAGGTAGGTATCAAGCTGGAGACCCTCTTATTTCCTATTTTCCAAGTTCTAGTAAATGGTTAATTATTTGCAGTCTTCACCCCATGCTAAGCAAAGCTTTTTTATGTGCTTTAAACCCCTGATACTAGACAACAATGGGCCAAGCTTATGCGAAGGTTCACACCCTATTTCTCTCTTATAGGATTCATATTAAACCTTCTCCACCAAGTGGTACTTAAGTTAGTCCTAAGAAAATAAAACATGGAACTTTAAAGGGGCCTGGACAATGCATAAACACCACCAAATTATTGATATATCTACTCTCCAATGAAGGCACACAAACAATGAACAAAATATCACCTTTGATATATGCACTCCAAGACTTCTATGGATTCCAGAACATTGCATGCATATAAAGATGCCAAGATTTACACTAGCCCATCGAGGACCCCTGCATGAAAAAAGAGTTACTACCAGTAAATAACAAACTGTTATTGCATGGTGCAATACTACAACAAACCGAGATCCATTGTTTCTGAATCATGTTATTTCCATCATGTTATTTCCATGTTAATATTTCTTCATAATCTCAAAACCAATATCATCAACATTGACAGTTTTCTGATAACATACTTGCTTTTGCAGTCGGCACACTCCCTGTTTTCTGGCAATCTAAGAAGCCCTTCTAGTATCTGCAAATTACAAAACTGGGAACATGAGATCAATATATATAATTGGAAGGAAACTGACTGGAAGAAAGAAACACAAAAATATAAGTTTCTTTCATAGAGCCTTGAGGGGGGAGCCTCAATCAGACATTTGAAGGTCCAAGTCCAACTACGTACTGAGAGAGAGAGAGAGGGGGGGAGGGGGGGGGTGCTTGAAACCAACAGTATCTGCAACCAACACAAGTTTTTCTTTTACAGCAAGGGATGTATAATCACAGACATGAAAGAAGTGACACAAAGTGATTTATAGCATCAGAGAAGAGAAATCAATAATCGTTAGGCTATGGGATCCACCACATGTTGAACCTGTTCCACATTTTGATGTGAACATTCAAATACACATTGTATTGGATTTGGCAACTATTCTAAACATCATATCGTTTGCTGCTTACCAACTCCTTATAGTAACAATGACCTTTTATTCTTTCTAATCTATACTTGCATATATTCTAGAACAATGCAATATTCAATATATTCAAAACCTTAGGCAAAAACCTTATTTTGATATACCACATTCATATACTTGAATGGTACCTGTAATTAGCTGACTTCTCCACAATCATGCAGCATGGACACATAATGCTGTAATGTAGCAGTTGATTAAAAACCTTATTTTCTTCACTTGGTTTAACCAATTCCCTCTGGGGACTGATAGTTCTCTCTTCAAAGAAGAAGAAAATGGCGAGGGACACATCAATAGAACTTTTGTGGAGAAGCCAGCCAAAAACATTGACATGAGAGGCAGCATCAAGCACAGTATTTAACATTCCCCATTTAATTTGCATATAGAAAAACAATATTAATTCCCAATTATCAACTGAATAACACCCAACTTTTAGTGCACCAAGAAGATATAAGGATGAGTGAGAAGCCCTTAAAACATTTATAACAGACTGGGTGGAAGGCCAGTATTCACTTAACCGAAGAAACCACTTAATAATGACAGTTTGAACAACAGAATAAATTGATTGTTTTACACTAGTTTGGTTAGCTTAAATTCTAAAAACAACAGAATAAATAGATTGTTTTACACTAGTTTGGTTATTTTAAGATCTAAAAATTGCAACTTCACATTAAAGATGTGGAGAAGTAGGAGCATATCAGTCATTTCCATCAATATGACTATAATATGCCTGTAAAATTCATCATTCTGAATTATGACAAAGCACCTTCTAGATAATTATGATATTTTACAAAAAGTACCGAGTTAAGCATTAAAAAGGCGTTTATAGTAACTCACAAACAGAAAACATTGTCAAAATATGCCAACTCTGGAACTTCGTATCAACAAAATGCAAGATTTAACCACAAATAGACAATATATACATCATTAGAGAAAAAATAATAATAATGATATCAATAGAATATTTATCTACTACCAATATTAAGTATTAGAATCCACCTACTCTGCCATCTTATTGCAATTAGAATTTTGTCCCTCCTATTAAAGTTACAATTTTCCTTGCTTCAATCAACATATTTTTCTGATCAAGTCTCCACCAAAGTTAACTAACGCATTTACTTTCTCACACAAAATTGTGGTAGCTGATTTACTTGACAGAGAAAATTATGCCTACCTTTGCAATCACAGAACAAACTTGCAAACAACCCAACTATGACTGGAATTTTTTATTGCGTTAATTAATGATAGCGACCATAGAGGCAACCTATAGATTTGCTTAACAAGCCAAATGATAGTTCAACAATCAAATTATTGCGATGATGATTAATTCATACATAAACATATCTAATTGAATGATCAAACAACATATCCAGCCGTTATCCCACTATGTGGGGTTGGCTATATGAATTATAGACTTCTATGTGGGTTACATCCCAACAGATAGTTTGTCTAGAATTCATATTTGGATCCGACTAGATTTTACGCTGGCTGTCGGCTACCTAACGCAACCCTCATCCTTTATCCGGGTTTGGGACCGGCAGTGGATAATATCCCCTGGCGGAGTAATGATGAAATGAAGTTTGAACACCATCTTCACATGGAGAAATTTCATGAGATGGTGGTGAATGAGGATAATTGATATAGTTGTGTTCCATAACTTAGTTGACATGGTGAAACCAACAGTTGAATGATCAAAGTACGTATAAAATATTACAAAGATAACAACAGACAAAAAGTCAACAAGAGGTGATATTAATAAAAAGGAAAATGTAATGAATGTTATCACAATTTTATAATCAAATTGGTTAGTTCTTTATTGGAAAAATTATAGGTTAAGTGTTAAGATTTCATATAGGTTTAATATAACTTATTACAAATAAAGAGAGTATTAATTAATTACAAGTCTAACTAAAACTCCAATACTTACTAAAAACAATCATTATTGTTGTTTATACAAAAATGGAACATAAAAGTCAATAAACAATTAAATTTGTATTCTATTTTTTATTTGTTGCTTATACATCCCTATTTTGCTTCACATATATATATTAGAAAAACCTTGGTCAACATGTGCTCAAATGCAGATTGAGTTTGCAAGGGAACAAGCTACCAACAACACCCTCTTTATGCATCAATTGGTAGCACCTACTGTGGCGGAGATAATAGATTCTCTTTGTGAGCCAAACAATAATTGTAGTGATTAAACAACTAAACTATAATGAAGAGCATTAATTCATAAAAACTGTAGTGATTGTTAGAAATACCAAGCCAGGCTGATAGTGATGCCAAAAGATTCCATGAAACAAGAGAGAGATGATTATGGAATGTGTTATTACAATTTTATTGTCAAATTTGTTTGAGACTCATAGGTTAAGATTCTAAAAGAGAATTAATAACTATATAACTGGGTTTAAGATTCATAATTAGTGATTCAATATAAACTACAATATCTTTTAAGTGGTCTAGAGGAACTTACATAAAGCTATGTCAAAACTTAGTAATGATTAATTTTTTTGACAGTCCAAGGTTTGGTGGTGGTGTTAGCATACATGTCTATTTTTATATATTATCGAAAAATTATGGGTGGCTCAATGAAGCACATGCTGAACAAAAGAGAGCACCCAAAAAAAGGAAAAAATTGTTCAAATGCAAAACATATACAGTTTACAACTTCAAGAGAATTTCACATGCTAGGACCCTTAGGTACTTTGAACATTAGGTACCATTGACAAATACTTTGACTGGATTGAAATGTTAGATAAACAGAGAACTTTTTTTCACTAAGATAGAATAATAAACTAAATTCAACCATGCCTTGAACCTTATCTTAATTGCCAGGTGCAGCGGGTCTGAGTCTGGGTGCATAGATAAAACTAAGCATGTAAAATCAAGAGTGGAATTGGAGGGAGAAGGTCCAAGTGTGAAGTGACCAGGAGTTGACAGCATATACCAGAGGATTCTGATGTGTGATCTCCTCGTCCTTTTCTTGGACCATGGCCTAGGCATATACATATACAAGTCAACTTGAGGAGATAGAAAGGCCTCTCTGGGGACTTGTCTAGACACTTTCATTAGGGGAATGTTCAATGGGACAGATCTGTCTCTCCGATTGTGGTGCCACCATCTTGGTGGGATATGGCCGCCCTCTCTCAAGGCTGTTGAGCAAGATCTTTGAGACAGATCTTCCCCAATTCTTGGACCCTAGCCTCCAAGGCACAAGCACCTTGTGAATTGTGATCTTGATAAAGGAAAAAGGAAGTAAACACTCAACTGCCCTAATCCTTGTATGAGGTGAAGAGGAGTGTTTTAACCAGAGATGGGAACAAGGGTACTTTAGCTTCAAGGAGCATTAGCAGAAGCACTAATTTGGCAGAGGGGCAAGGATCTTTGGTGCTCAATGTCCAGGAAAGAGTATCTTTGGCACGGGTCCATAAGCTACATCACAATGCTGGCACATGCCATTTTATTGTTCATTGAAGAGATATCCATGTGTTTAAGAAAACCTAATGATCCCTCATGGCAACGAGTAAATCAGTCACATTCTGGATCAATTAGTGGAGTCCTACTTTTCTATTCTGCAAAATCAAAGGCCACAAGTTTTGTCAAAACCAAAAGCTATATCTCTTGTCATTCTCTCAACTCATGCTAACCAAATAATGAATAGAAAGAGTGAAAACATACAAACATGACAACTAGTTGCAGGGTAATTATGAATTTATGACAGGACTTATTGCATAGTAACATTAAATAATACTATCTATTTCACAAACACAAAATTAATAAACAAAATAAATTCTGAGGCTAATTCCACGAAACAGCAAAGATAACAGACAGCACAATGACAAATACGAAAAAGTAAACAACTTCCATTTGGACGTTTGATTCTGCAATATCCAATCATTCAAGGAAGGCAACAATCAAGTCAATACCAAAATTAGAAAAGATCCCATTTAGGCCCTTTCGGATACTAATCGAAACTGTAAAAATTCAAAATGTTACATAATTACAAACACGTACCATAGCAGAACGACCAAATTCAAGGCGTGGTTGTCCTTACCTAGAACCATAAGACCGAATCACATCTCATTTCTTAGACTTACACTTATGAACTTATCACGAAATCAGAATCAAACAGGGCACGGGATCACTAAAAAAGATAGCTCAGGACAACCATTATTCATTCAATTCAAACGCAGCCACACAAGTTCAAATTCAATCATCTACGCAATTCAAATGAAAAAATACCCAATTCCGACATCAACCGCATACGCGATCTCTAATCAGCGGTTTTCTCATCCAAATCAGAAAAACCTCAGCAAAAGATAGGAAATTTGGATTTTCAGTACAGGACAAGCAATCATTCGGCCAATCGACAACGAATTCAGATCGAACACGCATAAGATCGAAACCGAGGAGGAGGAGGAGGAGGCGTTGATTAAGAGCGAAAAGGGAGAAACCTTTCTGTGCTTGGCATTGAGCTCTTTGCTAACGTTGGCCTTCTCGTTCATGTTGATCGACGATGCGCCCACAAAGAGAGAGAGAAAGGTAGATGATAAAGAAGAGATTTTTGTCGCTCTCTCTCTCTCTCGATTGATTTTTTTTTTTTTCTCTCTCTCCCTCTTTCCCTCTCAACCCACCGTCTAATTGGAAGAGCAGCACCGCGTTCTAATGTACGTGAGGCGAGGGAAAGTTACAGAGAGAGAAAGAAAGAAAGAGAGAACCAGAAATGAAACAGCGTTGCCTTGACTTTTGTTCTCTCTCTCTCTATCTCTCTCTCATCTTTTGTTCGTCTCGGCACGTGTGACTCATCGTTTGCGTGAGTTTTGCCCTCTCCCACGTGTGCAGATCTGAACTTCTCAAAGATTTTACCTTCTATTTTCACTGTGAAATGCTATTTCTATACTGTATTTTATATTTATAAAATTATAATTATTTTTTAAAAATAATAATTGTTTATAGAATTATTATTTATTTTTCAAAAATTATAACAACTCTAACATTATAAATATGTTTTGTTGTGTAAAAATATTTATATGTGAGTAAATTACACTTAATATCTTGAGAGGTTAACAAAAAGATAGAATTATTCTTGACATCTAAGAAATGGACATGCTACTTGTACATCAAAAACTATATTTTGGATTATACACATGCACGTAAATGATTAAAATACTCTTCGCATTGTCTCATCCTCTCGTGTCGTCTCATTTCCTTGGGTGAGGAATATTTCTATCATTTTAACTATATTGTGTAATTCAAATAGTACAAATAGTATTTTTTTTTAAGAAATAAGAGTGACTTTTCCTGTATTTAAAACTGTACTTACAATATTTTTTTATTATTATTAAATTTATTAATATAACAAAAATACTCTCACACTTTCTCTCAACTTTCCCTTATCCTCTATTATTTGATAAACTAGTCAAAATTCGTCAATTTGCCGATCTCTTCCTTTCTCTAATTTAGTGATGACTAAAACATTACAGAATCAAAGAGAGAAATAAATAAAAAAAAAAACTAGATTCTAGTTAGTATTCCACAAAAAGAGAAGACAGGGGAGGGAAAAAATGTGATGATATTTTTTTTTATATTTTTAATATTTGTGGAGTAATAGTAATGGGAAAAGTGTTACTACAATTATAAAGGTAAAGAAGATCTTTCTTGTTTCTTAAATTTTAGTGTGTCCCGTCTTTTTATGAAACATTAGGGGTATTGAGTGTGATCTACCTTTCCTATAAAGTAATTGATAATTTTATGAAGATTATTATTAATTTTTTTAAAAAATATTTATAATTCTGTGATTGTCAAAACACTATGTTTAAATAGTATTATTGTTTTCAATATAGTGTGGTAAAAAAAAAAATTAGAGTTTAATTTTTTATTTTTTTAAAAAATTAAATAAAAATGTATTTTGAGTTTAGTGATAAAATTAATTTTTTATTAGTTCTATATTAGAAGTCGTAAGTTCAAAACTTGTTCATATAATTTTTGTTTTTTAAGTAAAATAGAGTATTTTAAAAAGTTACTTTATCAACAACACTTCATGACACCAAAATTGGGTGTTTATTTATATTATATAATATAATAGATAAAGGTGAAGAGTCAAATAATCATTATATTTTAATTTGCGATTAAATTAACTATTATATTTTTAGAAAAGTTAAATAAGTCATTGATTCATAACTAAATTGCTCATTATACTTTAAATAATATTATATAAGTTATTGTATATTTAGTGCCAAGACCACATTAGGCATTACTATAAATATCTTTGTAGCACCATTAATGACATTTGAATTCCATTAATTATAATCGAAAGCAAATCCCTTTTAAACATGATTGAAATTAAAAAGAATAATTACATAAACCCAAATCTAAATTCAAAGAACTCTACTCAATTACATAACACCCAAATTGAATCCCAAATCCGGATTTAAAGAACCTCACACAATTACAAATGTCTCACAATGTTAAATGCCAATCATGAATGTTGTTTTTCTTTTTGAAGCTCTTAAAAAGCAAAATGATGTTTTTAAAATGCAAGGTCAAGCTGTCGACCACCTATGTTATCTGGTCAACGAGGCAAATGCATGCTCTCAACAAGTACGATTGATTGCTACTACATTGAATTCGAATGACCAACTTCAACCCAGTTAACCATTTTTGTTATATCTATTGACTGTTCCTTTTGGGTTTGCTCTAATCAATTGATTATTTCTAAACCTTGTTGACCGTTTTCATTGCAGATGTCTTTAACAGCTACTTTTACAAATCATTTATTGTGACCAATGACTCTATTAAAGGCTATTAAATTCAAAGGACGTGAGAAATCTATAAATATTAGCATGATGGTGCCTATGAAGGGTTAGAGAAATCATTGCAAGTTTCAAGTTTTATAATTTTATTTAATTACTTTAGTGATTTTAAATTTTCACTAAAAAAATGCTTTGTATATCATTTGTATCAATTGTTTAAAATTTTTTGTTTAATTTTTGAGAGACATTGTAACTGAGAGATTTATCTCTGAAATAATTTCTTGTTGTAAAAATTCATTGTACATTACCTAGCAAGATTGCTAAAGGGCTTATTCTGTTAAGTATGAGGTTATATTCATAGTTGTGATACTAGAGGGTCTACTTGAAATCAACTAGAAGATTTTAGTGATTCTTTTAAAATCCTTAATGAAGAACTAAAATAGTGAATTATGCCATTTAAACTGAACCACTATAAATTGGTTATATCATTTTCACACTTATCTTTCATTCTATTTTAAGCATCACTCTCAATCACCATTGTTTTGCATTAAAACCTCATATATAGGCTAAAATTTTTGTAAGCTTAACCAAAATTTTAAAACACCCAATTCACCTATTTCTTGCGTGTGTGGTGCCATTACTTACACATTCTAACAATTGGTATGAGAATATATTTCCTTGTTTTCAAGGTCTAACAACCTAAGGAAGATCCACAAATGACACATCTTTTTTTATCAATGCAAACTGAAGGCCAAAGCACCTCCTGGCCTCCTCTTTTTGATGGTACAAATTACAGGTATTAAAAAAAAATAATTTTATGTTTTCCTATGCAAGATACTAATATTTTGTAGATTATAATGGAAGGAGTTTTCCTACCTAAATTTGATCAAATCAAGAATTGGACATATGAAGAAAGAAGGGGTGTTGAAATGAATGCCAAAGTAATGAATACATTGTTGTGTAAGAAATAGTAGATACCAAGAGGGAGTGAATTGGGTGAATTTTAATTTATCTTGATTTTAAAGAATTTTTGGATAAAACAGTTTAAACTTTTTCAAGCTATGAACACTAATACTTTAAATATAACCTTGATAGGAAATGATATGTAATAAGTGTAAAATAAATCTAATACAAAAAGATTGATCCTTTTAAAGTTTTAGAATGTTGTTGCTGTGAGTGTTAAAATTGATAACAATTTTTGCTGAAAAATAACACTTGCTGAAAGTAGAATTTAAACTTGTTGAAATAAAAAAGAAATAAATAATGCAGTACACACAAATTTTATAGTGGTTCGACTCAATCAATCTACTCCACTCCCTTAGGTTCTTACCAAGGATTTTAACAATCCACAATAGTTTTTTGCAGAATTAGCTATAATCTCAGCTTTTCGATGGATCAACTGTAATCGAATACATAGCCTTTACAAGGATCAACTGAAACTTTTTACAAATGCTTTGTATGGGGTTAAGCACAAACCCTTCAAGCTTTAAACAAGATAGAAGAAAGTATAGAATAAAGCTTAAAGAATCTTTTACAATGTATCACTCAAAAAAGACAGCTTCTCACAAAGTAAAGAGAGATTAGAAAGATTAAGAAGATAAACACTATTTTTCTCCTTTTCTAATTGAAGATGAAAACTTGAGGTATATTTTTGGCTCAAGGTAGTAGTAGAAAGAATTTCGAACAACACATGTTTCTTTATTCTTTTCTCCTTTTATACTTGCTGTCAAGAGAATGATATTTGCAAAAAATAGTTTTTTCTCTTCTCAAAATAATTATTAGAATATTTAAAAATCAAAATAAAAGAATGAGGAAAAATTTAGAGAAATTTTAAAACTTTAGTAGTTAAAACTGTGCATTAAATGCATTTGTAATAGTTAGTATAGCGGCTGGTTTTTTAAGGTTCAACACACTCTGTACTTGAGTACAAAGAGTTTGTAATCGAGTATTTTTTGTTTACACTTGATTATTTTTAACAGATACTTGATTTTTTTTTTATAGAGACATGAAATAAATGCTCAATTACCACTCAAATATAATCGATTATATATCAACTTTTACTCGATTACAAATGAAAAATACTCAATTAAATAAGAATAATATTTGATTATAAATTTGATCACTCAATTACTTTTGATCTTAGTCAAAACTTGCAATAAATACTCGATTATAAAAGAATAATTACTCAAGTACAAAAGATATGTTACTCAATTACAAAATTCAATCACTCAAGTAAAAGATGCTCAGAAATTCTAACATATATTCACTTAATTATAAGAGAAGATTACTTGACTATAAATAGGCATTTACTTGATTATAAACATGAGTACTCAATTGCTTTTGTTATACCAAAGATATAACTACTCGATTACAAAAACATATTTAGTCGAGTGCAAACTTACATACTCGAATACATTATAACTTGTAATCAATTATATGCTATATAAAATTGACTTACTTGATTATAATAGAATCTTATACTCGATTAAATAGATGAAATCATAGACTCAAATACCTAGATCAATAGATTACTCAAGTAACATAGAATTTTTACTTTGATATACTTGATTAATTCTATGACTTACTAGATTAAAACTCTATCAAAAATTATCTTTAACATATTGTTTTGAATATCATCAAAACAATTTTATTATCAACAACATCTAAAAAGTAACATAAACATTAAGCTCAAATACAGAACACAAGTGTTGTTTGTGAAAGTTAGTTAAAATTAATTTTCCAATCACATTCACTTGGTTACATAAAAAACCTTAATGGGCCAAGATAATGAAATATTCTCATCTCATGGAATTTCACTAAATTCTCAA
Source organism: Diospyros kaki (assembly GCA_036245055.1). Lineage (NCBI taxonomy): Eukaryota > Viridiplantae > Streptophyta > Magnoliopsida > Ericales > Ebenaceae > Diospyros > Diospyros kaki. Next base: position 16,748,600 of record BSEG01000013.1, on the reverse strand, counting down.
AGAATAATAATTTGAGTACATTGAATGTTACTCAACTAAAATTTATTTATTTTTTAATCAAAGAAAGATCATTCTACTTAGCACACATCATAACATATTTCATAGAAATATAATTACTCGAATAACTATTTGCTCACATATACCTTATTAAATATACACACACGAAACACATATAATTTAATTAGCTTACTTAACTGAGACAAAACATATAAAAGATTGCAAATATATTGAGCACACTATATGATACTCAACAATAAGGCCTAACATATAACACAAAGATGCACTTGCTTGAGCATCATGATATCTTATTTACAAAAATGCACATAAGTTAAACAAAGCATATATATGATTTCTATCCTATAAGCCATAAGCCATCATACACAAATACTATTAATGCATATTTTGAGTAATTCTTGAAAGATAGAAACTTTAGAATTTTATTACTCAATTGCATTGAGTTTAAACATGAGAAAATACTAGACAAACAACACTAGGAAGTATTGTGTGGCAAACATTCAACATTAGAATGATTTCCCGTACTTGAATGATTTTGCTTACCAAGTAACATACATTATGTTATTTTGCTCTTAATTTTGGTTTTGATGATAAAAAACATTATTTTCTTGCTGCTTGTTTTCTTTATGCCCTAAATCATTTTATAAGATGATTTGGCTTCAAAATGAAAATCAATTTTAAATTTTGTCAATCCCATGTCAAACATCTTGTCTGCACTTGAAAAATCAAGTTTTTATATCATAAGATTCATTTGAATTTGTTTTATCAAAATGAGTTTTAAAGTGTTGGGAAATGAAACAAAAACCTTTTAAAAAGCAAAGGCCAAATTGTCGATTGGTTCTAAGGAACAATTGATCGTTTTGAGCCTTGCTATTGATCGGCTTTGATAGCTTGTCGACTGGTCAAAAGTTGGCTCTCAACCATGAGCGGTTGACAACTACTGCATACAAATCGATTGACCATTTTTCAACATGATGATCATTTTTGCTCCTCATGTCAACCAATTTTCAAATTCTTATAATAACTTGTTAACCAATGCTTAGAATTTGTTGACTGTTTTTCTAGCAGACTTCTCCAATAGATAGTTCTGGAACTCATTTAATGCATTCCAACTACCACCAATAGCCAAAATTTTCAAATGGTTTGTAAACAACTCAAGTGCTTAATTGTTCTTCATTCTCTTCTTTCTTAAGGCTTTGTTCTACAATTGTATTTATTGCTTCAAGCCTTATAATTGTTTTGAAAGAACTTGTAACTGACAGATTCATCTCTCAGATCTTCTCATATTATAATTTTGTTGTATTTTCCTATCAAATGTGCTAGAGGACCTACTTTAATAGTAGGATGTTGTAATTCCTAGTCTTGGAACTAGAGGGTCTACTTGTGATCAAGTAGGAAGATTTAGTAAAGGTTTTAAAATCCTTAGTGAGGAGTTAAGGTAGTGGATTAGGCTATTTGGAAGAACCACTCAAAAATTGATTGTTCATTGCTCTTGATTTCTTTGCCTTCTTTTTTTCTTCAATCATTCTTATCAATCAATCTCATTTTCACTAAATCCATTCTTTGAGGTAGAAAAATTTCAAAATTAAACCAAAGCTTTCAATCAACCAATTCACCCCCTCCTTGGGTTGTGTTGCCATTGCTAGACAATCCTATCAATTAGTATTAGAGCCAAGTTCTTGCTTTTTCAAAGGTATAACAAACTAGGTCCCACAACCCGACTATGCTCTTTAGCGAGAGTCAAGTAGGTTTCTTAATTCTCTCCCATCACCGTTGATTGCATCTCCTTGAAGTCCTTTAGTCTCCTCAATTCTTCTTCCATGGACACAAGTTTTATCTTTAATTCTTCATTATTGCCCCCTAAGCCCTAAAGTTGTCTATTTTTTTCCCTTAAATTACGGATGCAAGACTAGAATCGACGGTGCTCCTATTGCTAGAATTCTACCTCGTGCTCCTGTGTCCTAATTGCAAAGGTTCCTTTCCTAAGCAAGCACGGTTCATTGCGTTCGCCACAACCATGGCCTGAACCCCTACAAAGAATAAGCAATTGTGTCAAAATAAGCATCTAAGAATGAGCCTTAAAATGAAAATCAAAAGAGCATAGAGCTCCTACCTCGACCAGCAGGCATTCTGCCATGTCCATGTCTTTGGGAGCCTGTTTGATAAATTTTGCCTCATCCTAGGACTTGTGCATAACTGAATCTATATCCAATACCCTAGGACTTGTGCATAAGTTCTCGACGTGAAAACGACGCACGTCGAGTAGAGTCATCTACCTCTGCATAAAGGGCAACTTAGGCAAGATTGACAGCTGTTGGGGATCCTTTAACTACAAAACCTTTCTTTCATAGCGTCGTGGAAGACCTCTCATTGTCTGGAGAAGTTGGCACTTGTCCAAGGTTTTAGCATCTGGTTGCACTAACTCTTCCGATGTCTCTACCTCTAGTTGCTCTGCAAAGGCAGTGATGTCTTGCAAAGATTTTGAAAGTGCTCCCCCCATCAACTTACGAGGCTCTCCTATTGGCTGTGGGATTATTAGTGGAGGGATTGATGTTTTTTGGTGCAAGGATCCAACCTCTTGCCTTGGTCTTTTATTTTGTAAAAGGTCCCTAAAACCTTCATCTTCAGTAGCCTTCATTCGTTGCTCATACTCTTGACTAGCACAAGTACACTTCTCTGCGATCTACTCCTTTATAGCATTCTTCAACCAATTCATTTTTCTTAACAAAATGATGGTGTGCTATCTAGTAGGAGAATCAATTCCCTCTAAAAGGAACTATGTTGGGTGACCATTACTCTAGGGAAAAGGCTTGAGCTCTTTTTAGAAAGTGAGGTTCTTTAGGATGAGCCTTGTGTGCAAAAATCTCTACCAGAGTAGAGGGACAATAGGGACCTTCGGGGACCACTGGCTATTTATAAACCCCGACATTTGAAAATCGAATTGAGGCGTTATCATTATGCATGTGCCTTTTCTGATTCCCCTTTGCACCCTTTTTCAATAAGCTCTTCATATTTTCTCTCCCGAACAATCGCCTCGCATTTTTTTCTCTGAAATAATGCCTCTTTCTCTTTTCTTTCATAGTCAATGTGTGCACCCGGAGTGAGCCTTGCCTCCTCTAGAATGACTCCCCTATTTTTTTCTATTATTCCCTCTAACTTTTAGTCTGAGCAAAGAGTGAGAAGATATTGTTGTGGCACAGCCTACTAGGAGTGTAAGATCCCTCAATTGGATATCTCGTCAGCACAAGAAATCAGAAAGAAGTCTCTTGAGGGAATAATAGAGAAGCATAATTCTACCATGCACATCTCTAGGACAACAACCTAACACAATTAAAACATGATATATACATAGCCAAAGAGAATGGAGATGTCAACATCACAACATAACCCTCAACATAACACAAAGACATATATACAACACAACATCAAGGGGTAAGAGACACCTTCCAAACACGCAAAAGTTGCAAGACTCCCCCAAGACTCGATGGCTGGGATTGCCCTGTACACTCTGCTATTTGATAACTTAGACACTACCACCCTCGCCTCTAGCTTTTGCCTTATCTTTACTTGGAATGATGTAAAGTAAGGGTGAGTCACAAGACTCAACAAGCATAAAGAACAAAAGGTTAATAGAGTTGAGTGAAAAACCCAAAACACCCGCACAACATGTGCTCAAACACATACACATCCATACCATTGACCACAACCATGCAGTAAATGCATAAATATACACGCATATAATAGTCCTTGGGGCCACATAAAACACACTGGTACCTAAGTCCTTAAATCCAAACCTGCATGCTGCCATGAACTGGGAAGTAAATCAATATGACCTGCTACTCCAAAATCCGCACCATGTGCCCAAGTCCTTATACCAAGATACCGAGTCAAAGCTCTAACCACATTAAACCGAGTCGAAGCTCTCACACCAATATACCTAGCCGAAGCTTCCTTGGGACGGTCCTCCCATCACTCGAGCCCGTGGATAAACATCTCGTGGATAAATTCGCGCATCAGTAATCATGCAATGCAATATATAAGAAATGCAATGGCGAAGTAAGCATATACATGATACAAGGCCCCCACAAAACCAGGCATCAAGCCATGCTTCGCCCATATAGTAATACATGTGCAATGTAATGCTCATGCATAACCCTAGTCATTATAACATGCCCATGCCCAAGCATTAATAGTATATGGCTTCCCAATGATGCAAACCCTAGCCCCAACTTCACATCAACATAATTAAAGGCTGTAAAATACAAATAAGGCAGAATTGGTCGACATATTCTTAGGCATCGGTCGAAAATTTTTGTCTTAAGGGCAACCGGTCGACAACTTGCTTGAGCTGATGGGTTTCTCAAGTGGTCGACCGCATGGGTTTCGGGTGTTGGGTATGCCAAGGTTGTGTGTTCGAATCTTGGGCAATGCGGTAGGTATCGCTTAACTACACAAGGGGCTACAGGCACAGGTCTTTGACCTGGACTTCCCTTGGCCTGACCCGATGGTCCGGTTTGGGTCAGCCCGTAGGTTATAGGGTTGGCAATGCTCGCGCCAAAGACGCTGCTAGGCGAAGCTCCTCGATTCTTACGTTAAAAAAAAAAAAAAAACTTGCTTGAGCCGATTGACAGTTTCCTCCCATAACACCAAACGGTTGATAGCCTTGTCAAATCGGTCGACAGCCCTTGCAACCAACAATCCGAACAACATAAAGGAAATCATACAAACCAGCATGCATGCAGCCAACTAGAGCCTACCCCAACATGGTTAGGCATCATTCCATGAAATAACATAGAGAAAACCAAGCTCTATTCAAGCTCTTGGAAGAAATACAACAAGATTGCTCCATAAATGAGCTCACAACTCAAGAGACCCAAAAGAGACTAGAAAATGGAGAATTTCAACCATAAAGATGGCAAGAAAGAAGAGGAACTTGCCTTAAACAACCTAAAAGTGAAAGAGATGGGCGAGAAATGCTCGGATACAACCTTTTTCTTTTTCCTTTCCTTTTTTTTTTCTTCCTCTAGATTCCTCTCGATCGATTGCTTCTTCCTCTCTTTCTCCTTTCTTCTCTCTATTTATATAGTCTCGTAGAAAATGTAGGAGTGTCATTGCATGTGCCAAAGTCTTTTAGAAGGCACCCATCGAGCTCCACCATCGCTTAACTGACCTGAAAGTGGCCTGGGAAGTTGAACCCGATAACAATCGATCGATAGTTTCAAGTAATCTATCAACAGTTTCTTGAATCGGTCGACAGTTTGCAATAATCTGTCGATAGCTGCTGTCTGCAACCATCTCCCCTTCTTATACCCTATAAACATACACCAAGTACACTTAAATACTGCAAAACCCCAGTCATTGATAATGGGTTATTACAAGGAGAGTCCTTCAGAAGTAGACAGTGCATTAGCAATCCCGGAGGAAGTAATCCCCTTGGTAAAAGACCTTATCAGGGTTAAAGTATCCCTTTCTTGAGAAAACCCTTTGATCGCTTATCATTTGTTTGAGACCCATTTCCTAGACCTACATGAATCCTCTAGTCGAGCCGTGCTCTTAAAAGAATCCAAGGAGATACGTCTTCCACCTCTATGTCCACTTCCTTTCGAGGGTCTTTCTTTACTGAGGGAAAGGGGGTTCTCTTGAAGGCCCTTTCAAGCTTAACCCCGGGACAACACTACAGATGAGGAAAACGCACCACCTTTTCTTGGGAAGAAACACCGCACCCTTGCATGCATATGTCACATGTCCCTGTCCTTCCTTGATCCTATAAATGGCCCCAAACTCTCTAGTTTTGGGGATAAGTCTAGATAAGTGAAGTTTGCCCGAGTCAAGTAACAACCCTAGAGCGATATTGTTCACATTTCCCCCACATACATTTTTGCATCTTACTACTTCATCCTATACTGTGTGACGAACTCATTTGACTTAAGTATCGGAGGGCCTGCATAGGAGAAATCCCAACATGCCTCAAACTATTTTTTGTCTTACAGATCTGCTCATAAGATGAAAGATTCCTCGTCATCTCTCAGCAACCCCAATTCCCCCTACTCCACAACTCTCCTGGCCAGTGGATCGAGCCTTTTTTGAGCTAGTAGACTGGGTCCACCCCGGATGACTTCCTTCTCCCTCGAGTCTTGCAGTCAGGGCAGGAAGGCCAAGGGACATCTCGAGTTTTTCTAGCTGCTCATTGAATTTTCTCATAATAAATAAATTTTAATTATTGTATCTCGACAACAACATCTATCACATAATTATCCTCATTAGTCAGCAATGACTAAGAAACCCCAATGCTAACAATTGGTAATAAGTTATCAGTCATCAACAACTAGAGATAAAGTGGTTATTAGAGAGAAAATGAGAAAAATATCTTAAATATAAGGACAAAATGGGTCATTTTGTTTAATCTGCTAATGAAAAGAAAGGTGTATAATGTTCTAAAAAATACAACGGTGGTTAATGTCTTTTAACAAAGCCTCATGTTGTGTAAAATTTATCCAAAATAAAATTATAGAATAAATAAATACTACTGAATGAGGATGGAACATAATTAGATGAAATAAAAATCAATAGGAAATAATTCATTTTGTTTAAGAGACATATTAGTAATGATATAGAATAAAAATTGATGAAAAGTATTTTCATTCAAATCTCCATTTTTTTTTTTTTTTGCTTGCCCAACTCTAAAGAAAGAGAGTGAACAAAATAAAAATAAATATTTTTTTTATTGTTGTGTACAAAAAAAATTAACATTTATATTTATATAAAAATTTAAATCTAGTTGATAAAAAAATCAAATCTAATTTCTTTTATAGATATTTTATGAGCTTATTATTGTAATTTATTATTTAATAATTTTTCATTTAACCATTCTTTAATCTCTCCCTCTTTGTTATCTCGTCCACTCCCTTCTACATGCAAGAGAAGATTTATCCTTAATAGGACACAAGAACGGTAGGATTTTTAATTTTTTCTTTCTTTATATTTAAACATTGGGTAATTTTATGCATTTTAATTTTAAAGAAATATATATTTATTATATTTTATATTTAATTATCATATTTTTTTTATTTGATGATAAATACATTGTGTACTAAAATATTTTATCAACTACTACAAACACATTATGTTTATGTTACATTTTTTTTAGTATATGAGAAATTACAAAAAAAAAAAAATGTTCATATTAACTTATATGAGAAAATTCAAACCCACAATCTTATATTTTTTCATGAGAGGTGGATTAATCTGTTAACCAATGCTAGTTGTTTTAAAAGGTTGCAATTTTCAAAATAGAATGGAAATAGTGAAAGCAATAACTTTTCAAAAAATATCTCTATAGAGATAGAAAATAGAAAACTCTCACTTATTTCCATGAGAAAACACGATTTTCTAACAAACAGGCCTTGCTTCGAATCTTCCAAGCCACGCATCCTCTTCGTAGCATATCCTTCAGCTTTAGCCCCCTGCTTCAAAGGATCGCAGATTGTCAATCTCTTTTCTTCTCAGATTATCGGGCTCAATTGTCTAAAGTTTTCTTTGTTTTGGAGAAAATGGCAATGGTTGGGGGTTTGAAATCATCAACAATTCCTCTCATGCAAAAGATTTTAAAACTGACCTTTTCTCTACCATCCATCGTTCCTTGATTTACCTTACATTCACATCCAAAACTTGCAATTTGTTTGCTAATTTATTTTCTGGTTCCCATTTTGAACATGACATGACATGCCTGCTAGTTGATGGGCTTTAGTCTGTACTTTGAACTTTTTTCATCCAACAAAAAAAGTTTGTAAAGATGGCTTAAAAATATTAGTAGGCCAGCTTACAAACCATTGCAAGGAGACAATGGATGAAGTTAATTTATCGGGAATGGCTTGTTTGGTCTATAAGAGAAGGAAAATGTCCCAATGAGTTTGGACTCTAGGTGGTTGGAGAAAAATAAAGGTCTGAATCAACTTAGGGTGCATTTGATTGTAAGGGTGGAATTTTGGTGAAAAGAAAATGAATTCTAGGGAATTGAATTGCAGGGAAAATGAATTTCTAAAAATTAAAAATTTAAACTATTTGATTGGTATAATTTTCTACCTAGAAAATGATATTATTTTTCATCTTTTGCTGTTTGATTAGTAATATTTTCTATAAAATTTGGTCATTTTTATTTTTTATTTCTATACATTTGTATTTATCATAAAAAATTAAATATAACAATAGACACTCTCATTATTAATTTGTGATAAAGAATAGTAATAAAATAAAATAAAAATAAACCTAATCAAACAGAGAGTGTTTATTGTTATTCTTCATCACAAATTACAAAACCCATTCTCTCACCCCCAAACCTACTCTCTCACCCTCTCTGTCTCCCTCCTGCGTCTCCCTCTTGCCACCGTCGTTGCTTGGTGTTTCTGAAAGTGCAAAAGATCGGCCATGTTCGGCTCTACGACGCCGACGCCAAGTCGTCGTCAGTGTGCCCAACAACCAGATCCTTGCCATTGGCTCTTCCAACCCCACTGTCGCCATCTGGGTAAACCGCAACGTTGCTGCCGTTACTGTGAGTCTCTCTCTCTCTCTCTCTTCTGTGGAGATGGCAACGAAGCCCAATACGGAGCTCGTCTTTGGCGGTAGATGGCAACTCACATGAAGTTGGAGATGGCAACGAAGCTCAAGTCGGGGCTCGACTTCAGCAGTGGATAGTGATGAAGAGGCAGGGGATGAAGTCGGCTTGAATGGGAGAGGAAAACCCTAGAGAAATCGAGGTGGACAAAAGCGAGAGAGGTGTGCACAGTGAGTGAATTCCCTAGAAATGAAAAACTACCCCCCCTGGAAAATCATTTCCAACAAAAATGAGAAAAATGTCTCACGTGATTCAAAATGAGAACTTAATTTCCTTGAAAATTTTGGTTAATCAAACAGCACAAAAGTTAGTGTTAGTGATGTACCTTAATACTAGATTTAGATGACATTTGGTGTGTTTGTAAAATTATACATATGATACATCTTTGTATATCTTTAATAAAACATAAGGTTTATCATCATTAATTACTCTCTACTTTTGTTGTATGAATGAGTCCCTAAATTTTCTATTTGAGAATCTTATTCTTAAAATTGTTAAGAATATATGATAAGATTATCTAGTAACAAGATTTCTTAAATATTTCTGGTCCTTAGATTAATCAGATGGGGACTCTAATTAGTCAATTATGAATTGTCACAATGTTTACTACCTTGATTAGTATGAGTTACTAATTGTCGACGTTCAATTTCATTCGAGTATGATTCGTTTTGGGCCACAATGAATGATTATGGGTCACGGTAAGAAGAGGAAAAAAGAAGAGAAGTTTTCGATCCTAATGAAGAACACTTAACGATTTTTTACGTGGTTCGGCCAGAACGATGCCTATTCCACGCCCGCATTCTGATTATTCCTCTAGAATGGCAGTTGTTCTGATTATTCTCCTTATCCCTTATGTTACTTCTGCCCCCTATTTATAATTGAGGGGACTTTTTACAATTCGGATATCATATATAAATAAAAAGATGATATAATGGGGGACAAACTGTCCTTATCATCTGTACAAAGTCGTAAGTGAGATCTTTATCTCGAGGAGCATGGGCAGTTGCGGTGGATGGTCCATACCTCTGACTCCTTAGCAGCTTTTACCACTTTATGCGAGCTGATTGTTTTTAGACCAGCGACCTCGGTGGTCCAGCGATCTGAAGGATACTCCATGGAGTTCGCTCGTAGATGGCTTCAGACTCGTTTGAAGGCGTATCGGGAGTTCGCCAGGTGTCGCTTTACGAGTTCTGGGTTTTGGTAGTGACTGGACCTCCCCTAGTGAGGTCGTTCGGGCCTTCTTGTTTCCAGGTGATCGGGCCGGCCCATCAGAGTGAGTTTGGCCCATACGGGAAATACGTATAACATAAGCCCCCCAGTTCGCGGTGCGATCCTCGCGCTGGGAACTGACACGTGCCAGCTGTTCTTCCGCCTCTTCGATGTCTGCCCAATCGTTTTAAATCTCGTTGTTCCACGCAATACGCCTTGTCTGTAACGCATTTAATGCACACTTTCCCCCATTACGGCGCATGACTATGCCTATGGGACCCATAAGCTATCGTGCGGCCGTTAGATGCGGAGTATACGGTGAGTCGCATTTTGATCCGACGGTTGGGCCGATCGAACCATCGGTATAAATAGTAGGGGGCGTCTACTCTTTCCCTCTTTCACGCCATTTTTTTTTAAATCCTTTCCAGCTTCTTCTTTCTTGCTTTCTCCTTCTCTTCTTGAAGCCTCCATTGCTGCTGTTTTTTAGTCGTTCATCGCTCTTCTTCCGGTTCTGGTGTTTGGTAAGTTGGTCATGCCTTCTCTCTCTCATTTTCTTTTCTGGTGGGGGATCTTCTATTGCCTTGGTTAACCGTCGACCGTTCAGCGGATCGATGTCGTCTTCGTTCATGGGGAGACGTCACGATTTGGTTCGGCGTTTGCTGGACTTTTAGGCACAGTGACCTTTAGGTTTAGCTTCCCTTAAAACACTGGGTTTGCAGCTGCAGCCCCTCTGCTTTAAGCGGCATCCTGTTGCGAAGCGCTCAGCCTGAAGGATTTTAGGGGGTGTTTTTAGGGTTTTTTCTGGATTCTTGAGGTCTGGTTCGCGATTTGTGACCTGACTGTTCTTTCTTTTTCTTTGTAGATGTCCGATCAATACCGCAGAAATTCAGGCCAAAAGCGTTGTAACTATATCATAGGAGAAAACGACACTTCGAAATCCGAAGATTGTCTTATCATGGAGGGCCAAAATTTTGAGGGTGCGAGCTCGCGATCTATGGATATCGTTAGCGTAACCTCTTCCGACGCCGAGCTTGAGGTCGAGGATCAGGTCGCTGACGAGAGAGTAGGGCGCGAGGTTTTTAAGAGATTCCCATCTAAGGCTAAGCATCACGAGGTGGCATCTTGTGTTCGAGAGTTCCGTTTCCCCGGAACTTCCTTGTATACGTCCCGGCCCCGGGCTCTCATGCGGCTTACTCGCCTTCCAATTTCATAGCAATTAGCCCCCAGCACCTTGGGTCTGGCCTTAGGTTCCCCGTAGCCCCATACCTTCTTGCCATCCTGAATGATGTTAAACTCGCACCCTTTCAGTTGACACCGAATTCATACGCCCAATTCACTTCGTTAATCGTTCTATTCCTTGCAAACGGCCTCCCCCCTCCATCACCAAAATTAGTTAGATTTCTTTTTTCCATGAAGAATGCTAAGGACGGGCTGTATTATTTGGCAGCTCGTCCTTCTCAATATAAAGCCATTCTTCCCCAGGGAAAAGCAAAAGGGAAATCCAACGTGGGCGACTACAAGTCGAGTTGATTCTTCGTCTCCTGCCCCTTGCTTTCGTCGCTTGACAATTTTAGTTTCGTGCTTACTCCTAGTAAGGGCACGTTAGTTGCCTAGGGTCGCTTTGGTTTGTTTTATGCTACTGACACTTAGTTTTTCCATGCAGACCTCGGAAGTGGAAAGCCACTCCTGTCAGAAGAAGAGGTCGGGGTTCTGGACAAGCTCTTTGCTGCGGGCCCGGGCTTGGAGAATTTCGAGATAACCAACGAGCTTTTGAGGAATCACGAGCTCGTCCCTTCCCTTGATACCGAGGTCATAAAAGGGGACCACGTCGGGGTCTTGGGCGCTAAGGTCCTTCCGTCTGCTTTTCGAACGCTCGTGTCGAGAAGCCAAGGTGAGGACATGGTGAACCTCGCCCTTGTTGAGCGAAAGAGGCCAGGGGCTAGGCCTGGTGCTAGTTCGGCTGTCGCTTCTTCATCTAAGGAGGTGAGGTTTGAGATGCTGCAACCCCAGCCGCGCTCCCAACAACAACAGCCTGCTCCTCAACTCCAACAACAAAAAACTCAACAGCGGTAAGAGCAACGAGCTCCGATTGTTCATAATCAGGGCTCAACTGGAGCTCGTGGAAAGGAAATCGCGAGGGAGGCCTCCAATCCCCCTGCTACTAGGTCGAAGAGAGGACCGGAGCAACAGCGGGAGGCCGGTAAGGAGAAGAGGGCCAAAGCTTCCGAGGAGGGGGCGAGTCGGGAGCCCGCGCACGAGTCGATGCCCGAATCGGTCTTCTTCCACGCCCTTATGGACGAGATGTCCGAGATTGTGGGCATGTCTGCGAGGTCTTTGGACAAGGACGAGATGAGGGGAGAGGTGCTCGACAACTACATCGCCCGCCATAGCTTCCTGGTACACCCGAGCTCCTTTTCCTTAGGTCTTTATTTATTTTCTTCTCTTTCTTTTTCGTTGTTAATACTCCATATTTTGCAGACTTCTCTTGCCGCCATGAAGGTCAAAAAGTGTCAGGAAGATGTTGAAGGGCGGCTTCAGGCAGCAAAGGCTGCCTACGAAGTTGAAATAATAAAGATCGAGAGGGAGAAAGAGGCCCTGCGGACTGAGCTCTTTGCTGCCTAAAAGGATCTTGAGAGCTCATGAGCGTGCCTTAAGGAGGCACTTCGGAAGAATAAAGAACGTAACGAGGAGCTCGGTCGCTTGAGGAGTCGGTGGGAGTCGGCCAATTCGAAGCTCACCGATGAGCTCAATAAAGTTAAAGAAAATCTGAAGGGTACCTCGGATAAGCTAAGGTCGGCCGAGGCAGAGCGGAAGAAAGCTGAAGAATGAGCTTCCTGATGCGAGGAGATCGCGAACAAGACCATTGACGATATCAAAGGGGAGGTTGAAGCTCAAATGGACTTGGCACGCCAAGAGGTTAAGTCCGACACTTGCTCGTCGTTCTTATACACCTTGTGGCTGAATCACCCCGAGATGGACTTCTCCTTCTTTGGTGCGGAGGCCGTCGAGGAGGTGAAACAGTACGCTGTCGAGGCTACTGAGAATGCCGTGGCTGCCACCCCACTTGATTCGTTGATGCCGGTTGTTGGGATGGAGTCGTCCGGGGCTGTTGACATTCAAATCGAGGGAAATGTTGGGGCTCAGCCTTTGATTTGTCCTACCAAGGCTACTAGCTTCCAGCCGACTTTGTCTTCCGCGTCCCAGTTCGTCGGGGTTGATCCTTCAGAAGCCAACGCCCCTCTGAGCTAGGACTCTTATATGCATTTTTTTTTTTGTAATACCAGCTTAAATGAATGGGCATTTTCCATACTTTGTGTATGTTGTTTCGGACTTCTTCGTGAGCTCAAATCAATTTAACTTTTAACGAAATAATATTTCAAAACATTCTTCATGATATATCTTGGAAAGAGTTGATACCTTAAAAACAATTGCCTAAGGGGAAGTCTTCGTAATCATAATTTGAGAATGAACATAGGCTCGAACTGGCTTGTCCATGATAGTTTGTAATAATCAAAGCAAAAACTCATACTTAGGCAATTTCCAAGAAAAATCCTTCTTCAGTCACGTTTTGAAATGACGGGGATGTATGCAAAGGTAGATTGCCTTGCTGTCTCGGTCAAAGCCTAGTAGCTGAGCAGCTCGTAGGACGCGTATCCAATAGGTCGCGAACGATCTTATTTATACAAGTTGAGATAGATCTCGATTGACTCGTTTGAATATGAAGAATTCGCCTAAATATGAGATTGTGTCTCGCCCCCGACTGGCATATTGAGGTACTTGACAATTTTAATAAATTGGGAGTAAATACTCAAGTAGGTCGCAGTTCAAGGCTTTCTGTCAAGATAAAGGGACCCCTGATTAGAGAAAACTTGACCCAACATCGTCGAGTTATATGTTCAGGTAGGTCATAGGGTGACCCCAGCTAACATACCATGGCTTGTTATAAATTTTAATTGGACTGAGAGGGAACGCCCAGGTAGGTCGCAGACCATAGCTTCAGGCTAAGATAAAAGGACCTCGACTAGCGAACCCAGCTCGGAGTTATTCGTGGAGGTGGTTGTTTGGAAATTTCCAAACCATGACATTAAGTCAAGATGAATGGTTTCTAACTTCAGACTAAGACCTGAGGAGGGACCAAGATGAATGCTCAGTTAAGCCGTAAACCGTAACATAGTGGTTAGGTTGCCTAGGCCCCCAGCTTGCAAACCATGGCTTTTCAATTTCTCGTTTCAGGGATATTCAATCGAATACCAATAAGGATAAAGTGTAATGAAAGTTCATGAATCTTAACCAGAATTACGAAAGTTATTTATAATAAGAAAAACGAAGCATAGGTAGGAACCATTACACTTATTTGAAGTAAGGACGGAGATGCTCCGCATTCCAAGCTCGTGGGAGAGGGAAGCCATCCAAGTTTGCTAGATGATACGCTCCGTTACTTAGATTTTCCTTGATGATAAATGGAGCTTCCCAGTTAGGGCCTAGTGTGCCGTCACTTGTCGCCCGCGCTCCTGGGAGTACCAGACGAAATACCGGATCCCCAATGTCGTAACGTCGGACTCAGACCTTCCGGTTGTAGTATCGTGCTACCCTTTGTTGATAAACGGCGACACGTATGCCAGCCAAATCTCTTGATTCCTCGAGCAGGTCCAAGTTAGCTGCTAGTAGCTCGTTATTGCGATCCGAGCTGAAGGTGGCCCTTCGGTGGCTGGCCACTTCATTCTCGGCTGGGACCATAGCTTCCGATCCGTATGCCATTGAGAATGGGGTTTCTCCAGTGTTGCTTCGAGCTGTTGTTTGGTAGGCCCACAACACTGTTTGTAGTTCGTCCACCCAAGCCCCCTTTCTGGTTTCAAGCTTTATTTTTAAGGTCTGCTTGATTATTTTGTTGACAGCTTCAACCTGCCCATTGGCCTGGGGGTGATCGACGGCGGTAAAACTCTTTTGGATCCCCATTGATTTACAGAATTGGATGAACTGCTCACTGGTGAATTGGGTTCCGTTGTCCGTTATTATTTACCGCGGCACTCCGAACCTGCAGATTATGTTATCCCATGTAAACGCTTGTGCCTTCGCGCTGGTGATCTGTGCGAGCTCTTTGGCCTCTGCCCATTTAGTGAAATAGTCATCTGCTACTATGGCGTGCTTGCACCCCCCGCGAGCTGTTGGGAGTGGCCCGATTAAGTCCATCCCCAAATGGCGAATGGCCACGGACTACTCATCTACTGTAGATAAGCTGGCGGAGCTCGCAGAATTTTGGCCAACCTTTGGCACTTTTCGCATTTCTTGACTGTTTCCATGGCGTCTTGCTTTATGGTGGGCCAATAAAACCCTTGTTGGAGGGTCTTTTGTGCCAGCGAAAGTGCCCCTACATGATTACCGCAGTGACCTGCATGAATTTCTTCGAGCATAGTCTGGCAGTCGGTACCGTCAATGCACCTCAGGAGCGGGGCTGAGAATCCCCTCTTGTATAGTCTTTCGTCGTAGATGCAATACCGAGCTGCTTGAGCTCGCAGACGACGTGCTTCCAACTTGTCTTCAGGTAGCTTGCCGTCTTGTAGATACTCTAGGAGAGGAATCATCCACGAGTTTTGGGATACGGTGATCGCCATTGTTTCAGCTCGTTGTTCTGTACTCGGGGTAGCTAAAAAATCCATGGGTATGTCTCCTGAGAATTCTGCATCCCAGGCCGTTGCTAGGCGGGCTAATGCATCTACATGGGAGTTTTGGGAACGGGGGATTTGCTGTATTTCATATTTTTCAAATACGGCAAGGAGTTCGCGTACCTTTTGCAAATATGCAAGCATTTTTGTATCTCTGGCTTGGTATTCTCGCCGTACTTGGTTGACAATCAGCTGGGAGTCACTGAAAATCTTCAAGGATTCGGCTTGTATTTCTTTCGCCAGGCGGAGTTCGGCTAATAAGGCTTCATACTCGGATTCGTTATTGGTGGCTGAAAAATCGAACCTTAGGGTGCAGAGGATTTTGTGACCTTCGGGGCTTATTAACATAACTCCGGCTCTTGCTCCCTGTTCGCTTGATGACCCATCGACGTATAGCTCCCAGGACGGTCCTTTCAAGCTTTCTGTATCCTCGTCAATTGGCCTAGTAAACTCGACGATGAAGTCTGCCAATGCTTGACCCTTTATCGCCGTCCTTGGTTTGTATTCTATGTCGAACTGAGCGAGCTCGATAGACCATTTCAGTAAGGGACCCGAGGTATTTGGCTTTTGCAAGATTTGCTTCAGCGGGTATTTGGTCATCACTTCGATCTCGTGAGCTTGAAAATAAGGTCGTAGCTTTCTTGATGCTACTATCAGATAGTAAGCCAATTTTTCGATTGGTGTGTATCTTGTTTCTGCGTCAATCAAGTTTTTGGAGACGTAATAAATGGGGTGTTGCACCTCTTCTTCCCCCCGGACAAGAGCCGTACTGAGAGCCTGTTGGGATACTCCCAAGTATAAGGTCAGCTTCTCTCATTCCTTTGGTTTGGCGAGCAGTGGGGGTCGTCTCATGCATTCTTTTAGTTGCTAGAACGCGAACTCGCATTCTTCTGTCCATCTAAAGTCCTTATCCTTTTTTAGCAACTCGAAGAATGGGGCGTACTTATCGGTTGCTTTTGAAATGAAGCAGCTCAAAGCTGCGACCTTCCCGTTGAGGCTTTGTACCTCCTTCTTTCTTACGGGCGATCTCATGTTGAGCAAAGCCTTTATTTTGTCCGGGTTGGCTTCGGTCCCCCTGTTGTTTACCATGAATCCAAGGAATTTTTCGGAGACTACCCCAAAGGCACACTTGAGTGGGTTGACCTTCATCTGATAGCTCCTGAGGATTCCAAACATTTCTCCTAGATCGGAAACGTGGTCCGTTATTTGCTCGAATTTTATCAACATGTCATCAACGTAAACCTCCATGGTTCTTTCGATCAGTCCTTCGAACATCATATTGACCATCCTTTGATATGTCGCGCCAGCATTCTTCAATCCAAAAGGCATGACTTTATAACAGTACAGCCCCCGATTGGTAATGAACGAGGTGTGCTCTTGGTCAGTGGGGTTCATGGGGATCTGGTTTTATCTTGAATAAGCATCCATGAAACTAAGGAGCTGGTGACCAGCCGTTGCATCCACGAGCTGATCGATCCTAGGGAGAGGGAAGCTATCCTTAGGACAAGTCTTGTTTAGGTCGGTAAAGTCGATGCAGGTCCTCCACTTCCCATTTTTCTTTTTTACCAGGACCGGGTTGGCCACCCAGGTTGGGTAATGGGCCTCCTTGATGAAGTTGTTTGCCAAGAGTTTGTCCATTTCTTCCTTAAGGGCGGCATAGTGCTCTGGAGTCATTGGCCTCCTCTTTATCGCACCGGCCTGTAGCTCGAATCTATGTTAAGCTTGTGTGACATGACTTCTAGGGCGATTCCCACCATATCCTCATGGTTCCATGCAAATACATCAAGGTTAGCTTTAAGGAAATTTGTAAGTTGTTCTTTTACCTCAGGGCTAAATTCTTTCCTAGCTTGAGGTGCCTCTCTCCATCCACTTTACTGACTGGGATATCTTCGAGTTCTTCCATGGGACCGGTGGGTTTGTCGTAGTTGACCTCGCGGGGATCCAGATCGTGACTGGTCTCCCATTGGCTGGCTGGTCGCAGGTCGTCTTTTGCGATGATGTTCACTTTCTTTCCTTTTACTCCCATTTTTAGGGCGTCTTCATAACAGTGTCTCGCGAGATGTTGCTCGCCCTGTACACTTCCTACCCCGTTGGGGGTTGGAAATTTCACCGTAAGCGACCTAGTCGAAGTGACTAGGTCGAGGTCGTTCATTGCTGGCCTTTCGAGCACGATGTTATATGCTGAGGGGTAGTCTATAATCAGGAAATCTGCCAAAGTGGTGGCTTGGTGTTTCGTGTCCCCGATGGTGAAGGGGAGGCTGATCCGTCCGACAGGGATCACTGCGTCACCTGTGAATCCGTAGAGTGGCTCGGGTGACGAGCTCAACTGTTCAGTTCCCAGACCCATCTGATCGAAGCACGCTCTGTACATCACATTCACCGAGCTTCCCGTGTCCACCATTATCCTTCGCACCTCGGAGTTACCGATTTGCGCTTGGATAATGAGTGCATCATTATGCGGCCAATGAACGTCTTTGGCTTCTTCTTCTGAGAAAACCATGTTCTCCGGAGTTGGGCCGCCCCTAGGTCACTTCGCAGGAAACGATTGTTCACCTGACCTTGCCATCGGGACATGGTTAGCTTCTCGCATGTACTTGTCGCGGGACATGTGGGAGGATCCCGCGAGGTGAGGCCCACCGTGAATCGTGTAAATAGTTCTCATGGTTGGCAAGCATTCATCGTCAGAGGGGGGTGGCTGCTGTGCCGGTTGCTGGCCCGGTTGATTGGTTGGCCGCACTACGTAGTCTTTTAAGTGACCTCTTTGTATCAGATCTTCAATGGCGTCCCTCAGGGCCTAGCATTCGGAGGTGGTGTGACCCGCCTCGTTGTGATATGCGTAGAACTTTTCTTTGTTTCAGAATTTGTTGGGAGTTCTCAACGGGTTGGGCTTTCTGAACTCCTCCTTGTTTCTTTCCATGGCGAAGATCCTATCTTGAGAGTCAAATAGGACACAATAACTATTGAAGCGTTGCGGCCTCGGAGGTCATTCATCCCGCTCTGCCTTGTGAGCCCGTTTGAACATCTCATTGTTTGAGCGATCCCCTCGAACTTCCCTTCTGATGTCTCCGTTGTTCCTTTTCTTATTCAGGCCGGAGCCCCGCGCTTCTTCTTTTGGTCCTATGGGCTTCTTTGACCCGAAGACGTCTTCCCATCGGACCTCCTTGGAGGCTCGTTCGTAAAATTCCCTCAGGTCCTTGACCGGGGTCCTGTAGACGCTCTCATAGAGCTTGCCATCTTTCCGAAGGTCGGCGGAGATCGTCGTCAGGATGCTCTCGTCAGAGGAATTCTCGAGATTGCTCACCTCGCGCCTGAATCTAGCAATATAGTCCCTTAAGGGCTCGTTCGCCTTTTGGAACAAGATGGCGAGGTGGGACGGTGGCGCGAGCTGCCTTCTTAGGGCCCTGTATTGGTTGACAAATCTCTGTTGACATTCCTCCCAACTGCTGATGCTGCAAGGTGGAAGGTTTCTGAACCAGGCGCGGGGAATATCACCCATGATTGCTGGGAAGGTGCGACATTTGACTAGCGAACTGGTTGTTTGTAAGTCCCTTTGTACGTTATACGCATCCAGATAATCATAGGGGTCGCTGTCCCCGTTGTACTGTGACATGCTTGGGACTTTGAACCTTCGGGGGAGGGGTTCAAGTTTGACTTCTCTGGTGAACGGTGTCCTGTCCCCACGGCCATTACTCTGGCTGCGGACCCCTTGTCTCTCCTCCAGCTGTCGGACTCTCTAATATAATTCCTCCACAGTCGAGTCCAGACCCACCGATTGTTGGGCCTGCGACCGCCTGCTCCTTTCCTGGTCCGGGGAACGATGATTTGGGAACGGGTAGTTGTCTCCAATATCTTCTTCTTCAGGCGAAGGTCGTTCTTCTTGCGGTTGGCGGATCCTTCGGGGTGAAGCCGGCGGGTCGTGGGTGGCTAGTACTTGGGCTTGGGCCAGAATTCTGACCGCATCGGCGAACTGCATCACTGTATTTTCTAATGCCTCCTGACGTTGCTGCCAGTCCCGGATCGTTCTGGTCTTGGCAATTTGGCTCGCGGATTGAACAGGGATCCATGGTGGTATTCCAGCAGCATCTCCAACGGGTGGTGGTAAAGGGTTGTCTGCTGTCGGAGCGACAGGCCCTCCGTTTGGCGAAAAATCTTGCGGTCTGTCGCGGTGATTTTCTGGAGGGTCGACCGCTGCCTCGGAACTTCGAGTATTCCTTCCTCTAGCCATGGGTATTGATCAGAGCGGCCCCTTCCTCTAGCGCCAAAATGTTGACGTTCAATTTCAGTCGAGTGTGATTCGTTTTGGGCCGCAATGAATGATTATGGGTCACGGTAAGAAGAGGAAAAAAGAAGAGAAGTTTCCGATCCTAATGAAGAACACTTAACGATTTTTTACGTGGTTCGGCCAGAACGATGCCTACTCCACGCCCGCATTCTGATTATTCCTCCAGAATGGCGGTTGTTCTGATTATTCTCCTTGTCCCTTATGTTACTTCTGCCCCCTATTTATAATTGAGGGGACTTTTTACAATTCGGATATCATATATAAATAAAAAGATGATATAATGGGGGACAAACAGTCCTTATCATCTGTACAAAGTCGTAAGTGAGATCTTTATCTTAAGGAGCATGGGCAGTCGCGGTGGATGGTCCCTACCTCTGACTCTTTAGCAGCTTTTACCACTTTATGCGAGCTGATTGTTTTCAGGACAGCGACCTCGGTGGTCCAACGATCTGAAGGATACTCCTTGGAGTTCTCTCGTAGATGGCTTCAGACTCGTTTGAAGGCGTATCGGGAGTTCGCCAGGTGTCACTTTACGAGTTCCAGGTTTTGGTAGTGACTGGACCTCCCCTAGTGAGGTCGTTCGGGCTTTCTTGTTTCCAGGTGATCGGGCCGGCCCATCAGAGTGAGTCTGGCCCATACGAGAAATACGTATAACACTAATGTAACGGGTGATGAGTCACATATCATATGACATGGTGATATCTAGTAAACTTGTGGGTGGTTGTTGGAGAACAACACACTAAATGTGACACTGATAACTAATCACATGGCTTTGTGAATGATGATTTTGTCATCAAGTTGCAATTGTGTAACTGATCCTTAGACTAAATTGATACTTGTTTTGTATATTGGTATGTGGGATTTGCTAATGCGCTGAACGATTCAATTGTGAGGTCAAGACGTTTATTTATCTGGTTTTGTATTGCTGGTGTATGGAGACAGGTGCTAAGGGATAGGATATGTCACCCTCATTTTGATGAGACGAACGTCCTATGTGGTCTATTATTAGTGTGACAAGAAAGTCTTTAGCCAAGGCAATATAATTAATAGGGAAAGAGTTTCCAAATGTGTCATCTACTCATGCTAATAATATTTGACATATTGTTATTTAGTTTGTGAGTTTATCACACCATGATTCTCACTCGGTCGAGACGTTGAGTGATGGAAGAATTGTATTATACGGTAATCGTCAATTGTAATAGGCTTACTTGAAGTTTGACTTCATTGCTTACTATATTGTATTAGACTGCTGTTAAGCGCTTCTCAGGATCTTTCAAATCATCACCACAATATGGAGAGATTCTCGTTATGGATCGAGGTGTTTCGACTGGTGTCAAAGGGTTTTGACACTATTTGATTGCTAGTGGATAGTAAACCTAAAAAGTCACACCATATAGTATGGCACCTGGTATCGGCGCTATGCACTTATTGTGTCTCAAACATCATTAATAGTTAATGGTGGTTTATAATAATTTCCTTAAGTGTTAATGACTTGGTTCGTTAAATGTTAGCAAATTAAATAGAAGTTTCATCAGAAACAACTAAGGATGTCGACTACTTCAACACAACTATCTGATGGCCTCAGGCAATCGATAGGCTGAGGGAGTCAATTGATTGTTTTTCCATCTAGTGGAAATCAGTCGACCCTCTCTATGGAACCGATTGACTGTTTTTACTACCCTAGTCGATTTTAGTGCCCTCTACGAGTCAATCAATTGGCAGGTGTTGGTGATAATTCTAGAGGCAGAAGTTGGGCAGAGATAGGAGAGATTTATGAGAGATTTTCTTATCTTCTTCTTCTACTTTTGCTACAGCGTAACAATTACGTTGGGTGATTCTGAAAAGTCTGGGAGACAAATGGGTGTTAGCGATCAAGTTAGCACAGGATGATGACCGCGATGTGGTACTAGGTAGTTTGTTAGGTATGGATGGATTAAGCCCTTCACATAGTAAGAAAGATTCGGTTTTAGTGTAAAAATAGTTTCTACATTCGCTTGATATCAGGATGTAGGTATATGATTTATTGTATTTCATATGATGAAATATTATGTTACTTAAATACTCAAGTTGTGCATAATGTGTGAATTTATTTATTCTGTTACATAATTTTAATGTGCAATTTTTTTCTAAATTTACTTACACCACCCATACATACGAGTATTCCAACACTTAGTAGCCAAAAACAATTGAGTTGAGCTTTTATGTCTTCATTTTGAAGTAAATCGAGCTTTATGAATGTTGTATGATTAAATTTCTACTTGATTTTTCAAGGTGAGAATTGAATGTTAGGTGTTGTCGTAAACGTGGACAGATCATGGCAGTAAACTCATAATTGGAACTATTTGTGGAATGTATAATGATTTTAAAGACTAAAATAAGGAAATCCATTCTCTTTTGCCCTTTCCCCTCAAATAAAGAATTTTAGAGTTATTATTTACTTAATAAAAATACAATAAATGGCTTCACAAAATAGACAAAAAAAAAATGAAAAATCAATGTTAGTTTATTTTTATTTTTTGTTAAAAAATAACATAAATTTAAAACACATTCTCTTATTTTTTAAAATTTAATATTAATTTTATATTTGACAGAAATAAACATATTTTTATTTTTTTCTAATTTTTTATAAAAATAAAAATAGAAAAAAAAATTCTCCATTTAAAAACCTTGGAAACAGTGTTTCAAAATTTTATGCTTCCATAACTTTCCAATGTTTGGAACACTTGAAATACATTTTGCAGCAGCAGCTTGCAAGTAATAATCTAGCTGTAGGTATATGCGAGTGATCTTATGCTTTGAGTCTCACACGCCTTTAAACACAAACACACAGCCTCTTAGTCTTAGTTAGGGCATATAGTACTTACTATTGTCAATTGAATTTAATATGTAAAAAAGTTAATGACATTTAACTGTCTTGTCAGTGTGTTGGATGGACTAAATAATGCTTGCAATTGCAACCAGTGGGTAGAATTAGAAACCCACCAACTCCCTGGAATAGAAATTATCGCACATTCATTCAGAAGGCCTGGCCACGGAACAAATAAAAGCACGATCCATCAGAGAGGACATGAATGAAGCTCTCGGAAAATACATTAGGAGCAAATCCTTTTTGAAGGTTGGTTGGGACCTCACAAAAAATGTCAATGTCACATTACAACAAACACCAAGTGAAGCCATTTCAGCTTCATATGGAGCACAAAATGATGAAAGAAAAGCCATACAAATGCAGGGCAAAAACCAAAGTGTACCAGTACAACTAAACATAATCCCGAAAAAGCATGCCAAACCGGACGGAGGCCCCCCTATTGCATAAAATAAAATAGCCATATGGGGCCAAAAAATGAGTTTCCATTTTTGGAATAGCAAACCACAAGAACAACAACAACAAAACAAAAAAAAATCTTTGCCGATCGCTTTGAGCTTTGAGTTGAAAGATTCTCAGAACTTGTTGTAGTGGAAACAGAGATACCTTATGACTTGACTCACTGCTCGCTCATACAATGGGCCTGAAGCATGGAAGAGTGGCTTGAACCCTGCTGCATGGTATCAAAATTGTGAAGGAAATGTAAATTTGACAACAACATATCCGCCTGAAGCTGATCTCACTATTTCATTTCTAATCCAAAATGTTCCTTTAGAATGTCCTTGGGAGTCTTTCCAAATCCCTTGGCCACTTCCGCCATGTCCTTCAGTTTCTTTATCTCCCGTCTTACCTGATACGACTTGCGCAAGATAGAGTCAATCAAGGCACCTGGCTCATCTGAATTCTTGCAAGTTGCAAGTTCAGACCTTTCCTTGCTAAGCTGTCGATACAAATTCAGAAAATAGTTCTTTTGAGCATAAAGCCTTTCCTCTGCAATCTGATACTCAGACTCTTGTGCCTTTTTTAGAGCCTGAAGTATCCGATCAATCTCATCCTCAAGTTTTGGAGATTCAATCTGGATATTGAAGTTCCCAGACTGAACTTGAGATATATATGCTTCAAAATCTAGAGATTCCTGGCAAACTGTCGTCACCGACCCATCATTTCCATCATTTGGCAGCTCTCCTATCAGCATATAAAATTAATAGTAATCCAGGACATCAAAGAATCATCATGTTTCAGCGCCCAAAATAAATATGACAAAAAATGAAATAAAAAACTGTAACTTAATCATTTCTATCTCCTCCTACAACAGAATGACAACGAATGAAAGTGGGGGGCACGTTGCAAGTTTTTGGATTATACACAAATGGTACTATGACACAGAATAGAGGAACAAATAAATCTATACAGGAATAAATGATTTGGCACAAGATGGAAGTGTTAACCCTGAACTTTTATCCTAACCAGGTTCCTTAAAGCCTTCAGCATATGCTTTCCAAAAACAGAAGTAAATTGCTTCATGTTCACAAGTGTCTAAGTGCTACCTTCCCCAAATACCCTCTTTTCCCCACCCACCCATGAAGACTCGAATACAAAAAACATCAGAGAACACATCAGATTTTCAGAGAAAAGTACCTGCAATGACTGCTGAAGTGTCTTCTGTTTTCCAGATATCTTCCAGGAAAGTCCCACTCTTGAGCTGTTCCAAGTCCGAGATTAGTCATAGTGCTATTAATCACAAAATGCTAAGAGAACACAGATAAAATTTATCAAGAAAATGCTACTTATGCATCAGTAGTTCAGCCTTACCTTTGTCATCACCAATTCAATACGATGCAACAAACTCTTTGCAGTTGTTCTCTGTGAGCCGCGCAAAGCACAACTCCAAACATTTAGCATTCTCTCAATGTCATCCCGAGACTGCATAGATTCACAGGTCTTGAAGACCTTTGAAACACATGAAACCAGATCTGTCCTCATATCACAACGCCGGCAATGGTACTCAGCATCAAGACCAATTCTACCTCCAACTGTTCCAGCCATGTGTGATCGGAGAGCACAGACTATGTGGGCAGTATGTCCACAAATAAGGTTGCCACCTACTATAGCCTCACATTTAATGGCACCATACTCTCCATAGGCTGCATTAATACTTTCGTGACAGAGAATGCAAGAACAATCTCGACAGAAACCAGGTTCATTGCAGCAGAGATTGCAATACATGCCCTCAAAGGGGGAATCCGTTGCTTCTTCTAAACTGCTGCACATCTTGTTACCAGCCTTGCAACCCACAGCTGCAAACTGGGAATCAGAGCCTGAATGTTCCACCACCTCCTCGGAAGGAAATGTGATCGCTGCATTCTCCTCTTCATTCCCTACACCCATGGATGGGAGAGTATTTTTCTTTAGAGAAAAAGGAAAGTCCAAAGCAGAATTTAATGTACAATATAGTCCCAAAACTCGAGCTCTCTGAAGACACTGTACACTAGTAATAGCATTGAAATGTATGATCTCTGTAGGCACTCAAGACCTAAAAAATCAGCCATCATGACAATGTCAAAATAGTCAAGCAGGAACAGTGCATTACTTTCACTCAGACTGAGGAAGCTTGTACGTCCTAGGGTTCACTGCCTCACAGTAGGACTTATCCCTGCAGAAACATCCTAGATGCAATTCTCTCATTGCACCGTTATCTCTAAGGTATAATTATCTCCCCTCCGCCACCTCCCCTCCCCCGCCCCCCAAAAAAATAAAAAAAGTTGAGTAGCTTTGCCTTCTTACGTGAGTCCCCCCTTCCCTACACTGTTATCTCTACACCTCGAATTCTTGACAAAGGAACCCAAAGGATTGTCCCACTCAAGACTATGCAGGATATTTTGGTTTTGTGTTGAGAACTAAAGGTTCATCATAGATATTGTCCATTCACAAGAAACTTTAACCCATAACTTATCCAAGATACTGGGCATTTCAGAAACCACTTAACACAAAGGGTGAACTAATCTTAGAATGCCATGTAAAATTTGAAATATGCGGTCACTTTGGAGGGAATTATTGATATGTAATCTAGCAGACTCCCCTAATAGTGGGTTCTAAGGAATGACCCAGTCATTCATGTTTTCACTCTACCCAAATTCTCTCTCTACATCTTTCTGATTGCTGTTGTCTCTTTCTACCCTTTGATTCTGAACAAACTTAGATGCTTAGGAAGAAATGCTCTAAGTGACAACGGGGTGAATGGAAATAACTTCAATCACACCTTGCATTAGATTGTATGCTTCATATATATAGAGAAATTTCTATAAGCTTTTCTCCTAGAATCTAGGAATTCAAAAATAAAATTTGAAAATACAATACAACAACAATAAGATATAATTTAAACTTGAAAGTTAGTTCTTTTCCTATCTTTATGGAATAGCTATAACTTGTAATCTTCTTTTGAATTCAACCTCTTCTTCTTATCATCTTATCTCTTATTCAAAATCAATTGCTCTTATCATCAACCAACTGTTCTTATCACAATTTGATTTCGGAATTCCACTCTAGTCCGGAATTTCTTCCACAACACTCCCCTTCAAGGTGGTGAATAAATGTCTCTCATTAGCTCAAACCCCTATTTATTCATGGCCTTGGTGAGAATATCAACTTCTTGTAAATCTGTAGGGATATATATAAGATGGATTCCACCATCCTCAATTTCCTACTTAATGAAATGTCAATCGATCCTCACATGTTTCATCCGGTCATGTTGGACTGGATTATTCACTATATTAATAGTTGATTTGCTGTCACAATACAACCTTGTAGGGATAGGTATTAGCACCTACAGATCTTCCATAAGCTTCCCAAGCCATATCATCTCACATATTCCTTGAGCTATAGCTCGGTATTTTGCCTCAGCACTGCTTCTAGCCACCACACTTTGTTTCTTGCTTCTCCATGTCACAAGATCCCCCATACCTCATTACAATATCCGGAAGTAGACATATTGCCCTCTAAAGATCCAGGCCAATCAGTATCCACAAAGCATTGTATTCTTCGATCCTCATTCCTCTTGAACATCAGCCCATTTCCAGGAGTTCCTTTAAGGTATCTCAAGATATGATAAGTAGCATTAAGATGTCTACTAACGAGTGAATGCATGAATTAACTCACCACACTCACTACATATGTAATATTAGTTTTCCCACTAACCTTTAGTATCTACCTTTTTCCACTGCTATTTATGTGCCATCCTCTTTAGCTTTCCAGTTGGGGTTCCAATGGTGTGTTGGCTGGCTTACAACCAAGCTTAACTATCTCCTTCAGTAGATCCAACGTATACTTTTTTTGGGAAATAAATATTCCCTCCTTACTCCTTGCTACTTCCATTTCTAGGAAATACCTTAGTTGTCCTAAGTCTTTGACTTGAAAGACCTGCTGTAACTGACCTTTAAGTGCCTTTATTTCCTGCATATTATAACCAGTAATGATGATATCATCCACATAAACTATTAAGATAGTTTTCTAACCATTAGTTGTATGTTTAGTAAATAAAGTATGATCAAACTACCTTTGTTTATACCCTAACTAGTTTAAAGTTGTACTAAATCTTTTAAACCGTGCCCTAGGGGATTGCTTAAGTCCATACAAGGACTTCTTTAACCTGCAAACTTTTCCTTCCCTACCTTCCGTCTCAAATCCAAGGGGAACTCTCATATATATTTCTTCTTCTAGGTCACCATTGAGGAATGCATTTTTGATGTCCAATTGGTGTAATTCCTAATCCAAATTAGTTGTAAGAGATAATAACAAACGAATGGAATTGAGCTTTGCAACTGGTGCAAAAATTTCTTCATAATCTAAACCATGTGTTTGGGTGAAATCTTGGCCCACTAACCTGACCTTATACCTCTCAATATTCCCATCAGATTTACATTTAACAGTAAACACTCATTTACTATCTACCACCTTCTTATCTTGAGGTAAATCTTACCACTTCCCATGTGCCATTCTTCTCTAGTGCATTAATTTTCTCCATTACAACATTTTTCCAGTGTGGTGTTTGTATAGCCTCATACATATCTCTAGGAATTTGTACTTCATCAACCCTTGTAGTAAATGCCCTGAATTGAGAACACAATTGAGAATATGCCAAATGATTAGAAATTGGATATTTAGTACATGATCTCACCCCTTTTCTCCAAGCTATTAGAATATCCAAATCATAGAGTTTTGGTTCAGCATTTTCTGTCCTCTGTTCCTCCTCAGTAGGCATTGTTATTTTAGTTCCTTCTTCAGATTCTAGTCTTCCATCCTCAATAGGCACCAGACCTTCTTCCATGGTTAATGACTGGCCTTGCTTTGGTTCATAAGTCCTCCTTCGAGAGTAAACCAGAAGTGGTGGTTGAGGAACTTGGACTGGATGTTCTCCCCCTTAATTAGTTACATAAGAAGGAGTAGGAGTAGGAGTAATGAAAGTGACTACCTTAGGAGAAAAAAAAATCCTTACCTTGCTCTACACTAGACATCACAAGACACAACAAATTTCCTATTGCTAAGACAATAACACTTGTAGCTTTGTTATGTGGGAGAGTAGCCTATAAACACACACTTCAAAGATTTGGATTTCAATTTAGAGTGATAGTTATGCACAAATGTTGTACACCCAAATACCTTTGGAGATAATTAATTAAGCAATCGGGTAAGGAGAGGATAGGCAGCCAGAAGAGTACTCAAGGGAGTCTTGAACTTGAGAATTCGGGTAAGGAGTCTATTGATGAGATAGGCAACAATGAGTATGGCATCTCCCTAATAGGAAGTAGGGACTGAGCTGGTAAACATTAAGGATCTAGCTATTTCAAGAAAATGTCTATTCTTCCTTTCGGTCACTCCATTTTATTGTGGATTATAGGGACATGTACTTTGGTGAATAATTCCATTCTCACTGAGATAGGTTTCAAATTCGATTGAGAAATATTTCCTTCCATTATCCAATCGAAGGATATGGATTGAGGTTTGAAAAACATTGAGTATCATTTGATAGAATTTTCTAAACACAACATACACCTCAAATTTTTCCTTTAACAAAAACACCCAACACACTCTGGTATGATCATCTATAAAGATGACAAACCAGCGAGTGTTAGTGAGGTTTGGAGTTTTTGTTGGCCCCATACATCACTATGCACAAAATAGAATGATTTTGTTGGTTGATAAAAGTGAATAGGATGTGAAGCTTTTGTTTGTTTAGCAAGAATACATTGCTCACAATCAAAAGACACACTTCTTTATTGACAAACAAATGAGGGTACAAAATCTTTAGGTATCTAAAGTTTGGATGGCCTAAATGTTTGTGCCACAATTGAATACTAGAATCTGAGATAGCAAAAGATGAAAATGGATTATGTAACTTAGATAAGGTAGGAGTACCAACAACTCCATTAACATTATATAGCCCTTCTTTTCCCTCAGCATTGCTAATCATCTTCCCCAAAATTAGATCCTGAAACATATAATGAGCTGGAGAGAAAGTCACTTTACAGTTCATATCCTTGATAATTTTGCTGATTGACAACAGATTGCATTTCAATTTAGGCACATATAATATAGATTTCAAACATAAACCAACTAAATATACTGAGCCTTCTCCCTTAGCATAAGAGATAGTACCATCTGCCATTGTTTCTTTTATAGTTCTATCACATCTTTTATAATCTCACAATCCAAGCAATGAACTGGTCATATGGTTTGAGGCTCCTATATCCACAATCCAATCATCTATAGATAGCAATTTAGAGAGATAACACTGATGGAAAGTACCTTGTTGAGCAAGGGAAACTATTGGGTATGGGGTTTCCACCAAATCTAATGATTTTGTAAGCCGTGTCTGGTTCAATACCTATTGCAGCACTTCCAATTGATATGTGGTTAAGGTAAAATTAGTCATTTTACCTTCTTTAGTATCAACTGCATAGGCTGTTTGAGGTTTTCCCTGACCTTTTCCTTTCCAGTTTGCTGGTTTCCCATGGATTTTCCAGCAAGTGTCTCTGGTGTGATAGGGCTTGTGACAGTGATCACACCATTGTTTCTCTTTTTGTGGGTCTCCACATGTAGGTGCTGCTCTTTATTTAGAAGCAGCAAGGTCTGAATCACTTTGATTGTTATTTTCAGGTAATGAATTAAGCATTACATTCTTTCGACTTTCCTCTCTTCTCACCTTTGCAAATGCCTTTTGGATAGATGGAAAAGGGCTGGTTCCATACAATCTCTCTCTGACTTCATCCAAGTCAGAATTTAACCCATGTAGGAAGTCAAATACTCGTTTATTTTCCACCATTTTAGAGTACTTAAGTCCATCCTTGGTACACTCCCAACTGATGTCATAAAACAAATCCATTTCCTGCCATAATTTAGACAACATATTAAAGTAATCTGTTACTGAGTGATTACCTTGGCGAGTGGTCCTTATAGCTGATTGAACTTCAAAGCATTGTGCTGTGTTTTCCATATTTGAGTAAAGAATTTGTACAGCTTTCAATACTTCTTTGGCTGTTTTGTAAAATAGATAAGTCCTCCCT
The DNA here is from genome assembly GCA_036245055.1 of Diospyros kaki. Classification (NCBI taxonomy): domain Eukaryota; kingdom Viridiplantae; phylum Streptophyta; class Magnoliopsida; order Ericales; family Ebenaceae; genus Diospyros; species Diospyros kaki. The sequence continues at coordinate 16,718,398 of BSEG01000013.1, read as the reverse complement.
ATCTTTGACTCCGTGGAATTGACGAACCACATCATAACTATGGAATTCTCAGCATCCCATACTTTATAGTTAGCAGCTTCATCATCTGGTCTTGGGATTCCCCTAGTTAGATACCCCACTTTTCCTTTCCCTTTCATAACCAACAAAACTGATTGAGACCATTCCTGAAAGTTAGTCCCATTCAGTTTATGTTGGGTAATTTGAAGGGTGTGGTGGTCGAGGGAAATAGGAACAACAATTGGTTGTAAGGTTCTAGTGGATGTAGGGTAAGTAGTGGAGGCTTCATTAGTTGGCGAGGTACTAGCCATCTTGGAACAGCTTGTGTGAAGAAGAGGACAAGGTAAGTCACAGGATTGGTGGCTTTGATACCATGAACAAACTTAGATGCTTAGGAAGAAATGCTCTAAGTGACAACAGGGTGAATGGAAATAACTTCAATCACACTTTGCATTAGATCGTATGCTTCATATGTATACACAAATTTCTATCAGCTTTTCTCCTAGAGACTGGGAATTCAAAAATCAAATTTGAAAATACAATACAACAACAGATAAGATAAAATTTAAACTTGAAAGTTAGTTTTTTTCCTATCTTTATGGACCAGCTGTAATTTGTTATCTTCTTTTGAATTCAACCTCTACTTCTTATCATCTTATCTCTTATTCAAAATCAACTGCTCTTATCATCAACCAACTGTTCTTATCACCATTTAATTTCGGAATTCCACTCTAATCCGGAATTTCTTCCTCAACAGATTCCAATAGCCTTGCCTAGGAGACTGGTAATACCCAAAGCCACTCCATGAGCAACACTCAATATTCACACCAAGGATCTGAACAATTCCCCAAAGATGGCACCTCGAAGAGATGGTGTAGGGATCATTGTAGCCTCTAGTATGCTAGGGACAAGGATGCCAGAGCCATCAGGTCCCCATTGCTAAAGAAGCAATCTCATAACTCAAGGCACCATGAGGATCTACATTCTAGTAAACGAGATTGTTTGCAGAAAAATTGACGTTCTATTGGCACTTCAATTAAGTCATAACTCATAATGGACACTCTATTAGCAGTTCAACAAAGCCAAAACCACCAACAAAACCCACCTCCAATCCAACAAGTTCAGAAAACGACCTGCCACCTAAAGTGGGAGCAATAGAAGGGACAGATATACATTGCATACTTGTACCTCGTTTAATTTAAATTAAAAAAATGCACATCTAATTCAATTTGTATATCAAAATCACAAATACAGAATAAGGAATAGTTGCCAACCTTTGTGTTCGTAACTTAAGAGGTGGCTTGGAATATTGAGGAAGAAATTTTCAGATTTAGAAATTAGGGTTTCATAGTTCCAGACTTCAAAAAGAAATTTAGTAAAAGTTATTTCGGCTGGGCTTTATTGCAACTCAGGCCCACAGTGAGTTCATTCTCAGATTTTATTATTGTAGCTTATATATTATTTAATAATGTGTAATATCAAAATAAAAATAAATATATGTTGACAGATAAGTGTGTAATCCTATACTATTTTCCTATCTTATCTTTGAGTGAGAGGTTGAAGTCAAATTGTCAAACTAACTCTTAGTTTAGTGGCTAGTTGCTGATCGATTAGTGGACTTATCCTTTTTATCCTCTTATCCCTAATTCCAAGGTTTCAATTTAGGTGGTTAAGTTAGTGTCTTATTTTTAGGGAAGTGGCTTGTTGACTCTCCAAAACTGTATATATTTAGACATATGCTTGGGATAAAAGAAATTAAGTTTTTTACTCAAATTCTCTCATGGTATCAGAGTTGTGGGCGCTTTTCTGGAAACCGAGCATTCTTCTTCTTCGTGTTTCGAGTCCTACAAATTTGTACTACTACAAGGACAATATTCTACCCCATAATCACCTGAGAGATCAAGCAATCTATACCAAGAGACCATGTCCACATCAACTGAATCCAGTGATGCTTCTGAGGCACCTGCACCAACACCTTTGGGCAGAAATAACAAAATCACAACTCCAACCAAAGAACTGCAAAATATTCGAGCAGGCTGAATGGTAAAAACTATTTGAAATGGCACAGTTGGTCTGCACATTCTTGAAGGGAAGAGGCAAGCTGAGTTATTTACTTGGTACTAGGCCTAAGAAAAGGGATTCTATATTTGTGGCTAGGGATGAAGAAAATTCTACAGTAATGTCTTGGTTAAGGAACTCTATGTTGCTGGAAATAAGTGACACGGTCATGTTTTTAAGTACGGCTTAAGAGATTTGGGATGCCGTTAAACAAACATATTCTAAAATCCGGGATGCTACTCAGATTTACGAGATTAAAACCAAAATCTCAACTACAAAGTCGGGGAACCAGTCAATCACCAAATACTCCAATCTTTTGCAAACATTATGGCAAGAGATGGATCATTATCAGTGTATTCAGATGAAATGTAGTGAGGATGCAACTCTTCTCAAGAGATTTGTTGAGAATGATGGAATTTATAAATTACTTGTTGGATTGAACATTGAGTTTGATGGAGTGAGGGTACAAATACTTGGAAAAGAAAACTTACAATCTCTAAATGAGACCATAGCTATTGTTCATGCTGAGGAAGGAAGGCGGGGAGTTATGCTTGAGACTCCTACAACAAATGGTTCAACTCTAATGACAAGAAGAGTGACCATGAAGCATCCTAGTTTAGAACAACAATCAGGTGAGGTTAGAAAGGCAAGAGATAGATCTCGGTCAAACAAAGACTCATTATGGTGTATGTATTGTAAAAAGCCTAGACATACCATAGAAAAATGTTGGATGCTCCATGGTAAGACTCAAGCTGAGAACAAAGGATCATCAGGAAAATTGAAAAGACAGGAGTAGGTGTATGTGGCAAACACATAACAAATTGGGGAAGAGAATTCTCAAGAATCACTGGCTGATTTTAATAAGGAAGAACTTATAAAGCTAAAATAGTTACTTTGGGTCCCTAGAGAAGCCAAATGGAATAGGTACTTGTACCTTAACCTTTTCATGTATTTCTTCCTTCTCTCATGCTCTAAATGCCCCAGATATGACCCTCCCAAGTGTCTGGATCATTGATTCAAGAGCCAGACTATATGACCTGTTCCTCCTAGAAATTTATTTCATATACAGCATGTCTTAGTAATAAGAAGATAATCATTGATGATGGCACGACAAATCATAAAAGAGCATCTTTTCTAGTTAACATAACAAATTCTTCTTCATTTGATCTTATTCATAGTGACATATTGGGGTCCCTTTCCTATTTCTAATATCACTAGAGCTCAGTGATATGTGTCTTACATTGATGATTGCACCCATGTCACTTGGATTTACCTCTTGAAAAATAAATCCAAAGTTGAGTTCCATATTTCCAGTTTTTTATAATATGATTAGAACCCAATTCAGTGTTGACATTAAAAAGTTTCATTCTGAGAATGTTAAAGATTACTTCAATCAATTCCTTTTTCCCTATTTTCAAGCAAGAAGTATAATTCATGAATTCTCTTGTGTTAACACCCCTCAACAAAATGCGGTGACTGAAAGGAAAAATGGTCATCTTACCATCACAAGAGCCCTTCTATTTTAGAAAAATGTTCCAAAACAGTACTGGGGGAAGATGTTTTGAGTGATACTCATATCCTAAATAGGTTACCTTCAAGAAATCTTAATTCACAAAGTCCACTGCAAATCCTTTCACAATGCTTTCCCCATTTTTACATCTCCAATGGCCTTATTCCTAGAGTGTTTAGGTGTATAGGATTTGTACATTTACACTCCCAACATAGGGGAAAGCTTGATCCTAGAGCTTTTAAATGCATCTTTGTTGGTTATTCATCCACTCAAAAAGGCTATCAATGCTTTCACCCACCAACTAAGAAATTTTTTGTATTAGCTAATGTTAGATTTGTTGAGCAAGATCAATACTTTGCTCAACCTTCTCTTAAGGGGGAGACCTCATTATCTGAAGATAAGGACAAAGATTTCTTCCTTCTTGAGTTTCTAGTCTTGTTAATTCCCTCTATTCCACTCTCTCAACCCAAGTCCAGTAGTTCAAATGATCAATCCCAGACACAAGAACTGATGCAAGGAAAACTTGCTCAAGAGCCTATTTGCCCATTGCAGGTGTACTCAAGAAGAAAGGTACTAGCTACTCAGGCTGCACCTGTCCAACTATTAGACTCTACTCCTAGTCCTGACCCTGATCATATTGAGGTAACTACTCCTCTTATCTCTCCGAATGAGAATTAGGATGAACATCTTTCTGAACCATCTAATTCAAGTGATAGTGATGTTCCCATTGCTATTAGTAAAGGAACTAGAGCATGCACTAAGCACCCTTTACACTTATGTATGTCTTACAAAAATCTATCCCATAGTCATAAAGACCTACTTACCAACATAACTAACACTCCAATACCAAACACCGTATCTAAGGCAATAGGTGATGAGAATTGGAAAAATGCTACGATGATGGAGATGGATGCACTTGAAAAAAACCAAAATAAGGGACTTGGTGAGCTTGCCTAAGCGAAAAAATCTAGTGGGATATAGAGGGGTATTTACGGTTAAGTATAAATCTGATGGGTTATTGGAAAAGTATAAAGTAAGCTAGGAAATAAGTTGACTTTACAAAAAAAAGAAACTTAGAAACTAGGAAACAGAATAATTAGTTGTCTAATGACTGATATAGCTTGAAATCTCCATATTCTATGTAAATGACATCATAATGACAGGGAATGACTAGGAAGGGATGGAAAGTCTAAAGAAATGTTTAATGAGATTAAGGAGTTAGGCAAGCTGAAGCATTTTTTGGATATTGAAGTGGCACACTCTCAACAAAGGAATTTCATATCTCAACAAAAATACATCCTAGATCTACCAACAGATACAATAAAGCTAGGGTACAAACCTGCTAAAACTCCCATTGAACCTAATCATTGGCTTGGTGATAACCTAGAAGATGTGGCAACAAATAAGAGCCTCTACCAAAGATTAGTTGGGAGACTTATTTATTTATCACATACCAGACCAGACATAACATATGTTGTTGGTGTTGACAACCAATTTATGTATAATCCTAAAGAAGTACATCTAAAAACAGTTCACAGAGTTTTATAGTACTTAAAGGGTACACTAGGCAGAGGAATCTTGTTCAAAAAGGGACAAGAGCTAACTCTTAAGGTCTCCACTGATGCTGACTATCTTGGGTCAGTAATTGACAAAAGGTCAATATCTGGATATTGCACATTTCTAGGAAGAAAAGTGTTGCTTGGAGGAGTAAGAAGTGTTGTAGCACGGTCTAGTGCAGAGGCTGAATTTAGGTCAATGACTCTCGAAATTTTTAGTTATTGTGGTTAAAAATAATTTTAGAAAATATGAAAGTTAGGTGGAAGGCTTCGATGAGGCTCTACTATGATAACAACTCAGCCATTAATAATGCACACAATCCACTGCAACATAACCGCACCAAACATGTTGAAGTTGATAAGACATTTTATAAAAGAAAAACTTGATAGTGGTTTGATTTGTACTCCATTTATGTCTAGAGGAAATCAGCTTGCGGATTTACTCATAAAAGGACTTCCTAGTGTAGTTTTTCAGAAAATAACTAGCAAGCTGGTGAATGGAAGATACTCACTAGCTTGAGAGGAAGTGTCGAAAGATAAGTGTGTAATCCTATCCTATCTTTCTATCTTATCTTCGAGTAAGAGGTTGCAGTCAAATTGTCAAACTAACTCCTAGTTTAGTGGCTAACTGCTGATCCGTTAGTGGACTTATTCTCTTTATCTTCTTATCCCTAATTCTAAGGTTTTAGTTTAGGTGGTTAGTGTCCTACTTTTAACGAAGTGGTTTGTTGACTCTCCAAAACTGTATATATTTAGACTTATCCTTGGAATAAAAGGAATTAAGTTTTCTGCTCAAATTCTGTCAATATATATTAATAATATATGCAGGTCGGTAGCACTGTAGTCCTTGTCCATTCCGCCCTGTCAGGATGAAATTTCACATCCATAACCACACCCGCTCCAAACGGACTGGATTTGTCGGATCCCTATCAGATCAGATAAATATTGCCGTCCCTACCTGACATCCCTCAGTGCTTCAACCTAATGCCACATGCCCAATCAGTTGCACATCCACACAGTTGAAGCTGTGCTTAAAATGCAATCTCATATGGTGAATAAAAATGTTTCTGTTCTGGCCTATCCATATTCCAGGAAGTTGATAACTCCAGAGATGGAGCAAAACATGGAGTCCTGGCCATGGCAAGCTGCCTTTGGTTTGATTAATTATAAATATAGAAGTCTGGAAAGTATCATCCCCAAACTTAGGGATATGAATAAAGTTAAAAGAAAAACTCTATCCCATTTAAGTTATTAGTCAAAGATTTGATGATCCATAAGTCAAGTCTTCTTCCAGAAACAACCAAGGGAGTGATCTTGGAAACTTAGTTGGATTATTCCAAATGTTGAAAGTTGTATGAGGCTATCCTACCAGGCTAAATGAAATTTGGACTCTTCAAGTAATGACTGGAAAGGAAAAGGAGGATTCACAGCTACTTCAAAGATGGATCCTCAGATATTAGCATTAATGCTATCAACGACAATGGCCAACCCACTGAAGGAGGAATACCTATCCCTCGTAATTGGGAAACAAAAAGCACTCCATATTGTATAACCACACAAGCAAAGCACCAGAAGAATTAATTAGCACAAAGACTAAAATCAGAACAGACTCAATGAAAGCTGACCTTTAGCTAATAGGAAAAGAAGAAAGAAAAAAAGAAAGCTGACCATTAGCCAAACACTTATTTTTTGCAGGAATCTTCCAACTGAACAACGCAAAAAAAGCATCAACATCAGCATCAGGGAATGCAGTCCTGATATACTGTTCAACTGAAAGTTTGCTTGCAAAAGTAATTCTTCTAGATGTGGATTGCTGACGAAGCCGCATAGGAAGATACAGGTATCTGTCTAGAAAGAAGCCAGACTGTGCTATCCTCCTCCCCACCTTCCAACTCCATGTATCGCCATGATTTGGCCAATCTACAGGAGCATAGGGCAAACCTTCACCTGAATCATTTAAAGATACTGGAAAAAGATGTAACCCATTTTCCTTCACTCCAGCAGTGCTTCCATTACTTTCACCAGAAATGTCAATCTCCATACCTTCCCTTCCTTCGTTGACAATTAACTAGGACCAGTGAACTGTATCCATAGTCAGTTGAATACTGGAAGTATTGCAAAAAGCCAATATGTATATGACCTATGAAGAATGCTGTACTTGTCTGTTCTTCTCTTTGGAAATATAGAATCCAGAATGCACCTGTAATGGTCAATTCATTTGAGTAAAAATTAAAAATAAGTGTAAACTAAGTTATGGAACACAACTATATCAATTATCTTCATTCACCACCATCTCATGAAATTTTTCCATGTGAAAATGGTGTTCAAACCTCATTTCATCATTATTCCGCCAGGGGATATTATCCACTGCCGGTCCCAAGCCCGGATAAAGGAGAAGGGTTGCGTTAGGTAGCCGACAGCCAGCGTAAAACCTAGTCGGATCCAAATATGAATTCTAGACAAACTATCTGTTGGGATGTAACCTACATAGAAGTCTAGAATTCATGTAGCCAACCCCACATAGTGGGATAACGGCTGGATATGTTGTATGTTGTTGTTAAGAATAACTAAATAAAAGTTGACGATTCTTTTTCAGAGAGACAACAGATCGACAAAGAATCATAGCAAGAAAAATCCCTCCAAACTAGACATTCTTCATTGAGTTCATGTAACGACCCGATCGAGCGATAGGAAAAACCGGAACAACTTACCCTGATGGGCCTACGCGAACTTCCCAGAGGGGTCACCCATCCCTAGATTACCCCAGGTTAAGCACGCTTAACTTGGGAGTTCTTTGCCAACATTCAGTCCAAAAGGTATCCAGTTGGTGTTGTTTCCTTTCTTACACTATCCTCGATATATACTAACTTCTCTGGGCTCTCGGGGTATTACAGTTCAATTTTTCTTTTTCAATATATTTTAAAAGACTAGACAAAGCCATGTACATCTCAAGGTACTGATAGAAATTAAATAAATCAGATTTAGAGACAAGCAAATTCAATGCCTAACCAGAAATATGAAAAGAGTTCAGCAAATTTAATTTTTTGAACTCATAGTACAAAAGGTTTGCTAATTTCTTGGTTTACAAGATAAGAAAGTTTTTAGTGATAATTGAACACAGTTCCCCTAGCTTTGCATGAACAAAATGTTATAAATTAAAAGAACTCAAGGTCATTTAACATTGCCATGTGGCTTATACATGTGAGCGTATGAAGGCAATAACCCCATCAAACAATTATTTCAACTAGCATGCTGCATGAAACACTAAGTTCAGGCTAAGGCAAACGTGGGCCAGTTTTGATTTTGTTGTTATTCCCAATTTTCAGTACCTAAAGAGGTATTTCTGTGTTCATATTTCTTCTTTCATTTTCATTTTCATTTTTCTGACCAACAACAAAAGGTTTCTTCAGCTTCATCATTTGCTTCCCTTCTTTGGTCAACTTCTTCTTCTTCTTCTGGTTTTTGGTCATCAGCCATGGATCTTATTCTTCTTCTTTGTTTTTTTTCTTTTTTAGCCACCAAAGCCTCTGGGTCACCAATCAGTCTTATTTTTCTTGTCTAGTTGAGAAATAATCTTCAAGCAAACCATAAGAGGCTGTCACACACTCCATCTCCTAATATTAGAAACAATGCCTAAAATACGGCTTCAAACAATGCCGTTCGAGGCCAAGTAAAAGCTCATCAATGCTAAATTATGTCTATTAATATATAACTTCCCTTATTATCTAAGCACATCAATCTCTTTAATTTTTCCTTCTAAATTTACATCAATGCTATATACAAAAGGAAAACACCAGTCAGACTTTGCTATTCTTAAAGTTGACACATTTTTGGGGGACTCTTTATCCTTAAATCAATTTACATATTTCCATTTCTAAACATTTTGACTATCTTAAAGTACCAACACATCAAACCTGATCCCCACTATGTGGGATCAGCTACAAGGTTTCTACCTCACCATTTATGTCTATCTATGATCATGTCTTCCATAAGCCCATCATAATCCAAGTCATGCATAAAAGTTCCCCACCAAGTGTTTTTTGGTCTTCTCCTATCTCGTTATGCCACTAACTTCTTCCATTACATCTACTCTTCTCACATGAGCATCTATTGATCTTCTTCTCATATTATCAAACTATCTCAATCACATCTCTTGCATCACATATGTGTCATCCTGAGATCTGGCAGTGAATTCTCAACCGATCAGTGAGAATTAGGGCAGACATTTAGGGGGAATCGGGAAGGAATTGAGAGAGAGAGAGAAGAACAAAGCGGGAAACAGAGATATGTCTCAAATAATTCCTCGGTAGTTTTGCATTAGGCTCAATCAGCCTTGTACACTGATCCAGGCAGCAGTGGGTTGGCACCAACAAGGTTGCCAAATTCAAAATCAAGTACAATTGAAGGCAGCTATCTATAAGTAAATCTGCCATAGCTAGCCTATAGTACAACCAATATAACTGCTAATACAAGGTACAACCCCAAACCAACAGTAGGTACATGACAACATCCTAAACAAGAGCCACTTCAACCTTATGACAAATCACCTCATTTCTAATTTTGTCTTTTCTTATATGATTGTATATCCACCATATCATCCTAATCTCAATTAAAATTATATTTTGCAAATGTTGGTGCTTTACCACTCAACATTTTGCGTCATACATGCCATACAATAAAGTTGGGCTTATAGATGTTAGATAAAATTTCTCATTTAGCTGTAAAAGGATTTTACAATTGCATAAAACACCAGAAGCACTTCTCCATTTTAACCATACTGCTTTAATTCTATGGCCAATATCCTTAATAATCAATCTCTCTTATCTTTTTGGAGAACTAATAAAAGATATTTGAAATGATTTTTCTTAATGTCTCATTAAAACATTATCCACATTTCTATTGTTCCTAAACTTACATCTCATGCATTCAATTTTTGATCAACTTGAAAACTTTGAATACCAAGATGCCCCTACATATCTTGAGCTTAGTATTCACATTTTCTTTCATCTTATCTACCAAAATAATATCATAGGTAAGTCCACCTAGACCCCTTATGGTTTGGGCTATTTTTATAAACACTTTCTTTGTTTGCTTTTAGTATTTAAGGTCCCTCCGGTTTAATTTTTAATGCATTTTACTAGATTAACACATTTTTAACCAAAAAGAAAAGGTTGACTAGAAAAACAAACTACAATGTCAAGACCTTGGGTGTATACTTACAAGAGAGCAGTGGTTATAACAGATTAGTTCTCAAGGGAATAACAGTTAGCAATTATTTTTGTTATAATTGAAAAACTGTATAAGGAGTAGCTATATAAAGCTACTCAAGAACTGTATTGAAGTTGTGGAGAAATAAGAAAACTTCTTTTCTCTTTCTTCAATTCTCTCCCTAATTTCTCTCTATTTTTCTTCCTCTTTTTTCTCTCTCGTTCTCACTTTTGTCTTCAAACCAACCCTAAGTTAGGACTAGTTCCTGACAATATGGTATCAGAGTAGTCGATCCTCAGTTTGTTGTTGTTAAAAGTCGAGTAGAATTGAAATTGTTGGAAGAAGATAATGGCAGCCGATTCTCGTTCTCATTTCTCTATCTTCTTTCTTGACCGTCAACTAGAAACCCTAGATTTGAAACCTAGGGCCTTGACAATTGGTATTAGAGTGATCGGTTCTTGGACTGCTATCCACAACAACTTGAATTTGCAAGTTTAGGCCATGGCGGACAGTACTCGAATGAAGCAACTGGAGGCATAGGTCAACCAGATTAACTCCCTGGTGACCAATTTGCAGACTCGAATGGAAGCATTGGAATCTAGGGCAAGCAAGAATCAGGAAAGTATTCAATTGTTGGAAAACAATCTAGATGTTTCGATGGAGGGTTTGACTAGGAGGATGGATGGATTTTTTGCAAATGTTCTCCAAGATTCCACAGTAGGATTTTTCGTCCAAGGAGAATGGAGTTCCAATCTTGGAAGGTAATGTCTTAAATCTCAAACAAACTAGAACTCTTGTAATAGAAGTGAAAAATATGCATGACAAGGAGTTTATGGCCAATAGGATGAATGATAGAAGGATGGAAAACAATTCAATGAATAATTCCTATACTCATAGTATTGTTCCTATGACAAAATTGGAGATTCCTATGTTTGATAGCAAGAACCCTAGATGGTGGGTAAGGAGATGTCAAAAGTTTGTTCAGTTCTACAACACAGGAGAGTCTCAAAAGGTTAACTTGGCTTCAACATAGTTGAACAATGCAGTTGATGCATGGTTTAAGGTTGGGCAAGGCTTAGAGAAGAATAGGACTTTGTGGAAAAATTTTGCGAGAGATTTGGGGACAAAAAAATGACTAATGCTATAGAATAATTCAATAAGTTGAGATGGGTTGGAATGGTTTTGGAATATCAAACCAAGTTTGAAGAACTTAAATCACTAATGATCATTACTAACCCCTCTCTTTTGGAAGCATATTTCGTTTCGAGTTTTATAAGTGGCCTTAGTGAAGAAATTAGGCCAACAGTGAAGATGTTACAACCTACAACAGTTAAGAAGGCAGTAGAGAAGGCAAAACTACAGGAATTGACAGAAGTGGCCATATTCAAGAAGCATCGACAGGAACCAAGTTTCCATTATTTAAGTACTCATTCTATGGACCCATATTGTAACGGCCCGCCTCCCGGAGCCCCTACTAGCATAAAGGATTCGTGAGAGGGTCATTAGTAGAATAATATAAAAGCAATTCGAACCCAAACCATCGTTAACATACCACATATCTCTCATATGAAAACTTCATAACATAGCAGTTAAGCATATACATTTCACCAAAATAAGAGTTACAACCTCTTGACATAATACATCAAGTAATAGTCGCAAGACATATACATACACACCCACAAAGTGCGAGAGCCTAACTAGCTCTAACCTCTCAACACAAAAGTCCCCAAGATCTTTTCCTTAGGCGAGCTCTGTACACATCTATCAACAAAAGATCATCCCCTGCCAGACTTGCCCCCGACCTATCCTTGCCCTTACTTGGAATGATGCAAAGCAAAAGAATGAGCCACAAGGCCTAACAAGTATAACAACAAGATAGGGAAAGCATGGTCAACAAGAATAAGCCATAAAAGAAATATAACCCATTACGAGTAAGCCATAATGCGCCATACTAGGTACACCTACCAAAAGGTGAAACACTATTCCAACCATACCATGCATACAAATCCAAGGACAAAGGAGGATACATGCACACATCCATATCCTAGCACCATATACCTAGATAATACTGGACACTCGAGGCCAGACAACTCCATTCACAAGGCGATGCTCGAGGCCAGTCAGCTTCACCCAAGATCTACACACAACTTATGCCATGAGGTCATTGAGGCTAGATAGCTCAATACCTAGGGGTATGCTCCCATACGCACGCAACCCTAGAGGCCAATTGGCTCCACTCAATGCCTTGGCTCACCCATATAGCATACCCAAATTAACATATGTATACAAGTTGATAATATCTCACCGAATTACCAAACTCGTGTAACCCCAAATCATGCACCAAACCATACACAAGAATGCCCAAATAATCCCCTAAGAGCATCTAAACATGCTTAGGGATCATGAAGAAAGCACCCCAACTCAGCTTTTCAAACATAAGCCTCTCATAAATCCCAACTCACATAATACCACACCAATGAATGCATAATTATATCCAAGAATATCTAGACATGTTTTGGGACCAAGAAGAAACCACTCAAAACCAAGCCAAATAATTTGAATTATAAACCAAATCGAAACTTATCAAATCTAGTTTACAACACAACAAACGTATCTCAATTTGGATATAAACACAAAAAGTTATGCCCAAAAGACTACAACATGCACAAAATCTAGAGCTCACAATCCTGTCGCAGAATGCATTCTGCGGTAGAACCGCAGTAGGAAATGTTTGCTGGAGCTCACGGTTCCACTGCATCATGCATGTCGCGGTAGGACACGAACCTTACATTCTTGCAAGATACACCAAAATCCTTGCCCAAATCTAACCTCTAACCAATAAAAGCATCATTCCTTTGAAAAGATAAGGTGAAACAAGACCTCATGAAGACCATAGGCTCGGTTTACCAAAATACCCTTCTACTGAAAATAAATACTGGGTTTCACGAAACAACAACCAAAATGGAAAAGATGAATTGCTCAATTGAAGGAGAAGATTAAGGAGTTTGCAAATGAAGCAAAAGAGGAAGAGAACTTGCCTTGATCAAGCTTTCCTTAAAGTCTTGCTTGAAGAAAAACCACCACAACTCCAAAACCAAAGAACCCAAGCCAAGAGAAGGAGGAGAAGAAGATAAAACCACTTCTAGCTTGCACAAACTTCACTTGAAGCACCAAAAGCAAAGAAAAATGGAGAAAAAGTTGAGCCCTACCTTTCTCTCCTTGCTCTCTTGACCCCCCTCTCTTCTCCTCTCTCAATTGCCTTTTTCCTCTTGCAAAACTAGCCTCATCCTTATATATATACACGTACACACATGGCACAATTACTTAAATGCCCCCCATGACATATCAACTTCAATGGAAATTGCTTACATTCCAAGGGCACTTTAGACATTAACTAGACTCCATAAATTCCAAATAACACTTCATGGCACACTTTAACTTGGGGTCCCATTTCCAACAAAGTCAAACCTTTTACTTTTTCGTCATGTTGCCTTCTTTGCCAAATCACCTAAAAATATCACACACAACCTTTTAAAAATTATGGCTCAAATAAAACAAATATTTTATTCCCTTATATATCCTCTGGACCCACTAACGGGTCGTTACATATATGCACCTGGATAACAAAACTTAAGAATTTCTATCGGATCTCCTAGCTCAATTTCCTTGAGTTGCATAGTTTTGTTGATTTTCTTGAGGACAAGAAAATTTTGAAGGGAAGGGAAATGTAGCGACCCAAAGAATTAGGAGATAGTAGAAAGCAACAGTTGAAATGTTATTTTACAGTTACAACTGTTAGCAGAATATGTTAACAATATAACAAAATAACTACTTCAAATAATTGAATAACTAATTTTTTCTTTATCCATTATTTGTTGCCCTCTGTTCTTCTTTGTGTTTTCTCCCTAACTTCTCTCATTTCTCTCTCTTTCTTTCTTGATTGTCAACTAAAAACCCTAGATTCGAAACCTAGGGTCTTGACAAGTAGAAGGAAAGAGACTAGCTTTAGAATTGCATCTCACCCTCTCCTTTCTATCTTGTATTTGTTTATTCATGCCCACGTTAACCAATCACCATAAACATAGAACACGCGCACACGCACACATAGCTTCTACAAAATGCTAAATTAATGCCAAGAACAAGAGAAGGATTCAGACTTTTGTCAATAGTCTTCATCTCTATGTACTTTTTTCTTGTTGATTGATTAGATGTTGGTCGCCATTTAACCCACTTCTCGATTTTTGTTTCATTTCTTATTTTAGTTTCTAAAACTCAAGATACACATGGAACCAACAACATATAACATGTGTGTGCTCGATCTGTATTGTTTTTTGATTTCTTCCATATTTTTGAATTTTTTCCTCTTTATCTATACTAAAGGTAATGGCCACATTCTGTGCGTCTCATATCACATGCTTTACTATTCTTCTCCATCTTTGTACATTTAAAAATAGTTATGACAGATTGAGTTTACTTTGTAATTAAAATTATTTTAAAGGAGTTTCTTTTGACCAAGCTCAGGCAGCGCCAAAATTAGGGCGACAGAAATGAAGACCCGGGAAGAAAAGCCTTTCCATCACTATACCAGAACAATATAATCAAAGTATCATGAATGAAAGCAAAATCATTCAGTTGACACAAATCATACCCTTCCAAGTCAAATTAATACTATAGGGGAATCAAAAACCCACATCCACTAAACCATATAACAATAACAATCACAAGCCTCGATCCCACTAGTGGGATCAGCTACATCAATTCTAGCTTTCCAACCATTTCTATCCACGACCATATCTTCCGCTTCCGAAAAATCGTAAAGAAAGAGAAAAAAGAAATGAACTGAAATGATACTTCCCCCGTAAACACATTTACATGGCATCACTGGAATAGAAACCTAGATATCAGAAACCACTTATATCCATATGCCTGTAACGATTATCACCGACGATCAGCAGAAACAACAGTTAGGTGCGGAGAAAGAATCGTATAGATAGAGACGCATACCTTGTGTATGAATTAATGCGGCAAAACATTAGCTGGGCTGATAATTAAAGTGGGTTTGAAGAAGCCAAAGCCAGACACCAAGCGGTATCAAAGAGATATGGAGCAGTCGAATGCAGCCGAGTTAGGGAATCGACGGTGGCGCCAAAGGACTGGAACAATCTGCATCAGACGACGATTAACCAGAGAGTGAGAAGGCTCGGATGGAATAGGCAGCAAAGAAGAGGGAAATGGCAGAGATGGGGGCAATTTGGTTCCGTTGAGTTTTATATATTACCTTTACTACAATATTCTCGAAATTTTAATTTATTTTGCATGATTTTGCTTTGAATTTTAGATCTTCAATCATTTTTATTTATGATTATGATATTCTCATTAAAGTTATTATCATCTATATCATATTAACAATACTTCACCTAATTCTATTTGAGTTTTTTTTTTATAAATTTAAATTTAGTGATAATTTTTTTTTTTTTACTATCTTCAGCCTTGATATCAAAGTTATTCTTGAAATAAACATGTGAGTCTCATTAATTGTGTTTCTATTCAATATATTAGAATCAATAAAGTAGAAAATAGAATTTTGGCCAAAGGAAGGTAACTTCTAATGGATTTTCAAAATTAAAGAAGAAATTGCTAAATAGTAAATTTTTAAATTAAAAAGTTGACCGTAAACCAAAGATTGGAGATGGTCATCAAATTTAATACTTTACTATTATTATCATGCATGTGATTATAGGATTTTAATACTATTTTCTATCTAGTTTTCTACTTTTATTTTAAACTCTTTGAACTTTTTAAATGGTAGATGGAGATTTTGAGATGAGCATAGTGATTGAATTGTGGCTTAGAAAAACCTTCAGATATGACAAAAATTAATTCGAGAAGAATTTTGTAAATGCCCTTAAATCGAAAAGACAAATATCAAAATTGTAAATTAGGTGATATTACTTGTTGACCAATTATTGTATTATCTACATAACAAAATTTTTTAAGATTAAAATAGTTGATTGGTCCATATGTGAACCCTAACATTAGTGTTAGTGTCTCAACTTAGTGTTTTATGCATGCACATGCATATTCGTGTCATTGTTTGGTTTATTTCAAACATTGTTGATCAAGAGGTTGTGGGCTATTATTCCTAATTTTTCTTCTTGGGGCATAAGCCTCACACGTGCAGGCCACGAGCCCAGGGACCATATTCTAGCCACCTTCTTTGGTAAGCCTTTCATGGTTAGTTGATCTCCTCGTACCTTTTTCTCTTCTTTCCCATTTCTTCTAGTTCTCTTTTTTCCCTTTGTTCTTGGTCAATTACAATCATTATTACTATTTGTTTAGAAACAAAAATATTTTGTCTCTAAATAAGTAATTATATTAAAAATAATAGAAAATTTGTTTTCTTTTTCATTTAAAGAAGGAAAACTTGTCGTTGCCCACAAAAAAAGGTTGGCTTCTCAAAGTGAATTTGGTCCCATATCTAATTCACAGGTAAAATGGTTGTACTTTTTGACTTCATGATTAGTTAATACCATTAGGAAGTAGCACCTGATTTAGATTATCGGGAATAATGTTAGAAAGCATGGGTGTCATCCTAAAGCTTCACTTGGTGTCGAGTGTCCTTCAATTTTTATGGCTTGGGATGAACGACCTAATTGAGGATAGGGAAGAAATTATTGTGGTTAGGTCTCTAGTTGTATTCTTGTTACTTTTTTTCTTTCGAAGGGAAAAAATGTGTAACCTTCTAATAGGGATTGCCTTATTTGTCTGTTTTCTTATTTATCTTATCAGATGAAAGGTCGATGACTATTTAGTGTTTATCTTAATAAAGTTATAACAAAATATAATGGTTTTAAGAGCATACAATAAAAATGCTAATTGAGAAATGCTTGCATAAGTTAATATTAGATAACATTACTAAACAACCCCTTTGAAAATCAAGGAATTTATTTTATTGCTAGCGGCTACCACAAGGATCAAGCCTTATCCTACACAAGGATTTTTGTTGTCCTAGACAAGTGGTAGTGTTGTTCCAGATAAGAACATATCCTTTTGTATTGCCTTAGAATCTACAATAGAGAGACTTTTAGATGCCTTCCTTTTGTTATTCACAAAGCAAAAAGCCCCTAACTACGATAATGATCCTCTATGAGATTAGCCTTGACAACATCGACTTGGATCCAATTAAAGCGTACCCCACTCCCAAAAACGAAATTGAAACTCTACCGCAATTGAGAATTTGTTTATTAATTCTCTTATTTTGATTTCATCTTATGTACAAGGTTTATATAAAACTCGATTGTCTTGCTTTTGTGAAAAAAACTTAAGACAAAGAAGTTAGAGCCCTAATGAAATAAAGGTATGGCATATCCTAAAGATTGTTTAGGATACTCTTTTTACTTCCCAAATGATCAAAGAGTCTTGAACAACTGTCTTCATTTCTTTACAACTTTACGAGAGAAGCAGTACTCGTGGCTAGATTGATACATTTGGCAGTAGTTGAGTATTAGGCCTCAAAGTGAGAAAGAAATTACAAAAGCAATATATAAGTAAATATTGAATTTTTTTTTTGATTTTAATAGAAACCAGTCAATATTTCTTCAAAAAGAAAATAGTCAAAGAAATTTCTTCAATAAAGAAGAAACCACTTTAGAGGTTTTAGTTTGGAAATTTTTTTTCTCCTTTCCTTATCACTTCACCCTTTCCCCTTCTTTCTTTATTTTTTTTAGCAAAGAAAAAGGTGGGTGCATGTGCAACTTGTGACTTGCTTACTTGGGTTGTGGGAGTTTCTTTGTGCAAGCTCTCTTTCTTTCCTTGATATTCAAGGAAAACCAAAAGTCATTTTTGTCTATTTTGTAACTTTATTTTTGTTTATCTTTTCAAAAATAGAAAAAACTATAGTTAAACCAAAGGGGTTTAAAAAACCACATTACCCCTAAAATGAGAAAAACTGCATTGGTAGTTTCCAAAATAAACCCCCAAGTCAGTTTCATGCATAAAGAAGAAACTACATTGGCAATTTTTGAAAAGAAAAATAAAAACCAAGACAATTTCTTTAGTGAAGAACAAGTCATATTATAGTTTATTCTTTCTTGGCCAATAGGTTTGATGCAAAATAACAAGTCATATTGTAGTTTATTCTTTCTTGGCCAATTAGTTTAATGCAAAATTTTACACCCACAAACCTAGATTAATGAAATAGTGTTTTTGGTGGTTGAGTTGGATTATGAGCTAGGTTGATCCTACCTTGGGCTTGCAAAACAAGCATTAGAGCTATCTAAGATGGTCCTGTAAAACTTCCTCGCCCCTTCCTCATCCCCTCTTGATGCTCAAGCCAAAAAGCAAGGAAGGGTGTTGGATTTATAGACTCCAATGGTAAAGTCTCATTAGGAAACTGTATCTTTTAAATAATTTTGTTGTTATGTTGTCTTCAATACAATACAATCAATTTTCCTAATGTAATGTGATTTAGAATATCATGTTAAAATGATAATCAAATTGGTTGAGATTATGATGATAACCTAATATATTAAGATATCGAGTCTGTTGAGACCACAATTGTTTGAATTCTCATTAATGGGTTGGTGGCATGGGCATGACTGAGACTATGGGTCTTATTCCCATGTCAGATAATATAGTGAAATGAATATTATCATATTAGGAAACCCCCACTTTCTTAGTTGAAGGTTCATTGGATTAAAAAAAGTAGAATAAATGTTTATATATCTTGATAAGATTCTTGGGCTTTGCATGGAGTTTCATAGTATCAAGGTTTATTACACTTCGTCTTTCTATGGAATTTTGGGGTGTTGATGTGGAGGTAAAGGTTGTGGGCTAAGTCAAGGAGTAAAGCTAAGGTTATGCTACCTAGGTTATAATGACCTGGTAATGGGTAAGCATATATTATGGGTGGTCGTGGTAATTAGTGGTCAGGGTGTCTATTTTGTGGTGGTTGGATAAATGGATGTGCCTTTGACATTAAGAGTGGCGAGAATTAAACTACTGTTATGGGTCGAAGGTGAAGAAACATATGATTATGATGATTGGAGTATCCGTATTAAGTTGAATGAAGAAAGACAACAATAAGGCTAGGTAAGTGAAAGTCGAAAAAGACAAGGGAATTATAGGAGGAATTAAGAGTTAAGCTAATAGGGGATAGTGTATGGTATATGCTAATCATAAATGTAATACGGGATGAGGTGTTTGTGCATGGTTAGTATAAATATGAAAGTATAACGTCTTAGGAGTGCAAAGTCAAAGGGGAAAAGGAGAATTAGAGTGGGAAGTTGAGAAGTTTGAGTTAGAAGTGTTTGAAAGTGGGCTACTGAGGATGTTGGAGGAAATTAGTTTCTATCAGTCGGTAGATAGGGGTTAGGTTGTTGATCGTTTGGGTAAAAGGGGGCTGACAGTTGACAAATGGAGTAAACTGTTGACCATTGCTAGGGGACTATTGATTGTTAGCTAAATTGGTATCATTTAGCAAGTATTTGCATTCTGCCTATCGATCGATAGGGGTGGTCTATCGACCGATCACGAAGAATGGCCTGTGGCAATCGACCGTTCCTTCACAACTATCAATTGATTTTAGTGGGGCACGATTTTCCAGGCCATTTGGAGTATAAATTCAAGAGGGATGGGGGAGATGAAGTCAGTGGAAGCTTGGAGAAGCAGAGGTGATCGTGAGGTGATGGGGATTCTCCTATCTTCTTCTTCTTCTTCTCTTTCTCTTTTCCCTTCTTTCTTTTTCTTTCTCTAATCTTGTTCTCTTATTCTTCCTTGTGTCGTTTATGGTTCTGGGACTTTAAGATAAAAGGGTGTGTTTTTAACAGGTAGCTTCTCCTCCTTGGTTCGGCCATTCAAAGTCTCCAAAGGAAAGCTCTCTTCCCTCTTTCTCCTTAACAGGGGCAAGTTTTTGTAGTTGGATTGGTTTCTATGGAAAGTTCTTCCTCATATGAAACAAGCCTTTTTGTTTTACACCCTTGGGTGGTTGTGAACCCACCTTCCCTTGTGGGGGTGGATGTGAGTCTTGTTTCTCCTTTTTGCTCTAATCCTTTGGTGTTATTACCCTTGAGATTTGATAGAAGGAAACCCATGTTTTGAAGAAAGGGGTTCATATTTGTCATCTACGTGGAATGTTTGTAAATACCTCTCGTTTCTTGTTAGTTTGTATTAAACTCCTTTCAGGCCTCAAACAAGGTCTTGTATCACCCTATAATTCTTGTAGAATGATGCCTAACCATGTGGGATAAGGTCCTAGAAGGTCTGGAAGTATTTTGTGTGCATTTCAGGTGTGTTGTATATGGATTTAAGGGTGTGACTTACAAGGGTTGTCAACCGATTGGGCTAAGTTGTTGATTGTTTGGGTGTCTTGCGAGAGGAAACTGTCGACTGATGGCTAGCAACTATCGAACGATTTCACCAATATTTGTTATCCAACATCAAGGGCGGATTTAGGAATTTAGAACGCAGGGGCTGGAAATTAAAAAAAATTAATGTAATAAATTCATATATAACCAAAGTCATTTTTATTTAATTTGAAGTTGTTCTCGAGAGGTTTTGAAACATAAAATTCATTTACAATAGAATCTAGATCTATTTTCTCAGCAAGTTCCCATTCAATGTTGAGTATCATACAATCAGAAAGAAAGTCATCCTTCATTTTGCTACGAAGTTCTGTCTTCACATGTTTCATTGCTGAAAATGCTCGCTCAGTAGTTGCAGTAGAAACAGGTAAAGTCAATATAAGATGAATCAACTTAGTCACTATAATATAAGTCTCTAACTTTCCACTCTCAGTTAAAATACAACATAATTCAACAAGTGTAGAAATTTGAAAACAATGATCACTCTTCATATCTAGCTGGTAATGTTGTAGCTCATATTCCAAAGCACAAATGTCTTATCGTAAAAAATCTTTAGGATAGAATTTTTCTGCAAGTGTACAAATATCATGACTGTTAAATGATTTAAATGCGTTTTTGGGATCTAAAGTTGAATTGAGAGAGAGAAGCTCTACTGATGTATAATTAAATCTTGTATTTAACTCCATCAGTACAAAATCTATTGTTTCATTGAAAACATCAAAATGATAATGATGCTCTACTGCAATCTGATCACAAGAATGACAAGGACCAACCTTATAGAAGCTATCTAGATGTCAGCATCATACTTAGAGCAAAAGCTTTTCACTTTCTAAAAAAATTCTTCCTAGTCATCATCTCTCAATTTTTGAAGAAGTGTTTTTGTTGTAGAAACAAATTTTATAGCAACCAAGATATCTTGAGATTTCCTTTGAAGTGTTTGACAAAGAACATCAGTGATTCTCATAATGTTATGCATTAAATGTAAGCTAAACACAAAATCTAAACTTTTCAATTGTTTATAAGCACCAATAGTTTTAGCCTGAAATCTTCCCTTCGAAAAATGGACACTGAGATACTCAAACACCTTGAGTTGCGTTGTACATGTTTATCAAGCTCTTTGTAGAGTCATAATGAGTCTAACGAGTAGCTCCAGATCGTTGCAAATTACCCACTTGATTGGCCCCATTTATTGACTCACGCTCTCCAATAGCGAACATATGCTCAACTTCTTTTTTCTGAGTAGCTTGCAACTCAGTAACGCGCTTTGGAGAAAAAGTGATAATATTGTCCAATTGAGAAAAGAATTGCCAAATAACATCAACATCTCTAGCTGTAGAAACCAATGTCAACTGTAATCGATGGGCAAAGTAGTGAACATAATATACAAATGGACAATCTCTAAGAAATAATGCCTGAAGTCCATTCCAAGCACCACGCTTGTTACTAGCACCATCATACCCTTGCCCTCTCATTTTTTTCACCTGAAGCTCGTGTTGAACAAAAATATTGGATATCTCATTTTTTAGATTTTGTTGATGTGGTATTACTAACGCTTTTGATGTGAAAGAAGCATTTCATCAAAATACCTCGACAATTCACAAACCTCAAGATTATTACCATTTGTTCTCAATTAGATTCATCTTGCGCTTCATCAACAAGAATACAGAATACAAAAGCATTCATCCCCAAATTTTTCCCGAATCATCCTTCTTACTCTATTGGCCATAATGTGCAACATCTCTTTTTGAATACTTGAAGCAATATATTGAGCATTTTGTGGAGCATTCTACAATACAACATTATCAATTTTTGGATTTGATTATGTTGTAAACTGTACCATCTCAATAAAATCCCCACAATTTAATGAAGATGAAGATTCATCATGACCTCTAAAGGCACAACCTTGAAATGCTAGCCATCGAACACTTTGAAATGAAGTCTTCACACGCAACCGATGTCTTTCAACTTCTTCCCTCATCACGGTATGCATCACCTTGTCAATATGTTGAGACGGTTTTATCAAATCTTTTGCTCTTCTCTCACACATATTATGATTTGATGAACCAACATGAGTAAGAAAAGCACATTTTAATCCATCATTAATTCTTTTCCATTTGTTATATCTAGTAGTGACCAATGCTGAACTGTTAGACAAATTACCACAAATTTGAAAAATAAAGCAATAGAAATAGTAGGCCTCATCCATCATAGGCGAATACTCCAACCAAGGAAACTAATTGAACCATTTTTTCTGAAAACGACGAGCTTTTGATTTTCCTTCTGTCCACGGATACAAGTTTTGGTTGATAAGGCCCAACTTTTAGATATGCCACTATAATCTCATCACACAGATTTATTGGATGTTCATAAAATTGCTTTCTTTTTCTTGGATCTCGTTCAATGGCTGTAGATGGTTGCAATTCAGGGCTTAAGGACAAAGGATGTTCAATTTTTGGAGATGGAATTAGAGGAATTTGCTCAGTAAGAATTGAAGGTTGTGCCTTGGTCAATCTATCAACAGTTGCAGTTTCACTAGATTGATCTATCTTTGAAAAGAACGAATACAAATTCTTACTTTTCTTGGGAGGGGGTTGACCTTTCATTTGTAAATTCTAAAAATCAAAAACAAAAAATAACAATCCATTAATAACACAACAAGTAAAAAAACAATTCAAAAATCCAAAAGAGTAGCAAAGAGTTTTTTAGATTTAAATTAATTTTAATTTTTTATTATTTTTGTATTCTTTATTTTTAATTAAATTTAATTTAACTTTATTAGGGTTTACTTAAGTTCATTAAAAATGAAAAGAGTGTTTGAACAAAAATATATATACATATATAGGGTTCTCTAAAAATATTTTTAAATTATAAACGTTTTTATGCAATCCCTACAAAATAAGAAGTATAAAATAATTTATCCTAAATAGGATTCATAGAACAAATAATTTAGTATATTATTAAAAAAATATTGAAATGTGTTGAAAATGTGCCTCTGCTACTGCCAAGATGCTCCATTAATTTATCCTAAACAGAATCCATTAATAACATGCTCCATTTAGTTGCTTATTTCTCGGATGCATTAGTTAACTTTTTTCTGTATTTAAACTCATTTACAGTTAATGAAAAAATTTGACTCTTTGCACTACAAATATTTTTGTTCTCTCAGTTTCAGTTTTTCATATTTTACTCCAACAAAATGTAATAATATAAAACAAATCCATCAAAACAAGATAGAGAATAATCTTAAGAACACGTACAAAAAATTGAACTAACATGAATAAATGTTGAATTCAAGGCTTACTCTCTGTCACTGCTAAGAATATGAATAAATATAATTAAATGTTGAAATGTAATAATATGACTAAATATTCCTTACCTGGAGAAGTAGAACTTTCCTTCTGCACTAGCAAGCTTGATGGGCTTTGATTCGATTGTGCGGAGGAGGACTGGAAGTCTGGAAGGTAGAAACAACAAGCTATGAAGCATGAACATGGCTCGGAGGAGTCGTTTCAGCATTTCCAAACCGTTTCCCATTTCGGAAACGCGAAAATGACCTAAAACGGCCTTCAGGCCATTTCTGTAAATTGCGAAACGTTTTAGGGGCAGTTTTACAACTTACAAAAAATGTGGGGAACACGTTTCCAACAACCACGGTCAGTCACCTGCAACGAGGAAGACAATGGTCACCGAGAGGCAAAGCGAGATATGGAGTGTGTAGCGACGATCAACAGTGAGGCGAGAAATGGTGTACGGCGGTGGGTGGCGATAAGGGTAAGAGGCGAGCGACGGTGGCAGAAACGATTTGACTATGAGAAAGGCGAGATCGAACGTGAGGGTGAGGGCAAGAGACTCGTCGATGGCGAGAGAGGCGAGCGATGGTGGCAAAGACGCGTCGACTGTGAGAGAGGCGAGATCGAAGGTGAGGGTGAGGGTAAGAGACTCGTCGATGGCGAGAGAGGCAACAACAATGGCAGAGATCGACTATGAGAGAGGTGAGATTGATGGCGAGGGCAAGGGCGAGGGCGGTAGACGCATCGACGGCAAGAGAGGCGGCGAGTCAGCGATGATGGCAGACGAAAGAAGCGGCGTGGGTCTCTCTCAGGCTAGAGAAAAGCAAATCTAGGGTTTACAAAATTATAACTTAATATTATTTATAGTATATAAATTATATATTAATTTCACATACACCCCTATTTTTTTTTAAATTACAGTTTACCCCGCGTTTCCATTTCCTAACTTTTTTGAAAATTTTCGTTTTTGCGTTTTCGTTTTTGTGTTTCCCGTTTTTGTTTCCATGTAACATAGACAGCAAGGATTTCATAGTCACCGCCGCAACACCACCAAGTCGACAACTCCTTTGCTGGAGAAGGAAAACGCCTCTATTCGGAGAAGACAAAATCAGCTCACAAGAGAAAGAAATATGGCGGGTCGGGGGGGAGAGAGAGACATTTTAGATAGAACACTAGATTTTCTCTTATTCATCATCACTTCTTCTTCTTGGTTGAACCGTTGAAGAGACATTTTACTATTTCAGGCAGTAGTGTGTGAAGGGAACGAACCAGTAGCAGTCTGGAGAGCTCTGGCGGTGGTGGTTACATCGAAGGGACAATTGAGCGAGATGGGCTGCATGGACTATACATATATATATATAATAATGTTTAGTTGGGGGCAAAGAAATGTTTAGTTGGGGGACTGGGCTGCCTGGTTATATATATATATATATATATATAAGTTAATGTTTAGTTGCAGAAAAAGGGGCTGGACTGCTGGGTTTATATATATATATTAGTAAAATTACTATTTAGTTGGGGCTGGCACGGGTTGAATCCCGTGCCAACCCCCCTACATCTGCCACTGTTTAGCATTGCATTATAGCATTGGGCTTCAGGTTTGCATTATGGGTGAATCATTTGCTATATGTGCTTAGACACGGGCATTGTAGGGGGATTAAAAGCATTAACATTGCGTCGGATGTGAATGAATATGTGAGCGAAGTGTGGCCTGATGCCTTATTTTATGGGGGTCATGGTATCATGTTTATGTTTACACCGCCATGCATTTTCTATATGTTGCATTGCATGGTTACTGATGTGCATGATGGATTTATCCGTGGGGTACTCATAAGCTTCGACTCAGGATGATGCTATGGGAACTTTGGCTCTTGATGATGATGATGTTATGGGAGCTTTGGCTCTTGATGATGTTATGGGAGCTTTGACTCATGGTAGTGGTAAGGGAGTTCTAGTTTATGATAATATGCTAACCAATTTATGGCTGTAGTAGGTTTGTATATAGAACCCTAGGTACAATTGTGTGTGTCTTATGTGGGCCTCTCGGTTCGTTATACGTGCATTGATATGTTTGTGACTGGTGGGTCTTGTTTTAGTTTATGGCATGGTTTGTGAGTGATGTATGGGGAAGTTTATATTTAGCCTTGTTTCCCTTCTGTTTCATTATACTTGCCTAGTCTTGCGATTCACTCTTACTTTACATCATTCCAGGTAAGGGTAGGCGATAGCTTCGAGTAAGTCCAATAGTGTTTGATCCTTTATGGGTAGAGATGTGTACAGAGTAGTTCCGACCGAAAGATTCTTAGGCGTCCTTGTCTTGTTTTGCATCCCAGGGGGATATAGTTTTATTTTGTTAAGTTGTCACTCTTTTAAGCCTTAAGGGCGAATGAGCCCTATGTTGTGTAAAAAGAACTGTGAATTCTTGTGTCTTTTGCTTCCGTTGTGTGGTAATGAAAGGAATTTAAGGCTGTATCATTTAAAAAATTATATCTATATCCACTTCGTGGGGACTCTTTCTCCAGACTTCTATGCTAGCGAGACTTTCGGGAGTGGGCCCTCACATAGGCAGTAGAGCCAAGACATTAGAGCTAAGGCAGTGGTTTCAAGGAGATGTTTGTATTATGTTGTTTGTCTAGATCCTTACTTAGTGATATTCATCCTTAACATTAGTTTCTTACTTCAAGGTCACTATAGAGATACACCTTAGCTCATGTAGATTTGTAAGAAGTGCGCACCTTAGGTTAAGTGGCTTTGTGTGCACCTAAGTTGGCTTTAACTTGTACCACTATCCAAAGGTACACTTAAGTGGCTTTAATTACACCCTAAGTTTGGTGATTTTGATTTGTAACCTTCTTGAAGAGGTACGCACTAGGTCGGGAAATTTTTTGTATACACTAGGTTATGAGACTTTAATCCTTAGATTTTTATTAAAGGTACACCCTACGCTAGTTAGCTTTGTGTGTGCCTTAGGTCGAGCATCTTTTATCTACAAACTTCTTGTAAAGGTGCACCTGAGATCAAGCAATTTTTTATGTACCATAGGTTTAGTGGATTTGATTGTTAGGAACCGGCCAACAGCGTAGGTTCGATTCTGCCTTATTTGATCCATAGAGTTGCAAGCGCAGACTCCTCCAAGTCGGTCCACACGATCGACCCTGTCCACAACGCCTCGAGTAGTGCTAGCAAACCCTAGGCGCCTCTAATGAGATCCGAATTTCTTCTTATTTTTCCAGCTTCTTAAGTGGCTTATTTATAGAGTAAAAACCCTAATTATGCCTTTGAAAAAACCCTAAACGATTTAGGTCCGGCCCATAATCATATTGAGCTGTATCTGTCTTTTAATTTGTGGAACGGGCTCGACCCAAGTGTGTGACCCCTTAGGTCCACCATTGGGCTAGATGTAGGGCCAATTCTATTGGGCTATATGAAGGCCCAACTCATTAGAATAATTAAACTCTTTAATTAAACTTATGGGTTTCATAATTAACTCATCTCATGGGCTTCTTAATTAAACTCTTTAATTAATAGTTTTAGAATTAATCGTATTAATTCTAAAACCCTACATATCATGATTAACATCTAGCAACATGCCATGAATGCCTAGCCAATGATGAAAAAACACGGACCTTTTCGATTGCAATTACCGTATAGTAAAATCCTTTCATCAACTATGTCCCGATTGAATTTAGGGTATGGTTTTATGATGAAACCCTAGTCATTCAACAACTATGTATCCATTCCAGATTTATGACTTGTTCGATGAAATCAAAACACCTTTTGATTTCCATCTCACCTTGGCCAAGGATTTCCTCAGTCATGAAATCATCGGAATGCATAGGACATCTTCTCATCTTGTTGATAAGTGATGAATCCTATTTCGATATTCACAAGCCTTCATATGTGATAAAGTTACGCCTAGTGATAATTTGTTAATGACTCCATTGGAATCCAAAAAGAACCAAAGCGTAATTAGTCAAATATAAGACTACCATGATGTCTCAAGTCTAAGGACCAATCTGCACTATTGCAACACAGAAATTCCAATTCGACAATCAACAATTACCATTAGAAATTCTGTAGCGGGTCAGTTCAGTATACTTATTCTTATAATAAGTACCCACATATATGCACTAGTGTCTACACACCAATGTCCATGAAACAAGATATTCTCCTAATTGAGCATGCATCATATATGCTAGTTTATCCAAGTTATTAGTGTCCAATCCTAAAACTCTACGACTAGGAACATTTAAGATCAAGGCTTATAAGGAATATATTTTATGATCGTCATCTCTATGCACGATCATATTCCACGAGCCTATCTGATCTATGGACTTTGTCAAATATGGAAATAATAAAGACAACCATCAATGACAAACAAAAAAAACACATAATGCCTTGCAATAATAATTGATTGAAGATAAAGAGTCACAATATAAAATATGATCAATTACACGTAAATATAATTGGCTTGTGGGGCATATCTCTAACAATCTTCCACTTGCCCTAAAGCCAATTTCCCATGTATCTTAAGCCCATCTTCTCAAGATGACGTTTAAACACTTGTTGTGACAATGGTTTTGTAAGGGGATCTGCTACATTCTCCGCTGATGCAACCTTCTCCATTTTGATGTCACCACAGCCAATTATCTCATAGATTAAATGAAATCTTCGCAGTATGTGTTTGGATCTTTGATGGGACCTTAGTTCCTTTGCTTGAACAATTGCACCATTGTTATCACAGTAAACTAGAACTAGATTAACAATAGTAGGAACCACTCCCAATGCTGAGATAAAATTTCTCATCCAAACTGCTTCCTTTGCAGCATCTGATGCTGCAATATATTCAGCCTCAGTGGTAGAATTTGCCGTTTTTTCTTGTTTGGAACTCTTCCAACAAACTGCTCCACCATTAAGGGTGAATACATAACCAGACACTGATTTTGAGTCATCTACATCAGACTGAAAACTTGAATCCGTAAAGCATTCCAGTTTCAGTTCACCTCCTCCATATACCATGAAAGTGTCTTTTGTCCTTCTCAAGTACTTAAAAACTCCTTTCACAGCTATCCAATGCTCCTCACCTGGATTAGACTGATATCTGCTCGTGACACTCAGAGCATGTGCGACATCAGGTCTAGTGCACAACATAGCATACATTATGCTACTTATGGCAGAAGCATAGGGTATAGATGCCATTCTTTTCCTCTCCTCTAGAGTCTTTGGAGACATAGACTTGGAAAGAGAAATCCCATGGCGCATTGGAAGAAATCCTTTTTTAAATCCTTCCATGTTAAACCTTTTTAACATTTTATCTATATACAATGATTTGGACAAACCAAACATCCTTTTTTATCTATCTCTATAGATCTTAATCCCCAAAATGTAAGATGCTTCACCCAAATCTTTCATGGAGAAATTAGTAGATAACCACGCTTTTGTTGCTTGTAACATCCCTACATCATTCCCAATGAGTAGTATGTCATCAACATATAGCACCAGAAAAGTGATTGCACTCCCACTAACCTTCTTGTACACACATGGTTCATCCAAGTTTCTGATGAAATCAAACAATTTGATTGTCTCATCAAAACGTATGTTCCAAGTACGGGAAGCTTGTTTTAGCCCATAAATGGACCTTTGAAACTTGCAGACTTTCTGCTCATTTTCATTGGATATGAATCCCTCTGGTTATACCATATAAATATCCTCCTTAATGTCACCATTAAGGAAGGTTGTTTTCACATCCATTTGCCATATCTCATAGTCATAATATGTAGTTATGGCAAGTAAGATCCGAATGGACTTAAGCATCGCAACTGGTGAAAAAGTTTCCTTAAAATCAATACCTTGAGTTTAAGTGTAACCCTTTGCCACCAAACGAGCTTTATAAGTCTCTACTTTTCCATCAACTCCAAGCTTTTGCTTGTAGATCCATTTACAACCAATAAGTACAATACCTTCAGGAGGATCCACCAAAGTCTATACTTTGTTAGAGTACATGGAATCCATTTCGGATTTCATAGCTTCTTTCCATTTTCCCGAGTCGATATCAGATATTGCCTCCTTGTAGGTTCTTGGATCCTCATCCAATAGAAGGTTATCTTCATTACCCTCAACTAAGAAACCATACCTATCAGGAGGTCTCGTGATCCTTTGGGATCTATGAGGAGATTGTGTACTTTGAGGTTCAAAGTTGTTTTTTGCTTCCACCTGTGGGATAGTAGTTTGTGATTCTTGAATTTCTTCAAGATCTATCATATTGCCATTATTCCCATCTAATAGGAATTCATTTTCTAGAAAAGTGGCATTCCTTGAAACAAACACCTTTTGTTCAAGGGGATGATAGAAATAATATCCAATTGATAATTTTGGATATCTCACAAACTTACACTTAGTGGATCTAGTATCCAACTTATCTCCCACTATTTTCTTAACATAGGTAAGACACCCCCATATTCTTAAATATTTGTAACTGGGTGTCTTACCAAACCACATCTCATATGGTGTCTTAGGCACTGATTTAGAGGGAACTCTATTCAGCAAATGGGCAGCTGTCTCAAGAGCATAACCCCAAAAGGATAAAGGAATATCAGCGAAACTCATCATGGATCTCACCATATCTAATAGGGTTCGATTCCTAGTTCAGAAACTCCATTGAGTTGTGGTGTTCCTGGTGGAGTCCACTGGGAGAGAATCCCATTCTCTTTAAGATAATCAATGAATGCAGTACTCAAGTATTGCCCCACTCGATGAGATCGAAAGACCTTAATACTTTTTCCTGTTTGTTTTTCTACTTCATTCTTGAATTCTTTGAACTTTTCAAAGGCTTTTGACTTGTGCTTCATAAGGTATACATAGCCATATTGTGAGAAATCATCGGTGAAAGTAATGAAGTATGAAAAACCACCTCTTGCACTAACATTTAGTAGCCCACAAACATCTGAATGGATCAAATCCAATAGATTAGATGCGCGCTCCATTTGTCCAACAAATGGTGATTTTGTCATCTTTCTTTTAAGACACGATTCACAAGTTGGAAGTGATTGTAAGTCAAACAAGTTTAATAACCCATTTTTAACCAACTCATTTATCCTGTCATTGGAAATATGACCTAATCTCATATGCCACATGTAAGCATAATTTTGATCATCAGCCTTTCTTTTGTTACTTTGTTGTAGACAAATCATGGAATCATTAGTTTGAACAGTATACAAATTATTTGATAATGCACCAGTACCATATAAGAAACCATTTTTGAAAATAGAACAAATTCCATTAGCAATTGAAAAATTAAAACCTTCCTTGTCCAAAACAGGAATAGAAATAATGTTCTTAATAATGTCTGGCACATAAAAACAATCATTCAAAACTAATTTTATTCCAGATTCTAAAACTAAATAAACTGTCCCTATGGCTATAGCAGCAACTCTTGCTCCATTCCCAAGCCTTAGAGAAGCCTCATCTTTATTTAGCCTCCTGCTTGTTGTCATCAACTGGAAATCATTGCAAATATGACTACCACATCCGGTATTTAATACCCAAGAAGCATCATTAACTGAAAGATTAATTTCAACAAAGTACATACTTGAATTAGAACGCTTTTGTTTCAGTTCTGCAAGATAACTCTTACAATTCCTTTTCCAGTGCCCAATCTTTCCATAATGGAAGCAATTTCCTTTCTCTGATTGACTTGGCTTTGCTTTATTGACACCACCCTTAGGCTTTGTCTTCCCCTTTTGAGAACTCTTCTCTTTACCTTTTGACCAATTCTTCTTTGGTTTTGAGGAATGTGAGGAACCAATGAGCATGATAGATTTATCCTTTTTCATTGTCATTTCAGCAGTTTTTAACATGTTAAGCAGTTTAGGAAGAGTAGTCACAAGCTTATACATATTGAAATTCATGACAAAATGATCAAATGAATTAGGAAGAGATTGTAAGATCAAATCTACATATAGATCATTATCCATAACAACATCCAAGGAAGCAAGCTTTTCAATGAGGTTTATCATTCTCAATACATGAGTATTGACTGATTCACCTTCCATCATACGGGCCCTGAAAAACTCCTTTGAGATTTGATATCTCATATACCTAGTCTGTTCACCATACAACTCTTGTAGGTGCAAATGAATCTCTGCTACATGTTTCATGTTCTCATGCTGTTTTTGCAGCTCATTGGACATTGATGCCATCATATAATAACGAGCCTGAAGATCATCATCGTTCCACTTCTGCCAAGTGGTCAGTTCCTCTGGGGTGGAAGCCTCTGAAACTTTTTCAGGTGGGGTCTTATCTAGCGCATAAGTAATTTTTTCAGAATCCAAAACAATTTTTAGATTCCTTAGCCAATCCAGATAATTGGGACCTGTCAACCTGTTAGTGTCTAGCAAATTTGCAAGTGGATTCTTGGCCATTTTTGATTTCACAAATCTGCAAATATAAACATGATCATACATTTAAACACTCAATCAATTACATTACACATATGATTAAGGACTTTTGTCATAAGTGATACTCCCACTATTTTAATCAAATCTTAGCACCCTCAAAATAAGATTTGGAAAGCTTGAATGTATAGGCTTTCTAGTGGGTATGAGACCCAATTAATATTACCATAAACTCGAATAATATCGTAGCTCTTATAGTAATTTTAAAAGGTAGGTAACTCTTACCAATTACATCTCATATAACCCTCAAACTATTTTGCCTCATATTTGCATAAACTCAATTATCATTGACGCTCTTATGCAAAACATGTTAAGTCAAGCCATCATTAACCATAAGTGTGATAAATAGAGATATCCCTAAAGAATATTGACGATAGTATTTCCACATATCACCTAATGTACATCGACATGCATAACATATAATATAGATTGCCATACTTAGTATGCCCCAAATGATATTGGCGATACATATTAAACATGAAAACCTCATATTATATGCCAATGATGGAAGGCCATGGAGAAAATTTAAACTCTTTTGATTTTCCCATTAACGACTTAATATTCATACTTAAAACAATTTTAAGCGAGAGATTTTAATATTTCATCTAGATCAGAATACATGCATTTAACACATTGCATAACTAATATATCATAAGATGCATCTCATACGCAATGATACTAACATGTTATTAGCATGTATCTTAAAAATAATAAAACCATCTCATGCAATGAAGATAACAATTGAATACAAGTTAAAAGACATGTAAACAAAATAGTTTTTCAACTTTTGCATATGTAATGGACATAACAGATTATGATCCTAATCAACACGAGGGTTCGGGGGAGGCGCCCCTGACGGGGTCGAGATAACCTGGCTTTGATACCACTGTTAGGAACCGGCCAACCGCGTAGGTTCGATTCTTCCTTATTTGATCCGTAGAGTTGCAAACGTAGACTCCTCCAAGTCGGTCCACACGATCGACCATTTCCACAACGCCTGGAGTAGTGCTAGCAAACCCTAGGCGCCTCCAATGAGAGATATGAATTTCTCCTTATTTTTCCAGTTTCTTAAGTGGCCTATTTATAGAGTAAAAACCCTAATTATGCCTTTGGAAAAACCCTAAACGATTTAGGTCCGGCCCATAATCATATTGGGCTGTATCTCTCTTTAATTTGTGGAACGGGCTCGACCCAAGTGTGTGACCCCTTAGGTCCACCATTGGGCTAGATGTAGGGCCAATTCTATTGGGCTATATGAAGGCCCAACTCATTAGAATAATTAAACTCTTTAATTAAACTTATGGGCTTCATAATTAACTCATCTCATGGGCTTCTTAATTAAACTCTTTAATTAATAGTTTTAGAATTAATCATATTAATTCTAAAACCCTACATATCATGGTTAACGTCTAGCAACATACCATGAACGCCTAGCCAACGATGAAGAAACACGGACCTTTTCGATTGCAATTACCGTACAGTAAAATCCTTTCATCAACTATGTCCCAATTGAATTTAGGGTATGGTTTTATGACGAAACCCTAGTCATTCAACAACTATGTATCCATTCCAGATTTATGACTTATTCGATGAAATCAAAACACCTTTTGATTTCCATCTCACCTTAGCCAAAGATTTCCTCAGTCATGAAATCATCGGAATACATAGGACATCTTCTCATCTCGTCGATAAGTGATGAATGCTATTTCGACATTCACAAGCCTTCATATGTGATAAGGTTACGCCCAGTGATAATTTGTTAATGACTCCATTGGAATCCAAAAAAGAACCAAAGCGTAACCAGTCAAATATAAGACTACATGATGTCTCAAGTCTAAGGACTAATCTGCACTATTGCAACACATAAATTCCAATTCGACAATCAACAATTACCATTAGGAATTTTGTAGCGGGTCAGTTCAGTGTACTTATTCTTATAATAAGCACCCATATATATGCACTAGTGTCCACACACCAATGTCCATGAAACAAGACATTCTCCTAATTGAGCATGCATCATATATGCTAGTTTATCCAACTTATTAGTGTCCAATCCTAATAACTCTAGGACTAGGAACATTTAAGATCAAGGCTTATAAGGAATATGTTTCATGATCGTCATCTCTATGCACGGCCATATTCCACGAGCCTATCTGATCTATGGACTTTGTCAAATATGGAAATAATAAAGACAACCATCAATGACAAACAAAAAAAATATAATGCCTTGCAATAATAATTGATTGAAGATAAAGAGTCACAATATAAAATATGATCAATTACATGTAAATATAATTGGCTTGTGGGGCATATCTTTAACATTGATATCACCCTAAGTTGGACGACTTTGATCTGCAAACTTTCTATGGAAGTGCACTGATAAGTGTCTTTTATACACTTATTTTGGTTTATAAACTTAGCATTTATACATTCAATGAGCATGATTTCTACTTGATTTGGTTCTATATATGGTTATGTAGATGTGGAGCATGTGTTAAAGCGGACATGGAGCAAAAAGAGTGATTTTGGTGCATGATGGGAGTGAAATGAAGCTTGGAGGCATGGTCGGGTTTCGAATTAAAATAAAGCAAAAGAGTATCGAGAGCAAGAAGTTGAAGATGATAAAGTAAGAGGCTAAAGAAGAAGGCTAGCGGTCTTACAGCGGAATGCATACCGCTGTAACACCGCTATAAGGTTTAGTTTCTAGAGCTCACGGTCCTATAGTGGAATGCATACTGCTGCAGGACCGCTTTAGGAATTGCTTTCTGGAGCTCCCGGTCCTACAGCGGAATGCATACCGCTATAGGACTTCTTTAGGAATTGCTTTCTGGAGCTCACGGGTCTGCAGCAACAAGCATACCGCGGTAGGACCGCGGTAGGGATCAAAGCTTCGTGAAAAGGCCGTTTTAATCCTGTTTCAATCCAAATAAAAGAGAAATAGACTCCTTCAAGGTATAAGACTTTGATAACCTAAAGAGGATTATATAAAGACTTATTCTTGAAACATTAGGGAGTCTTTTGGTGTAGAGAAGAGAAGCGGATGGAAGATTGAAGACTACTCTTAGGTTGTATTTTTCTTTTCTTTTCTTTTCTTTCTCAATTCTTTGCTATGGATTTCAACTCTTTTCCTTTTCTTTTGATTGAGAGCATGCATAGCTAAGTTTTTATAACTAGGGTGAATGATGAAACCTCGACTTCTAATGGTTTGATTTAAAGTTATTCGATTTGCTATTTTCTTATCCATTCGGGTTGATTGTTTGTTATGTTCATAATGTTGTTTTGATGCTTGATCACTATTGGAACATATTTTTGATTTGTATTGCTTTCGAGAGATTCAATATGGATTAGACATGGTAGCAAACAACATAGGGTCCTATAATAGGTAGAGATACCGTTATGCCCTATGAAATCATTTTGTGATGATCTTCGTGATTGAATGCATGTTTATATGTTTGAAGGTTGACTAGAGATAGTTAATCTCATATATATTCATAGAACTGAATGACCATCAAGAGAGGCTTTTGGTTGTGATTGGATAATCGATTTTCAACCCAAGATAAGGAATAGCAAGACCCGAGTAACGAATAATTGAATCATAGAAGGCCGACGGTGGATTCACAAACCCTAGTGCCTTAGTCTTATGAGTTTTAAATCAAAGGAATTATTTTGTTTGCATCTTTTATTCATAAATTAGTTTTCATTACAATTGAATTCTTCGTTAATGTGTGTGTTAGGTTAAGGTTAAATTAGTTAGAGTAAACATCAAAAGTTAGTCCTCGTGGGTACGACACTCTATTCATCACTGTATTACTTGTTACGATTCTGTACACTTGCGGGAAGAAAAAGTCGGACATGCACCTTAGGTCAAGTGGCTTTGTGTTCACCCTAAGTTGGGTGGCTTTAATTGTGCCCTAAGTTAGATGGCTTTGATCCACAAACCTTTTGTAGAGATATGCCTTAAATTCAATGACTTCGTATGTAACGACTCATTATAGGGTCTAAAATATATTGCCATTATTTTATGTGTGTATAATGTGTCATTATTGAGTAAGGTGTCGGAAAATATTTTATGAGGTGAAAAGGGAGTCAAAATTATAGAAAGAGAAATTATATGTGTAAAATAGTCAAAGTCAAATGAAGTTGAAAAGTCCAAGTCAATAAAAATTTAAGTGAGAAAAAGTCAAAGCATTAGATTTGTGTGTATAGGAAAAGTAAAAAATGAATAAAATTGAAAAGTCAAAGTGATGGAAATTAAATGGGTTAAAAAGTCAAGTAGAAGAAGAGTGGAAAACTCAAAATTGAATTGGTTTGGGGGTTGCCATATATTATTTGTTTTAATAAAATGTTATATGCATATATAGGTGTTATATATATGTATATATGGTTATAGGAGGATTAAATAAAAAGGAAAAGAAAAGGAAAAAATGAAAAATGGGGGGTGGGTGGAATGGTGGCAGCAAACCACTCTTCCCACCACACCTTCCCCATGTCTTCTCCATTGTCTTCTTTCAATCTTTTTCTTCCTTTCTTTGCCCAATTGCTTCTTTTCTTCTTTTATTTTTTCTTCTTTTCTTCTTTTTCTTTACTAATTTAGAGGTCCAAGTAGGATGTGAAATTCCATATTTTTGGCAGGTTGCTTCCTATTTTTTGTTCAAGCATCCAGGCAAGTTCTTCTTTTCTTGTTTCTTTCTAAAGCAAGTTTCTCTTGTTCTTTTCTTCCTTTCAGTTAATGTAAATTCCATTTTATTATTTTAGTTTCAAATGCCTATTACATTCTTCATTATCTCTTTGGGTTTGTCCTAAAAATCCATTTTTAGGCTTTGTGGGTATTCCTTCCATTTACTTAAAATCTTGTGGATTTTCTTAAAACTAATTGATGAGTCTTGTTGAGAGTTTCAATGGGGTTTGATTCACTCCATAATCTTGCAAGGAATGGCATTTTTCTTGGTTAGGATTAGAATAATGCAAGTGTTGTTGATTTGCATACATTCTGTTCTGTCTCATTTTCGGGTCTGAAGCATTAGGGGTTGACCTTTGGTTGAGAAAAGGTTGACTTTCCAGTCTATCAAGAGTTGACTTTCATTCTTTCAACGGTCGACTTTCAAATCTTCAAGGGCCGACTTTCCAACTTCTAAGGGTTGACTTTTCATGTCCAGAATTGATTTTTCTGATCCATATTTGTGGAAAAATAATTTATAAATGAATCATAATTAGATAGGGGCTAAAATTTGTATATTAATTACAACATCCTTTTATTGATTACTAAGTCCAAAATAAGGGTGAAATAGAGCAATGTGTCCATGGTGAGCATTGTGGTGTGTGGCTTCTAGGGTTACAGCAACAACAAGTCAAGGCACCGCTATCTACCTTGATTGATTAAGAAGTTTCCTAAGTTACTTGCTTTCCCAAGTAACTTGGGAAACTTCCTTAATCCTTAGCTTTCCTAAGTTTCTTGTTTTCCTAAAATGTATATATGTTTTGTTTTTAGTTATGGTTGTAGATAGAATGCATCTTTTAGTTTCCTAAAATGTATAACTCTAGTGTCCTAAATTATCTCTCATCTCCTCTAAATAAGGACAACCTGTGTACATTGTTTTCTAAGGAATTACAGTGTCTTCTTCTACATGGTATCAGAGCCACCCTAAGGAAGATTCAAACTCGCCCTTTTTCGGCCTTCATCACTCAGTTTCTCTTGGTGCCTCAATTCTTTAGTGTCTTCAACGTGCAACTTGTGCATTCATCGCACAGTTTCTTTTTGCATTTCTTTTCTAGGGTTTGCCTCTCCTACGTTAGTCAAAGATCATATTTAAAACCTCTAAAACTGCAGCCCCTAACCTAATTTTTGGGGACACTCATTCTGTGGATCAACCTAGTGGAGGACAGCTTCCAACTGTCCATCAAACCTATCAGCCAGATGGTAGGAATTTCCTTCAATAGTCTCAACTTATCAAGACTTTCCTTAAGGGTTATGGGAAAGGCATCCATCTTACTGGGTTGCCTCCAAAGGAAACAAATCCATCTTTCATAACGTGGGAGATAGAAGATTCAAAAATCATGTCTTGGATGTGGAGCACCATGCAGCTAAAAGTCAGCAAGAACTTTATGTTCTTGAGTATGACAAGGGAAATATGGGATACGATCTAGTAAACCTATTCCAAAGTTAAGCATGCTTTTGTAATTTTTGAGGTAACAACCAAGATAAACACTACGAAATAAGGTCAGTTATTAATTACTGAATATTTCAATAAGATGAGAGGGTTATGATTAAAACTTGATCATTATCAAGTAATAAAGTTGGTGTGTAGTGAAGATGTAGCCACCATCAATCAGATTTTTGAAAGAGATCGAGTTGTTGAATTTTTGGTTGGATTAAACACTGAGTCTAATCAAGTTAGGATCCAAGTCTTGGGTAAGGACAAACTTCCTAACCTAAATGAAGTCTTTGTGATCATTAGAAGTGAGGAGAATAGGTGGTATGCAATGTTGTTAGATCATAGCACTGAGGTATTAGCACTTATGACCAACAATAAAGAAAAAGGAATCAAATCAAGGATTGGAAAACTAGCTGTTGTTGGAAAAACAACTTTTGTTACAAATTGAGGGTATAATCATGAGGGGCAATGGTGCACCTTTTGCAATTAGCCATGACATACTAGGGAAACATGCTTCAAATTACATGAAAAAGAGGTTGTCTTGGGCCGAATTGGAGGATTTAAAAATATAAAGCATTAAAGTTATATCTCCAATAAAGAACCAGAAGAAGCTGTTAGAAAAAAAAAGCATAATAGAGGTTGATTCCACTCAGTTAAATCCAATAGATCTTAGCAAGATAATGAAGGAATTAAGCAAGATGAAGGCATTCCTATAGACTTTCCAGGATGGAACATCTTGCTCTTTGGTTCAGCAAGGTAAACAACTAACTTATGGGACTTTTTTAGCTTCAAAATCTAAAAGAAATAGCATGTGGATCCTTGATTTAGGAGGCATTGATCATATGACCCCTCAATCACATGTTTTTGACACCTATGAACCTTTTTAGGGGTGTCAACAGTTCGGATTGGTCCGATTCTATAAGAATCCAGTAACCGAACCATTTTTAATGATTCCGAAAAAATAAGAACCGTAACCGAACCATTACATATATAAAACCAAACCATAACCAATCCGTCACATCGGACCAGTTTCGATTCGGATTCAGTTCTATCCAATTAACATTTAGCTTCTAAACATTTTTGTAAAATATGAAATTACAAACAAATTTGTTAATTAAAATAAATTCATAATTTTATTAATGTTATAAATCTTAAAGTAAAAGTAGAACAAAATAATTCATAGACTACCTTATCAAATGAGATTACATTGACCATTTAGTATAGCAATAACGCATAAAATTCTAAAAATAAAAGAGTTCATGAATAATAATAACCAACAACAACAACCAAAAAAAAAAAAAAAAACAAAAACTAGCAGATTAAAATTGCAAGTAATAATACATTTATGTGCATGTATATATATATATACCCAAAAAATTATAATATATATATAAATATAATATCGGTTCCAATTTGGTTCGAACCACGGTTTGAAAGAAGAAACCAGTAACCAAACCAAATATATTGGTTCTTAATTTTTTAGAACCAGAACGTAACCGTTAAACCATAGAACCAATCCAAAAGGCACAGTTCAGTTCTGTTTGGTCCGGTTCACCGATTTTCGAATATTTTTTGACACCCCTAAACCTTTTAAAACTACTATTGCAAATGGAACATCTGTTCCTATTTTTGGAAAAAGCCAAGTTTCCTTTAATCCTTGTCTATTCCTTAATCAAGTCCTTCATGTTCCAAAATTGAGAGCCAATTTAATTTCTATTCATAAACTAATTATAGACCTTAATTGTTTAGCTATTTTTTCTCCTCATATGTGTAAGTTTCAAGCCAAGGACATGAGGAGGACGATTGGTGTGGTTAAGGAGCAAAATGGGCTTTATATCTTGCAAGGACAAAATTCTAGTACTAAAATGGAACAACTTATGAATCTCAATTTGCTTCTGAAATCTCTTTTATTTGGTTGCATCATTTTAGATTAGCTCATCCCCTATTTGTTTTGTTAAGACAAATGTTTCATACTTTGTTCAACTCTCTAGATCCAAACAATTTTCAATGTGATGAATGTATTGTGGCTAAACATCATCGGGTTCCTCATCCACTCAATAATAATTTCTCTTTTCAACCTTTTAATCTTATTCATTATGATGTTTGGGGACCCTCCAAAGTATTAAACTGTTATGGGGCAAAATGGTTTATATCCTTTATTAATAATTGTACTCGTATGTGTTGGGTGTTTCTTCAAAAAGACAAGGTTGTCATTGGGACTGTTTTACCATCCTTTTGCAAAATGATTAACACCTAATTTGGCATATCTATTAAGAAGTTTAGGATTGATAATGTGAGAGATTACTTTAATACTCATATGCATTAGTATTTCTGACAAGAGGGCATTATTCATGAATCCTCTTGTGTTGATACTCCTAAACAAAATGGAGTGGCTGAAACAAAAGTGCAACATCTTCTTAATGTCACCCGAACTCTCATTTGTCATCATCATGTTCCAAAAACCTTTTGGGGAGAAGCTATATTGATGGCCATATATGTTATAAAATGGGTCCCTTCTAGGGTACTTCACCACAAAAGTGAAAGTTAAGCAAGATCGCTACGGAACAAGCAACGTAGTTTGAAAAATTTGAACCTTACCCCGATCCCGGGGATTGGATCAACATTGAAATCAAAAAAATCACATACATAATAAAATTAAATCTAACATTTAGATTTTTGAGTCGTTCGTGGATTCGGGCTGTCCAACCGTCTAGCCCCTAACTTGTGATACGTGGCACACGTCCATTGGCAAAGAGAGCGAAATGGGAGTGCTAGCTCCCTCTCATTTTCTTGGCTTGTGTATGGACGGAAAAAACCTCTTGTTTCATATTGACGCGGAAAAGAAATGAGAGATAGTGAATTATAATTTTTTTTCAACTCTTGAAAAATCACAAAACCATTCATTAATTTGGCCAACCCATAAAGGGGTATTTATAGATGAACATGGCCTTCTAGGGTTTCCAAAACCTTAGTGGATATGGGCCGGTCCATTTATCCTAGTCCAACTAGTAATTAATTAAGTGACCCAAATCTAATTATAAATTTAAATAAAATATTTAGTTCAAATTTAATTTAACCTAAATATAATATTTAATTTAATATTTGACCCAAATCTAATTTAGTCTAAATATAATATTTAATTTAATATTTGGCCCAAATACTTTATTTATCTCAAATATTATTTTAAACCCAAATATATATGATTTCCTATTTGTCACTCCAACAAATAGAAAATTATTAAATTAGAAACTCTTTTCTAATTTAATCATTTGTTATTTTAGGAAACTCTTTCCTTTATGACGACCCTTTGTCATATAGATGTCATTACGTCTATTTGTTCTATTTCTGTGAGAACCTATGACGACACAATTTCTTGCCGAAGTGTCCCACTTAACCATACGTCCGTTCTCCTTATTTAAGTCAGGGATTGTACCTATTGCGTATGACTCATTAGGCTTCCAAATATGTTGGCAATGTATCGGTATGAACATATAAGATAAGATTAGCCTCTAGCAAGGTGTCATGCCTACCCAATTATTCAAAATAATTCATAATCTGTAAACAATATTTCACAAGCATGATTACCATGTAATTCGATCCTCTCATCAATGTATCTTCTGTGATCTCAAGTCTAGCTACCTGTTGCTTGATTACAATCACATGAGTTTTCTTCGGTCATCCGCATATCTCCACTTAATAGAAAGTGAATCAATAACTCCTTATTGATCTCTTTTCACCATGGTCATGGATTTAAAGTTAATATCCACCAAATGCACCTTAGATACATCATCCTCTATTAAGGGATAGATGAGTCCCATCTTAGTTATGCACCCATCTCCATAAGCCTCACGATATGTTCAACGATCGCCCATGTGTAGCTTTTGTCTAGACCCATCGAAATGATGTTAAAGCATACTAGTCTTCTTATGAGATGATCGTGGCAAGCTTAGATCTAAGGATTAGTTACACCCATCTCGTATGAGAATTCCGTCAACATATAATCAAAATGGATTCTCATGGCGAGTCATGTCTAGTGACACGTTCTCCAATATTGGTCACTTATGTACTTGCCTAGGCATCCCATGCTTATGGGTATGAGACCCCCATTGCTATCGCATAGCAAAAACATAGCACATACAAGTCTTACCGTAATTGTTAATGTCCATTCTTGACATTGTTAAGACTTGGGACATTTAATGATGTTTAGAACCTGTGATGCTTCATCTCACATCTTTATAGGTTAATCAGAGTATACATCGTATGGACTTCTATCTAGTTTCATCTAGTCATTACAATAATAACAAGAAACTAATAGAATAATTTCTTGTGTAATTGAAAAACTCCTTATTCAATAATAAATATGATCACAATTGTTAGTATACTACATGCCCAATCTGATTAGGTTTAGAGCACCTACACTAACAAAAAGTTCTTTTTCAACTTTTAGGATTTTTTTTCCCCCGGTCTCAATCTTCATACTACCTTACCTCCTAAAATGTTTGGGTGTGTTTTTTTTAGGGCTCTTCGATGTGTTTTTCTTGGGTATTTACCTACACAAAAGGGTTATAAATGTTATCATCATAGCGTTCAAAAATTCTATGTCTCAAAGGATAAAACTTTTTTGTAAAATCAAGCCTTTTTTGGCCCCCCTTCATCTGGATAGCAAGTAGCAACCTTCAAGAATGTTGATTTGGATCTTGATCCTTTGTTTCCCTCTCTTAACACATCATCAAACCAGCCTCTTGCACCTATTCCCTCGTCTCCTCTTTTGCAGTCTAATGATTCTAGCAGTGAACAAGCCATATCTAAGATGATTACCCTGTTAGATACAAGGGTTCCTCTTTTGTGTATAAAAGAATGAAGGACATTGATGAGCCAATGCCACTGACCACCACTCTAAGATCCAGTACAGTGTGATTGAGATGACACATCGAAACTCCTTTTGACATCAGAAACTCCTTTTCGATCATGCGCACCCTAGTTAGGGGTTTTCCAACCACAACCAATTGTGGCTGCCTAGGATGTTCGCTACACACTTGAGGTTAGTGAATCCCATCAGTGAGCATCTGCCTTCATACACCATTGAATACACAGAAAGCATTCCATTTCTTACACCAGGTGGTTCTACTCAACGACAAATCTCTAACGCCAATGCACAAGAAAAATCTATCACACTGATCAAAGAACCAGATACACAATCAAAAACCAACAACATATCATTAATCCTCTCAACCATGTGATATGTCATAAGCTTCACATTCAATAGATGTTCAACCAACGTGCACCCATATGTCTATTATCTACATTTTTTGTAATATGGCATATGACTATATAGTAGATGGACTTTGATTTTTCTGTTGCAGCATATAAGCCCATGTAGTTATGGAGAAATCATCCACTACTACAAAAAATCTAGTTTTTAGTGACGAAAAATTCTGTAACTAAAACTTCAAATTTCGTCGCTAATTTATTCAGCGACGGATTTAGTAATGAACAGATTTTGTCACTAAAATTGGTGTCACTAAATTTTAATAACGGAGTTCTAAAGACGGAATCAGTAACGAAAATTTTCATTTCTAAAAAATTCTATTGTTGATTTAGTGACAAAAAAAATCAGCGATGGAAATTTTCGTAGCTTATTCAAGAAAAAAGTAAAAAAATAAAAATGCAAATAAAATATATATATAAAATATAAATTAGATAAATAAAAATTTAAACGCAAATTTTTATATTTATTTAATATAAATATATAAAAATAAAATTTCTAATAATTAACAATTTATTTTAATTAATTGAATGAAAATTGAAATTTTATTTATATAATCATTAATTTAGAGACAAAAATAAAAATTAAAATATTTTAAATTTGAATTCATATAAATATTTAAGATAACAAAAATGAATATGAAATTCAAGTTGATTAATTCAGTTAATGAAATATAGTAATAAATATTCAATTTCAATTAACAATCATCATTATTAATATCTGCATTTTGTTCCTCCCTCGTTACCCTTATCATCATAAAACGGATCTCCATCCAACGGGCCTATCGACGGTCCAACAGTAGTTGTAGATAGTTTTAATATTATGAACATCATGCTATTCATCTAATCCTT
Organism: Diospyros kaki; assembly: GCA_036245055.1. NCBI lineage: Eukaryota > Viridiplantae > Streptophyta > Magnoliopsida > Ericales > Ebenaceae > Diospyros > Diospyros kaki. The sequence continues at coordinate 16,673,696 of BSEG01000013.1, read as the reverse complement.
CCACGCAATCATCTCTTGCTGCCACTAACGTAGCTATACATTCTTAGTGGTCATCTTAGTAACCGTCTGTGTCAACTCCTGGTTCTTAGTTTGCACCTCGGTCATCGTCTGTCTCATTTCCTCAATCTAGTTCCGAGTGGAATGCAACTCCTAGTTAATCTGGGTGAACCTCAGTCTCATTTGTTCTAAATCATGTGACATGGATCCATATGAACTACTGGAAATGCCATTAGATGCAACCGGGTAAGATTGATTAGCTTGAGAATCAAGGCCGTAGACACGACCTTTCTTGTTCCTACTAGAGACAGCCTGATAAAAGATGTGGTGCTCGTCAATTGCAGTTGAAGAGGACAAATCGCTATCGACCGATGCTGAAGATGCCTCTATACTTAATCTCTCGAACACCTTAAATTTTATAAACATTGACGTTGTTAATTAATAAAAAATTTATTAAATTTTAATTCTGTAGATAGATATAACTACTACGCCACCCTTTGATCTATTATCAACCCACACTTCTTATTCTTGATCATCATTCTGAGTGTGGGTTTTCTTAAAAACCTCAAATTCATTGGGCTCGCGGTCTAATTCCTTTGCTTGCATGACAAATTTATGAAGTAAATAAGATAAAATACAAACCACTATATAAGTTCTTAAAATTAGAAACATTTAAGTAGGAAAACTAATTACCATCCTCTTTCAACTCTCGGTGAAAGGAATGGATCCACTTGTGTGAACTGACCCACCAATCTCGGAGGCATAATTCTCTTTGTTTTGTTTAGCTGTCTTCTTCTACTTGTCATCATCTTACTTTGCCCGCAATACCCTCTGGATGATCGGATCCATCCAGTCACCCTTATCAGCACCACATTTAACTTTGCTCAAATTGCTCTTGAAACTTCTCTGACCCGACTTATTCCAAGTGATCAATATACGATCACTCTCCTCAGGTTGCCACTTGAACTGCTTCTACAACAAGTTAAAAAAGAATAAATATGTATACAATTTTAAATTGAAACTTCCTATAATTAAGAATTGTAATTATACTAACGCTAAATTCTTCCAGCCATATTGGTTGTGTTATTTCTGGCACGTCATCTTAATGAAACCAAGTATCAGTGTACCGTCTCTTCTAAATATTTTATTGTACACTTGGTGGGTCAACCTCAAAAGAAAAACTATAAAACCAATATTTATCAAGTAAAAACATGCATTTCTGTGTATAATAATTACAAACAATCAATTAAAACAATATATAAGATACTTATTGATCACAGTTTTGATTGCAGGATAACTCTACTCGATGATCAACTCTGTCAGTATTTGCTGGCTCAAATGGAGTCGGCTCAACATTCTACGCAAGAGAAGAGGACGAAGGATGTGCATGGGGTGTATGTATAAATAAGTATGGGTAGGATCTTCCTAGGTGATGAAAAGTTAACCTATGAGAGAGGATAGATTGTGGTGTAGTCTCAGGTGGGTGGGATGTATGTAGAACTACAGTATAACCCATAGGATATGGCATCACGCCAAAAGGCTGTTGGAACTAAGTCATGGGAATGAAAACCTGTGGGTTCATTGACTGGGGATATAAAGGAGTAGAAGGGACAACATGTGTGGGGATAGACAAAGAAGACTGCGAACCGGCACTACTGGGATTTAGAGAAGGTATGTCCCTATAAGATCGATTTCTATCTCTAACCCTATTACCCTTACCCCTACTTGGTCTAGGAGATGAATGTCTTGACATCTGTTTCGAGAATTACATAAAAAATAAAAAAATGATAAAATGTACAAGGTCACAAATTCTAATTTATTTTTAAATCGTCGTAACAAAAATAATTTCGAATTTATTTTTAACTATTGAAGTAAAATAAATATAATTTTTTATTGCAGTTTTAGACATATACTTTTTAAATTTTTTTACCAAGTATATAAAATTTTTAACCAAATAATATAACATTATATTTGTATTTCTAATTTTAAAATTATATTTACTAAATAACTAACTCAACAATAATATTTATAACATTATATTTGTACTTCTCATTTTAAAATAACATGAAAATTTTAATTTATCTATAAATAATTACAAAAGTCAAATAGTCTATAATCTGGTTAAATCTAATTAATTTTTAAATCATCATAAGGAAAATAATTTCTAATTTATTTTTTAACTATTGAAGTTTATAAATATTATTTTTATTGCACTTTCAGACGTATATAGTTTTAAATTTTTTCCCAAATAAATAAAATTTTTATTGAATTTTACAACACTGTATTTGTATTTCTAATTTTAAAACTTGTATTTAATAAATAACTAACTCACGAACAATATTTATAACATTATATTTGTACTTCTAATTTTAAAATACAAATGAAAACTAATTAAAATACAAATATTAAACTTTTTATTTAAAATCTATATAATATATTTAATAAATAACTACTTAAAAATATTTTTTAGTATTTTGTCATTTTAATTTTTTATTTCTAGTTTACACATTTTCTAATGAGTTCTTGTTTAAATCATCAATAATACATACACAATACACAATAATATATACAAAATATACAACTATATAAATGTAAACTAAACAATAATATACATGCAATAAATATAAATAACAGAGATATTAAAATTAACAGTTAATCATTAAAAAGTAACTAACAGAGATATTAATCAACTAATAACTAATTATTATAAATTAAAAATTAAAATTAATAGCTAAAAATGATATGTTGTGGCCATTTTATTTGTTTAACATATCAGTTAAAATGAAAAAAAAATCTATAACTAGCATAGATATTTTTCATCTAAGAAACATTCAAAGATGCGTTTAAAAGTTAAAATGACAAAATACTAAAAATATAATGCACAGAGAAAGGAAAAGAAAATACCTTACAGATATTGGCGATGCTCGTATCTTCCAAATGAAGACTAGACTGCAACAAAAAAATTGGACATAACTCTTTTTTCTTAGTGAGAGTGAGGTAGGGAGAGAGGGGAGAGAGAGTATAAATGATGGGAGAAGAGTTAAATAGGAAAGGAATGGGGGAATTTTGAAATTTGAAAGGTGGTAGGGGGAATTTAGCAACACGCAGCTAAATTCATAAAAAATAAAATATAAATAATATATATACATAGAAAAATAATATTTTATACTCAATAATAAACATAAAATAATATATATAAATAATAAACAAAACCCCGAATTTGGAGTATCCTACTTTCACACAATTCACAGGATTCAACAAACAATCGATATTTCACGATCAATGGTGTAATACTCTTTATAGTAGCGGTCCTTATATATCGTATTAACAATCAAAATATGGTCGAAATAAAAAATCTTTATTTGATAGGGCTTCTTCCTATACCTATGAATGAATTCCATTAAACCCATAAATGATACATTGGAAGACTCCTTTAGGTCTTCCAATATCAATAGATTGATTGTATCACTCATGTATCTTTCAAAAGGAAAAAAGATATTTGAGAGTTGTTTCCTGAATCTGAAAGAGAGTACTTGGGTTCTCCTAATGACTAAAAAGTGTAGTATACTTGAATCTAAATGAGGTTCGCGGTGGTGGAGGATTTAGATCAAAAAAAGAGAAATTCTAGTTGTAAGATATCTAATGAAACCGTTGCTGGAATTGAGATCTTATTCAAAGAGAATGATTAATTCATTTGTAAGTAATATATAAATAATATTTTAAATAAAAAAATAATAAATCAAAAATACTATATAAATTATATATTTATACTAAATAAACAAAAAAAATATATATAAATAATATTATTTATACATATATTTTTAGACTCAAACTTATAATGTTAAACTAGAGAAAAAAATGATTCACCATTTATATGTTTGAGAAATAGTTTTGTAAGTAAATAAATCCAAATATTTGATAGAAAATATTTTCAAAATCCAATAAATTTTATAAATAACTCTAAGTTTATTTGTACTAATAATTTTTTTGTACAGATAAACAATAATCGAATGTCTTCCATGATATCTAAATATGCAAATATATGTTTGTATTTTGTATTCAGATATATTTTTTTGTTTGTGTCTTATATCTGAATATGTTTTACTTGTATTTGTCTTATATTTGAATAGAATTTTTTTTTTTGGCCTTGTATTCGAATATGTGTTTCTTTGTTTGTCTTGTATTCGAATGCAGATAGAATATTCCATCACTAATTTTGAATTTAATTTGAATTTTTATAAATTCTACATTTAACTATGAAAAATTTTATTGTTAAATTTCACTGTTCCATCGCTGAAAATTTTTAAATTTAGTTAAATTTTTTTTACTAAAAATTATTTATATTATAGTGATGGAATAATTTCGTTGCTAAAATTTATAATTTAGTTTTTAAAATTTTTAATTTTAGTGACAAAATTATGCCATCGCTAAAAGATTTTAATTTAAATTTAAATTAAAAAAAATTTTAAATTAAGTTTTAATTTTATTTTTTTAGGGATGAAATTATTCCATCTCTAAAATATTTTAATTTTAATTTAATTTTTTCCCATTTAGCAATGCTAAAAATTTTAGAATTAAGTTTTAATTTTATTTTCTTTTAAAAAATTCTGTTGTTAAATTAAAAAAATTAATAAAAATTTCAAATTAAAAATTAAATTTTAAAATTAAAATCATGAAAATTATTTAGTGATGGGCGTATTCATCGTTAAATTTAAAAAATATTAAAAGTTATTTAGTGAGGGGTCTTTCTGTCATTAATTTCGTGACCAAATTCAAACAATATTAAAAAAAAATACCAATAGAATAAACTGTTGCTAATCCGTCGCAAGAATTTAGCGACAACTATTTCATCACTGATCTGTCGCTAATTAGTGTTGGAAAAATTTCGTCGCTAAAAGGTGTTTTTCTTATAATGCATTATGATTAAGAAATACTTGACACTCGCTCGAAATAGATGTAATAAGATATGGTCCCCACAAATCAACATATAACAGATTAAAAGGTTTTTCTAAGGTACTCTGACTAATGAAAAAAGAGAGTTAGGGTTGTTTAGCCATAGGACAAATAGAGCAGCTATAATTGCTAGGACTAGGATAATACTATACGAACTTAAATTGAAACTATAGAGGGAGTGCCAGAGGGCTTTCAAAAAATTGAAATTCTCGCAATATTTTGGTGTCAAAATATCGCAAGAATTAAAGGTTGTCCAACTTTTTGTCCACCTTTACGTTTCTGTAACATTATCCTAATTGCTATCTACCAAATGCTTTAAAGTTGAAATATATGCTAATTTCTAGTTTGAGTCATGTGCTAATCATGATCATGCATGCCACAATGCAAAGTCTAAGTGAACATGCAGCATCAAATGAAACATATCCTCCTTTTGTAATTGACTAACATTAGAAAAAGTAATGGTTACAAGAGGTAATTGTAAGCTTTGCAGTTTAGACAAAAAGAAGTTTATAATATCAGTACTAAAACTAGTTCGATCCAGCTTGTATAGACGTCCTTCAAGTCTCCCGACAACTATCAGTTCATTAGTCTTCAGGTCCTGAATACAACAGCCACACTGATAAAACATAACAAGTAAGCTGAGGTCATGAAGCAATTTACTAATGGAGAGTAAATCGAATTGAAATGATGGGATATAAAGAACATCATGCAGGCAAAAAACAAAGTTGAGTTGGAGAAAACCAATTTGTACAGCCTTTGTGATAGAAGTATCGGGTAAGAAGATTGAAATGTGTTGAGAAAGAGGATGCAGGTTAGTGAATACACTAGAATCAAAGCATATGTGATCGGTTGCCCACTATCAAGAATCCACGATTCATCTCCAACTGACCCATATAAACAATATTTCACAGAATAGACATTACCAGCAAAATTCATGGTGGCATTTGCGTTAGTGTTGAATGAAGAATTGCTGGTGTGCATAACCTTTAGGAAAGCATTCGCTAAGGCACTCAAATCATCTTGACCCAACACAGATGGTTCTAAAGGCATCTTTGAGGTTGACTCGATCATTAAGTTAGCTTTAGTAGCTAGTGCTTGGTTCAATTTTTTGTTCTTGTTACCTTTGTATAAGCTTGAAACATTGATCTTTTACATGCCCCTCACATTTATAGTATACACAATATCCTTTTGTACCTTTCAATGCCTTTGCGTTCTTTGACTCTTGTTTAAAATTAGAAGGCTCTGCTAACAAAGCAGAGCCTTCTATTGCATCTATATATAAATAAGGTGAATACTTGTCCTTGGGCCTCTACTTTTAACACCATCGAGTATGCCTAATTATTTATCATAGGAAGAGGATCCGAAAGGAGGATCTGATTCCTCACCTGATCATAGCTATCATGAAAGCCCATGACAAATTGCATGAGTCTATTTCTATTTGGTATCTCGGCCATAGATCTTGTTGCACCACAAGTCCACGCAGGGAGTGGTTCAACAGAGGTTCATCCCAAAGCCCCTTTAACTGTGTATAATACACAAAGACAAAAGCATTTTCTTGTGACATTGAGGAAATTTTCCATTCAATTTAATAGACTGGTGGTCCATTACGCTCACCAAAACACTCCTGAGATTTCTAGCCATAGCTCCCAAGCTGTAGTTTTGTAAAGAAAGGCATCAACAAGCTCTTTTGAAATAACATTCTGTATCCAAGAAGTAATCATGTAATCACACATTTTCCAGATTTCAAAGAATTCTAAATCCTCATCTGGTGCTTGAATTCTTCCTTCCACGAAACCGAGTTTGTGCTTAGCTCCCAATGCTATTTGCATTGCTTGATGACATGATCTGTAATTTGTTCTGGTTAATGGTGCTGTTACCAGAACTAACCCTGGATGATCAGAGCTATGAAGGTGGAAGGCCTCATCGTTGGAGAAACTAGGGTTTCAGTTTTGAATAACTTTTGTAAATCTGGCCATCGATTTCTTCCATGAAACTAGATCAGATCGAAACTTGCTTTTATTCCATGAAAAATCTAGAAATCTGCCACTGAATTTGAGTAATTTGCAAGAAGAGAGAAAATATAAATTGAGAAATAATTCTCTCTCAATCTATATTAAAGAAGTGATGCAGGAATATATAGAACTATCTAAGTTGGTTATAGCAAAAATACAACAAACAAGGAAAGAAACACTAATATGTCTGGCGGTGATAAAGAAGGAAGAATAACAGCAAGAGTGACAACAATAGTCGCATCTTCTTCTTCTTCGTTTAGTGTTTTGTTTTCGAATCTTGAAGTCTTATTTTGTGGTTGTTAGAGCTTATTGCTCTAGGTGCTCTCTCGCCACCGTTCCCTCACTTCCAATTCCAATCATTGTTCCCTTGCTACCTTGCTTCCGTTTTCGGTTCATTTGCCGAAGATAGCCCCTCTCTCAATCGTCGAATCCTAAAGATTGAGCCTCGCAGCCCGTTGTTTACTCGATTTGTTCACTATCAGTCATTTTTTCTCTTGGGCACCACCAATCATTCCCTTTTAGGTCGTTGCCGATCGTTCCACTTTCTTTTCTAAGTAACCTCTTTATTTCTCTCTCTATCTGTTCATGCGTTGAGGGTATATGGTTCTCTCTTTCTCTTTCTTTTTATACACACACACAAGCACACACACAATGACAAAGAAGTAGGCTCCCTCTCTTTTTTTTTGAACCCAAATATGGATTTCTTTATATATACTCATATACATGCAATGATAATGGATGAAGAAGGAAGTAGGCTTTTTTTAGATAGAGAGAGAATTTTTGATAAATTTTTGTATGTCTAAGAAAATAAAAAAAATTAATCCTATCATTTTTTATAAATTAAGCATAAATTAGGAAAGTCAACACCATTTTTAGTTTTTCTTTCCAACTTTTTATCACCTTATTGTAAAATCAATAATGCTATAAATTATATTTAATTCGTTAATTCTTTATATTAAAAATTATATTTATAAAAAAATTCTATAATTTTTAATTTATATTTTACCCTATATTTTTATTTTTTATTTTTTAAAAAATATTATTTTATTATTTTTAACATTCATTTACTCTTCCTCTCTCTCTCCTCATTCCTGATTAATGATTATTGCCTAACCACACAGCAAGTCACCTTTATTTTAAATTATTATAAGTTATTTTAATGGGTATAATTTTAGGTATTCACCTTCATCATCACATCACATAATGATTTGATTGCATTAAAAGTTAATTTTCTAATTTACATCTCATACTAATATTGTAAAGCTAAATAAAAAGAGACGTTCCTGATAGTAGGTTAACCAAATTTAATTGCATTCACACATTATTAAAAAAAAAATACCACAATAATTTACAGGCTCTAATTAATTAATTGCCTCATTGACCCACAGAACCCACAAGATTTACTGCCTCCCAAATTACACTCAACTTCCTATGATCCGGGCACGAACTTGGTTGCATAAACCCAAGCATTGTTGGCCACCGGATTATCCAGATGGTCCAGCAAATTCTCCAGCGGCCCTTTTCCGGTCACTATGGCCTGCACGAAGAACCCGAACATCGAGAACATCGCCAGCCTCCCGTTCTTTATCTCCTTCACCTTCAGCTCCGCAAACGTCACCGGGTCATCCGCCAACCCGAGCGGGTCGAAGTACTGCCCGCCGGGGTACAAGTTGTTGCCTTCTCCGACGCCGGGCAGCCCGTTGATCCGGAATCCTTCCACCAGTCCCATCAGAACCACTTGGAACCCAAGCACCGCTAGAATGCTCTGGGCGTGGACCAGGTTCGGGTTGCCCAAGTAGTCAAGCCCGCCTTCAGAGAAGATCTGGGCGCCGGCTTTGAACCAGACCGGCTCCTTGAAGCCCACTCTCAGCCACTTCCCCAGCACCTCCGGGGTGATGCATCCCAGAGCTCCGAGCATGGCCCACCGCCCGTGGATCACCTCCAGGGCCCTGTTCCGGGCGAAAGCCTCGGGGTCCGCCGACAGACCGGCGGTGTCCCATCCGTAGTCGCCGGGGAACTCTCCGGTCAGGTACGACGGCGTCTGGGCTGAGAAGGGTCCCAGATACTTCACTCTGTCCGGTCCGTACCACAACTCGTTCCCCTGTTCCCCAAAAAAAAAAATCACAAGCATAATCCCATAACTTTTCTTTAACAATGTCATCAAAACAGCACAACAATGGTGTGTATTGGTTACGTCTTAACAAAAACGAGACTTTCTCCACTAAAACTCAATTTAAATATAGACACAGAATAATCATAGATGTTTGAGGTTTAATCCACTCAAAGTCATCGTCTATATCTTAGTATAATTCACTTGCTAATTAACCATACAAATAATATTTGAGCCTATTTTAAACAATCGCGGTTTAATGTTTAGGGTCTTTTGCGAAATAAAAAGTAATCTTCAGAACGTGTGCGAGTAGCAGCAGGATGATTTTTAACCTTTTTCGTATAAAAACTATCTAACTTTCCAGAGAATTTTGCTATATCTTTTTGTAAAAAAATATCTATATATGAGAGAGAGAGAGAGAGAGAGAGAGAGAGAGAGAGGCGTACCATGGTGAATTTGGCGGAGCCCATGGAAACAACATCTCGGAGAGGGTTGGAAATTGGGGCCTTATTGGTTTGGCCGAGAAACGGGGTGGGGCTGAGTACGGCGGCGCTGGTGCTGGCCGTAGCTGCGGTTAGCATCGACGCCATTGGTGGTTATGATTGGTAGATAGAAGCAGCTGCGTTGTTTGCTTGATTCGGAAGATGAGAAGAAGAAGAAGAAGAAGCGAGAGTATATATGACTTGAAGTTGGAGAGCTGTAGAATCAGAGACGCGTGGCGAAGATTGAACGCCTGGAAGATGTGGTGGTGAGTTGTGGGACGCTGCCTCCACCCCCTTTCTCGGGACCAATCAGACACCCCAGAAGGATTTTTCAAATCTCCTACTCATATCCTTCTATCCACACCATTATCTTCTCTCTCTCTCTCTCTCTCTCTCTCTCTCACGCACTCACACAGAGACACAAATACTTACAATTTCTTTAATTACTATAAAAAAAAGGGGACACGATTAATATTTAAACTGACAATATACAATGTATTAGTAAGTAGTAGTAACTGCTTGTGTATGGCCAAAATTGCTCGCTCCAGTAATTAAAAGCAAATACCATAATAATATCAATAATGAATGAAAGTTCTTCTCTTATATCTTATCCATAAAAAATTAAGATAAAATAATTATTAAGTTTCCCCTTCTCTCCAATATCTCTATTATTTCACTAAAATGTAAAAAGGAAAGCGATGGGCGGCTAGCCTCCAGCAGCAGCCAGTAGGTGAACTGAAGGCAATGCCTTTGGGATTGGAAGATTGGTTCTTGTTTGTCATGAGAAACAGCGTCTAGAAATAAAAATAAACAAACAAGTGGATCCAGATTAATTAGACTGATCCAGCGAGGAAGGACGCAAGGGCCCACGGCCCAGCAGTGGGGGGCACGCCCGCAGCCCGGACGGCCGGAAGGAGGCCTCGCGGCCCAGGTGGTTGCGGGAGGCCCCCTGTGGCCCTAGAAGGCTCGCAGGAGACCCCTGCGGCCCCAGTAGGCCTGCGGGCACCGTCGCAGGTAAAGGTGTGCAAATTGATTAAACTAAAAAAATTAAAATTTACTAACCAATTAAATAAAATCAATAAGTAAAATTAAATTGAACTGATTGATTAACCTGAAAAATTGAATTAACAGATAATCGAAAAACTTGAATCCGAATCATATAAACTGAACTGAACCAATTAAATTGAAAAAACACAACAAAATCGAAGAAAACTGAAGTAATTGATTGAAAACACACAAAATAAAAAAATAATATTTTTATAAACATTAAAATAATATCGTTTTAAAGTTCAATTAGTTCGATTAATTCGATTCTTTCAATCAAAAAATTGAATAGAAAATCGAATTTTTGAGAAAAATTAATCAAATCGAACAAATGTGAGAAAAATATTAAACTGAACTAACAAGTTCAATTGGTTTGGTTCGATTAGTTCAAGTAAACTAAACTTTTACTCTCCTCTGCCCACAAGGAGCTTCCTCGTAGCCCCGAGGCAGTACCATCGCCAAAACACTTCCCTGAATACAAGAAGGAAGAGGGGTCTCGCACAATGCACAAATTAGATGACTGCGACATTCAAAAATCCCTCTAAATATTCTACGAAAAGGATAAACAATTATTCATAAAGAATTCTAATTCTAAAAGATTTCGAAGTATGGAGATAAACATCATTTATAAGAATTCTAATCCTAACGGATTCCTAAATATCAATATAGATGTTATTTGTAAGAATTGATTCTGGCCTACTTAATATTACTTCATACCCCTTTATAAATAATCAAACACTCATTTCAAAAAAAAATGTATCTCATATTAGTGTAAATTATACTCTACAATTTTCAACAACTTCAGTGTCTGATTTAAACATCAAAATGTTTGTGTGAGGACCCTCCCAGGCCTTCTGACTATTTCTTTTCTTACAGCCTTAGGTAGCCAGACAACAACATTTCCAGTCAAATAAAATTATTATTGTATCTTGGTAATAAAAATTGGTGTTGTCTGTGAGAAATGTATGAGAAACCAACAAAACAGTCTATAATGACCCCAACAAAGAGTACCACCAATCAATAACATTAAGAGAGAATAGAGTCTCAACCCCGAGGACCCTTGAGAGCTCCCTCCCAGGGCTACCTAGGGGCACATTCTCAAGACTAGCTAGGGGCTCCTTCTCAAGATCACCTTAGGGCGTCTTCTCAAGTCCAACCAAGACTTCACCCCTAAGGCCACCTAGGGGCACTTACTCAAGCCTAGCCAAAAGTTCACCCCTAAGGCCATTTGGGGGCACCTTTTCGAGCTCAACTAAGAGTTCAACCCTAGGACCATTTGGGGGCACCTTTTCAAGACCAGACAAGGGTTCACCCCTAAGGCTGATTGAGGGCATACTCTCAAGTGATAGGTTTGAAAAGCTATGGCACACACCCAATATAGGGGGTGAATTGGGTAATTTAAAATTTAGTTAAACTTGAAATTCTTTTGATGAAAAATAAAAAATTCAATGCAAGTGAGGATTAATGAAATACTTGGAATAATAAATGAAATAAAAAGCAAAAGCAAGAGAAGAATACAAGGATTTATAGTGGTTCGACTTAAACCAAGACTAATCTACTACCTTAGCTCCTCACTAAGAATTTTGTAAACCAATCCACTATAACCTCTTACTTGAACTCAAGTAGGTCCTGTAGTCCAACATTAGGAAATACAACTTCCTACTTACACAACTAGACCTTTTAGCTACACAAGGTACGAAATACAAGAAATGTTTAATAGAGAGATTCTAAGAATATATACTCTTAGTTACAATGTCTCTCAAAATAAGATACAAATGCTTGAAACTAATTTTACAATATGATAAACAAAGCTTTTTTGAGAGAAAAATAAAGCTCAAGTACAAATTGAGAAGATAAATAAATTTTGCAAGCTCATTTCACTACATTCTCATCCATTAACCTCTTTAAGATCATCTTTGATTTGCATTTATAGGCCTCCCAAAAGTTTCAAGAGAAATATAGTTGTTTTTGTAATGCCCCACTTTTCCAAGCGTTAAATAACTTAGGAATTTCAGGAATATTTTTTTTTTCAATATAAATCATTTCTCGATAATCCCGTTTTACCTTCCCAGCATATTAAATAAGAATCAATAAGTTAAGATAGGTAATCATCATAAATACGGAAGCTTAAAAATTGAAATCTGATATGGTACATAACTGAATTCACTATACTCATGACATAGAAATTTGTACCATTTTACATCTTCAAATACATAAATTACATGGAGATTCATCATCAAGAGATATCAACTCAATACCTCAATTATACATGATCATCAATATAACATAATCTTCTAAACGTGACCAAAAACATATCTCGGGTCCTCATGAATGAGCATATACTGGAACATCTTACCGAACCCATCGCCTACGTCATCAATCATCCCCTTGCTATAGCTGCAAATCCTAACTGGAATGTTTGAATGTTCTAGGGGCATAACCCAATTAGAAGATGAATCTTCTAGTGAGAGTCTAGAAACATGATACATGAATGCATGATGCAATAACATAAACAAACATTAGCCCTAGTGTAACTTCTCAGGCCCAGCCCGGCATGGAACCTTAGGTAGAATCCCGAACCTCTGCAGGATAAGCCTGATGTTGTTCCATTAATCGCCCTTGGGGATGTTTGAATGTTCTAGTGGAACGTTTGAATGTTCTGCAGGATAAGCCTAACGAACCCATCGGCTACGTCATCAATCATTCCCTTGCTATAGTTGCAAATCCTAACTGGAACGTTTGAATGTTCCAGAGGCATAACCCAATTAGAAGATGAATCTTCTAGTGAGGGTCTAGAAACATGATACATGAATGCATGATGCAATAACATAAACAAACATTAGCCCTAGTGCAACTTCCCAGGCCCAGCCTGGCACAGAATCTTAGGTAGAACCCCGAACCTCTACAGGATAAGCCTAACATTATTTCATCAATCGCCACTGGGGAATTACAGCTACATTCTTAGGGCGACATCCCATTCCCATGCACAAATATGACAATAATATCGTATCATACAAGTATCATGACTTTCAAAGCAATATGATAAAATGAATCATATATTTCATAAATATTATGCATATATAAGCAATCATATATTTCATAAGTATCATGCATAATAAACAATCATATCATACAGAATATGATAACTCACATTTTCACGAGATTTGAAATACCTTGAAAGACGTGTATCACCTCGATATGTGTGTCCGACCTCAATTTTTGTGTCAACCCTCAAAAGATGCACCCATCATTATTCCTCGAACACATGAATCATAAAAAACATATTTAATCACTAAATATCTCCAAAATCCAATTTATTTCATTTTTCCTTTATTTTCTTCCATTTTTCCTTCTAAAAATGTGAATAAATACCATCGAGACTATTTTCTCAAATCTAATTCCACAACAATTCATAATATCCAATGAACTTCAAGGGAAAATTACTGAACTTACGCGGATATTGCGTTTTCACGCAAAACGAGGCTATTCGGTGCGAAAATCGAGACATCGGGAAGACAACCCTAAAAAATTTTTGCATGAACCCTCGTAAAATAATTTTCTAAATTTTTAGGAATTTTTTCCAAGCCCCATGCACCCGCACGCTCCTATAGAGAGTGGCGCGCGTGAAGGACCAGCGCGTGATTGGCACGCGCCGGTCGTCTTTTCCAGCGACGGTTAGCCGAAAAATTTTTCCGACTCCACCACCTTGACCGCCTCTTCCATTCGATCCTCATGGCATATCCCATGGCTTGAAAGGAGCTTGGGAAGGGCTCTGATTTTTTGGCCAAAGGCTCGGCCAAACCACCCGTCTCCAACTTCGACGAAACCTCGAATGGCTGTCAAATGGCCACCAAAATGCCTGAAACTTACCAGAAACAATCCTCAGGCCATGGGCAACAAAAACTCTCTATTTTGGGATGCGAATTCGTTAAAAAATGCCTTCGATTTGAGCTTCCAATCTTTGAAATTTTTTGGCCATTTATGTGCTCTATGTATAGGCAATGTTGAATCTCCAAATGGCCTTGGCCGTCTTGTCCATTGCCTTAAGCGTCTTCACAGCCCCTAGATTGACCTAAAGGCATCAATAATCGACTGAAAAAAGCTAGTGCAGGGCTCGACTTTTCGGCCAATTTTATTGGCTGAATTTTTTAGAAAATCTGGCCACTCTGGTGGCCATTGTCGGCTCATCATCACTCCCTAGCCATCCTTGACCACCCCCCATGCGATCCCATTAGCCTTCGGTGACCCCTCGTGGCTTGGTTGGATTCCATGGCCAAGATTTTCAATTTTTGCACTTTCGCCTTACCGCTTTGGTTTTTATCTGTTTAGCCCTCCTTCACAAAAGCCCCTCAGCTTTTGAATATTTCCATTAGGTCTCTGAAATCCTATTCTTTCCATTTCTCCTTGAAACTTTCAAAAAATGTCATTTTGACTCCTTCCAACAATTTTGAAAAATTACACTTAGACCTGAATTTTCGTTTTGATTTTAAACCTCTTGGTTTCTTCTCAAAACTTTCGAAGGGTTGTCCTACTTGATGAACCAGAGCCCCCTCAAGCTTCCATTGATTTTCTGGAAGTCGTCTATAACAATTCGGTATTGCAGCCTAATTGACAGCTACATTTTAGTTGTATCGAAAATTATTCCCGATCTCATTTCTTTCGATGCCATAAATCATGCTTCGAAATACTCATCGTGAGCATATAATTTTCCTTTCGCATCTCGGCTTCAAGGCACTCCCTGTAGTCGATTCGGTCATTCATACAGTAATAAATTACCCTTATACCCTCAATTTATCTGAAATTTCACTTTTACCCCAAGAAAATTTACTCTTGAGTCCCCTTGAAATTCTCAGGTATTACAGTTTGTGATTGTTGGAGTTGAAAAACTGGTTGTTGGAAGATTTCTGCATAACAAATTGTCGATAGAAAATAATGTTTAGTTCACAGTTTTAACTTAAGATTGAAGACTTAGTTAACATATGCAAATAAGCTGTCGACAGATGCCTTTGCAAACATACTATTGTCGACAGATGCTTGCAAAATTGTCTATAGTTTCAAGGCATTTGGAAATCATGCTTTTTGACTATCGACAGAGTACTAGAAGACTATTGACAGTTTCAAGCATTTTTCCAATGCTATCGATAAATAGGCTAGAATGCTCCAATGATGATTTCTTTTGATTTGAAATGATTATTTCTTAAAAAATCATTTTGATAGACATGAACTACAAGATTAATTTCTAAAACCAATAGATTCAACGAATCACATATACTTTGAATTTGATCTTGATATTCATAAACTAAGAAATTGATTTCCAAACAAAATATTTATATCTTTACAAAGATTCAAATATCCTTAGAAATTTACTTTGACAAGATACTTGATTTTTATACTTTAATTCTCAAGCCAATGTTTAAAAATTATTTTGAAATATAATTTTTTATTTTTCAATCTCCTAAATTATAAACAACATACACATATATATGTATTAGAAAATACTTTGACTAAACTTCTTGAAGCTTGGGATTCAAAATGAGTTTTGATTAAAATGATCTTTTTTGAAATTATACCTTGAAATTGATTTTTGTTTCCAAATCATATACTTTGACGTTGAGATATGAATCATTTATTTTTCATCATCAAAACTAAACATAAGAGTAAAATGCCAATATATCATCAACATCTGTTAGGAACTCAAATCTAAGGCCAGTTGGGATTCCACTCTCAGGGCCACTTGGGATTTCATTCCCAAGCCAACTAGAAGCCCACCTCTAGAACCAACGAGACACTCATCCCACGGAATTCATAGACCTATCTAGTCAAACATTTT
This sequence comes from Diospyros kaki, assembly GCA_036245055.1. Classification (NCBI taxonomy): domain Eukaryota; kingdom Viridiplantae; phylum Streptophyta; class Magnoliopsida; order Ericales; family Ebenaceae; genus Diospyros; species Diospyros kaki. The sequence goes on along the minus strand of BSEG01000013.1, from coordinate 16,657,268 downwards.
CCATGACACCATGGGCAGAGTATGAAGCCTTGTAATGCCAGCATGAGGAAGGGATGTGGGCGTTGTGAGAAGTTACTGGCTTACTAATAAATATAGCCCCGAAGATGACACTACCATCGACTCTGAAGAAGTTTGTGTTTAGTCCAATATGATATTTTACTCTTGGAAAATAAAATAGTTTTGATAATGACTATATGAAAATCAATCTTTAAATCTATATAAATGAGTTTGAATAAAAGTTATAAAAATCAATCTTGAATTCTATAGGAGTAAGGTTGAGTGTTTAAATTCAAAATAAATATATTTTTGATAATCTCAACTTGCTTTCAAAAGAAACAAAGTTAGGAAATGTTAAGTGTTCAGATTTTCCAAATGGATAGTCGATTATGTGTATATTCTCTATCGATTATGCCTATGAATAGTCGACATGGGCTTATGCTCTATCGACTATGCCTGTGGATAGACGACTATGGGTCTATGATCTGTCGACTATGCCCAAGTTTCTGTCGACTATATTGTGTTTTGTTGACTATTATGCAGGTTCTGTCGACTATGAAATTTTCTTTGTTGACTATGTATGTGTATGATATTATAAATTTTCTTCATTATTTTGCATGTGTTGACTATGTGAAAGTGTTTGTCGACTATTAGTAGATTTGGTTGAACATCTATTGACTATGCTTATTTGTCTGTTGACTATGCCTTAGTTTTATTTGAAAATATAGTCGACTAACCTCTTTTGTCTATCGACAGTTTGTTTCTTAGAAATTTGTAACGGCTAGTTTTTGGCGCATTTAATGCTTACCCAACCACCATAACGGTCAGATTTTTGTATTTATCTACCATTAAGGATTTTGGAAACATTTAATATCTTCAACTATCGAGCTTTCATTTTTACATCGAGTGATAAATTTCTTCTCTCTTTGTATTTACATTTTTGAGGCTTTGTATACACTGTTACATTTATTGTAAGCCTAAATTTTTTAGTTGGAGAGATCTTGTAACTAAGAAACTAAGAGTTGTACTCTTAGACTCTCATTCTCATGATTACTGCAATTGTCCTAGCGTAAGCTAGAGGGCCCATTATATTTGGTGGTTTGTAAGTTTTCCTAGTCACGGATTAGAGGACTTACTCGGGTTGAGTAGGGGGTTGATAGTGAACTTGCTTCAAAATCCTTAGTGGGTATCTAAGGTAGTGGACTAGGCTTGTAACTAAGAGTTGTACTCTTAGACTCTCATTCTCAAGTGAAGCCCGTTTCTTCTCAAAGAACTCGAGCATGAGACCATTTTCTTTCTCGAATATGGGATAGAGAGGGGGAGGAAATACCAAGAAAGCACAAGGGCACCCAAAGAGATCTTCAAAGAAGGAAATACCTCGAAACTATTGAAAGCATGTCTACTAATGAAGAACAACCTTTGCTAGGAGGTCTGGTGAAAAAGATTAATGAAATTGAGGACTTATCGGCATTTAGTGTTTGTGAGACAGTGAATATGGAAAGGATGATTGAGAAAGTCGTGGAGTAGAAGAAGCTCTTACCTGCGCTAGAAGATCAGTCCAAGAAGAGAATTCATTTTTCCTTGCCATCATGGAGAAGCCTTTGTTGAAGAAATTTAAGATGGCCAAGATGAGTGCGTACTCGGGAAAGGGCGATCGTCATGAACATATCCAGAACTATGAGTCCCTTATGATATTACATGGATGGGAAGATGAGATTATGTGTTGGGCTTTCCTTTTAACTCTGAAGGATCATGCTTGAGCCTAGTATAACAGTTTACCTGAAAACTCCATCTTCACCTTCACGCAGTTGAGGTCTAAGTTTATCAAGGCCCTTGTTATCAACAACTAAAGGAAGAAGGACATCATGTATCTTCTCAGTATAAAGCAAGGCAATAAAGAAACCTTATGACAATATGTTGACAAATTCCATAATGCCACGATAGAAGTACGAGATTTGTAAGTAGGGGGTAGCAATGGTGACCATGCTATAAGGAACCTGATCCACGTTGCTACAAAAATATTTGGCCTTGGAACAACCAACTAACCTAGCAATTTTGTTTGTAAGAGCTAACAAATGCATTTTACAGTCATAAGTCATGAGAACTATAGGGAAAAATGAAGAGAGAGATTGAAAAAGGAAGGGACAAAACTCTGATGACCATGAGGACACAAAAGAAGATAAGTTGAGGAGAAGTGATGGCCTTCCAAAGTTACAATACAAGAACTACACCCAGCTCTTTGAGCCTTGATCTCACATCTTAGCAACCATTGAAAGGACCGACCTATTGAAATTTCCCAAGAGAATAGATTGACTTGTGGGAAGAGATATAAATCCCTACTATAGATTCCATAAAACATATGGGCACAACACAGATAGGTGCCAAGACTTGATGAACCAAATTGAATCACTGATAAAAAATGAAAGATTACAAAGGTATATTCAAACTAAAGATAAGGACAGAAGAAAGCATGAAGAAGTAGAGAGAATTTACTGACAGCGGACGAAAGGCAAGACGATGATTGGGAGAGAGAAGAAAGACGAAATCCTCCAATAGACAACCAAACAACTAACCAAGCTATCTACGTGATATCAAGGGGAAAGACTATGGCAAGTCATACTTCATCATCAAAGAAGACATACACTCAATAGGCTCACTAAGCCAATTTTGTGATGCAAGTACAAGCTAATGAGGAAGCCATTACCTTTACACCTACTGACTAAGGGGAGGTCATAATGCCCCATGATGACCCCTTGGTTATTTCAGCGATGATCACTAAACATAATGTTATGGGATAACTAAGCAAGCCATAGCCAAACATGCCCTAAGAATCATCAAAGAAGGCCAAAGACCCAAAAAACCCCAAAGAGTCTTTTGGGCAAGCTTTACAAGGCATTCGATGAACCCAAAGGCTCGAAGAGGCTTCGGGGTAAAGATCCCTTGAATCCTGGAGACCTAGAAAGCCTTTAACGTAAGCATCCGCATTCAGTCACCCCAAAGACTCGAAGAGTGTCTTTGAGGTCTTCTAGGAAGACCCTTCCGAAGGATACTCTTGGGGTATTCAATCCCCAAAGGTACCTTTAAACCTTCGACCTTATCCGTAGATCCCTTGCTTGAAGGGTTGAGTCACCCGCATGTGCCATGTGTCCTGCCTTGCCACGTGGCCCAATCCTCGAAGCCTATAAATACCCCCTAGATTCATCCACTTGAGATCTAGATCTACCACCTGAAGACCCAAACCTAAGACCAATCCAAATTTGTCAGACCCAAACCTTTCCGAAGACATACACCCAATGACTCACACATGTAACCCATCCTCATAGTATCTTTTACATCACGAAAGCATCTAACTTTGGCATTGGAATGCCCACGTGGGAGAGTTCCTAGCATGCCTTCTAACTGTTCCTGTGCCACAGACTTCCCAAAATCTTTGGAGACCCATCCAGAGATAGCTAAGCCATTGCACCACTTAGAAACTCCCTAACTCTCCTGAAGCCAACCCAATCAAAGACCCCAGCTGAAGCTTCTTCAGGGCCACTCTCTCTTGAAGACCTTTTAGGCCATCAGCCATTTGAAGACCAGCTCTTAGGGGAATTTTCTAAGGCATCCATCTAGCTCTCATGGACAATGAATCGAGCTTAACCATGTGAACTCTGCTTTCCCGAACAAAGTTGGATGGTTGTCAAACATTATTTTCTTACCAGTCTCTAGCGGGTTGTTTCCTAAGACAAACAAATTTAATTATTGTATCCCAACAACAATAATTTGACATCGTCTATGGTAAAAGAACTAAAAGTCTTTAAGATAACTAGGAAAACAAGGTCTTCTCACACAAGAGAGTCCCAACCCTAGGCCGCATATACTAGTCTACCTAGATAAAGAAGGGCTACTACTGGGGAATGCCCTTCAACCATTTCCCTAGGATCACAGACCACGAACCTTGCAATAACTCAACAAAGACAAGGGAGCCAAGATGCCAACCAATAGTATTTTTTGAAACAAGGTTGGTCCATTGATATTTCATCACCAATGTGCGCTTCCCCTACATACCCAACCTTTGCATACATTGGGCGAGCCTTTAGATAATGAGGATGTTCCTATAGGTAGGTTCTTGTGTCTGACCAACCCAGTGATGAGGGAGATGTTCAAGGTCAGATTGATGTGCGAAGAACCTCTAGGGCTAGGAAGTCGTCTACTGTGTCTCTTGTGGAGTTCCAAAAATTAAAGTAGAGGTATGAGGACTTGAGGAAAAGTGATGAAGAGAAGTCCAAAGCATTGAAGCACTTGTTTGAGTTGCTACATGTACTTCTGCTAACCTCTAGAGAGGTTCACGCATCTAAGCATCCTACCTCAAGGGAAATTCAGATCAACACCTCCCCTAGGCAGACTCTAGCATCACCACAACAACATTTACTACAACCACTAGTAACTCCACCCAAGTCACAGTCGCATGTCCCTATGCTCGATGAGTTGTATGTAGAGAGATGTCAGAATACTGAAAATAAAATAGGATGAGAAGAGATAGTAGGGAGCACTACCACCATTAAAGATGTGCGGAGGCTAACACAAGACTCTAATCTTGGAGCTTTCCTAGCTTCATGGAGTTCTAAGATTAAGAACTAATTGAGAAGATATTTGAGTGGAAGATGATTGTGATGACTCATGGTGATAAGCTGCCTCAAAAAGTCTCCTTTTCTACAGAAATATTAAGCCACTCTCTTCCTTTGAACTTCAAGCTCCCACAGTTGCTAAGGGTGTCCCTGGCTCTTGATCAACCATCAACATTAGCTGACTAGTTTGCTTGAGCCAATAGATATGTGGTGCAATTGGATATTTTGCGTACTTGCGAGTCCCAATTGGGTAAGAGGGTTAGGAAGAGAGAGCGGCTAGTTAGTGTGGGGTCTAGGTGAATTGATGTAAAGACCCCTAGATCTAATGATTTTGGCTGAGCCGGGTTTCAAACATACATGCCTCTCTCAATCAAGTTCCAAACATATACTTCTCTCTCTAATTCTCACATAGCTATCCTATCCTTCGTGGAGCACACCAGCCTCATCAGTTTCCCTCCACCTTCTGATAGGCCAAGAGGTAGGGATTTGCACATTTTCTATCAATTTCATTAGTGTTTTGTTTATACGATAGAAGAGTGTCGTGTTGTGTGTGACCAGATCGAGCGATTAGTCAGAAAGGGAAAACTAGATCAGTTTCTCCTTGATCGGCTTGGGCAGTCCCAAGATCAACAAGGAGGGTCGCATTTTAGAAACTTGTGACAACCAGATAGGCCTCTTAGAGCAGAATATGGCCTGAGGGAATGAGGACCTAGTGGAGGTCGCAACCAACAGCAGAAAGCTTAGCAGTAACAGTAGAGGAGATCCCATGAGGAGGGGATGTCTACATCCCCTTATGAACAATGAGCCAACACGAGAGCAAATTCATGTTATATTTGGCAGGGAAACCCTGGCTAATGATTTCTCTTCAGCAAGAAAGATGTATGCACGCCAGATTCTTCGGGTGGATGCTATGGCTTAGGCAAAATTTGATGAGGTGCCCATAATTTTTACTCTCGCCGATCATAGGAACGTGCTTATGCCACATAACGACCCCCTAGTTATCTCAGTTGTAATTACAAAGCATCCGATTGATTGAACCTCGAGATTGTTCCTTATAGCCCTCAAGATCCCTCACCTTGACTGCCTTTGTCGATCCATTTTTGTTTGTTAGCCTTGGCTCGAGAGAGGTCAGCTCGTGCATTATGGGGACCTCGCTCCCAAAGATCCCACTACCAAAGGGATCCAAGAGGAAGTCCCCAAAATATTGATGCATATATAAATTGAAATAAAAACATTCCCTAACTTTGTTCATTTAACAGCAGAAGCCAAAATAAATACCTACAACTCAACCAAGTTAACATATCCATTAAGGCCTAATGACCCAAAAATCTCAAAAGGTGCTATGAAATTTGTATAACAAAATAAGATTGTTTTCTCCTGTACTAAAAAAAAAAAAAAGACAAGAAAATATCCCCAAAGATCTTTTAGCCAGGAAGGCTCTGTCACAAATCTACCTATTTGAGGATCAAGCTCCCCTGGCTTCGCCTCTATCTATAGCTTTTCCCTTACCTAGAATAATGTAAAAGCAAGTACGAGCCAAAATCCTTAGCAAGTATAATTTAAAACGTACGTGAAGCAATAGGAATCGAAGTAGGATAGAATTTCTCATTACATTAAACGCACTCATGCTATATTTCACCACATCATATATAAAAATATATACTCATGCACATATGCACACATACGACCCTTGGGCCACATCAGGATTTGCACACGTAACCATTAACTTGGGACCAAAGTCCTTCCATGCACTAATTTTCATCAGGCAAGTATAGTGAGTCGAAGCTCCCTCGTGTCAAATTTTCTTCTATCGAGCTTCTGCCATAGAAACCATTAAATGTGATCATCGCGTCAGGCCTTCACCTACCAAGCTTATGGCATAATAACCATTAAATTAATGTGATCCTCGCATCAAGCGTTCGCTTACTGAGCTTATGGCATAATAATCATTAAATGTGATCCTCATGTTAGGCCTTCACCTATAAAGTTTATGGCCATGCAACACACATGATCATACACTTAAACAAGTTTGTTGCTCGCATTAGTCACCATGTAACACTTAAAAAAGTTCAAGGCATATGCATACTCACACATGATCATACACTTATAAATTTCCCAAGTAAATGCTCACACATGGATATATACATATATATATATATATACTCATCATTATGGACACATAGGCAATTTCAACACATTTATAAATTCATGCAAGATCATATGTAGTGCACAACTTCATACTCATGGTTGTATTTTTACCCCCCAAAGGCGACTAATCAATATCTAAATTAACAAATGAACTTAATAATAATTAACATGATGTTTGGGGGTAGTATATAAGCTATACAATGAATATCGGTTGACAATAGGGGTGGAACAGTCAACAACTCAATCCCAACGGTCGACCTCCAGAATGAATCCTATAACACGTCCAAGAACAAAAATACATGAAAGACACACCAAACTCTTGCATGACTTAACCCTAAATAAGAAAAACATAATTCCTTTGAAAATATAGGGCGAAACAAAACCCTTTTTGGGCTTCCAACGAGATTCATAAAAATCAAGGAAGAATCACAAGATTAACAAAATAGCATGGGCAAGAGCCATAATATTAAACATATGAAATGCAGCCAATACAAAAAAGGATCGAGCAAGCTAAATTCTAGAAATTCAAAATTACAAGCAGTGATTTCAAGGACTAGTTTCGAGCTCATAACTTGGTCAAATACTATGAACAATATGGCTAAATTGAATCTTAGGATCTCTAGTTTCTAAAACAACAAACAGATTCAAAATTGGATATAACAACAAGAAGTTATACCCTAAAAATTGAAGTAAGGTCAGTTTACCCGAAAATAGTAAAATTTCAAATTTTAGCAGTGATTCATAGGGCTATTACAGGCTCAAAATGTAGCCAAATAATTCAAGTAATATGTCCAAAATGAAGCTCATGATGTCCAAATTTTAGAACAAAAAGCAATTTTCAAATCGGATATAACCATAGAGAATTATACCTATAAGATTACAACATGGACAATTTACCCAAAAACAAGAACTTTTAATAACAAAATCTCAAAGATGAAGGAAACCAATGAATCTGAACTGAAAAGGGGGTTAAGAACTTGCATTTGAAAGGAAAAAGATGTATAAGAACTTGCATTTGAAAGAGAAAGAAGTATGGGAATTTACATCTGAAAGAGAAAAAAGATATAGGAACTTGCATCTGAAAGAACCACGAGATAAGAACTTGCCTTAGATGGATATAAATACTGCAAATTGACCTGAAGAATGGAGCCTAGGAAGGAAGAAAATAGTAGCACAAAAATGTTGAAACAAAAAGCAACCACACTGGTGCACCCTTACGTTCTTGAAGTTCCACAAGCCAGGGAGAGAAAAAGAGAAAATGAGAGAAAGAATGGAGGAGGAACAATTCATGCCAATGCCCTAGCCTTTTTGTTCTTTTCTATTTATACCTTTTTGTATATATATATATACCATGCAATAATCCCTTTATATATAATATAATATAACATATATATATACATGTATTGCACGACAACCCTCTTTAATCCCAATTTAATTTGGACTTGTGAACTTAATTTAAAATCCCTTTTTGCTTTAACTTTTCAATATAACATATATCTTCTCCAAAATATTGACCAACAATAACAAAATACCACACACATAAGAATGGCGACAAAATGACCCAAACCCACTAATGGGTTCTTACATGCATTGTCAGTGGTCACAACCTACTTCTGTACACTTTAACCGAAGTAATTAAGCTAAAAAGTACGTACCTCCACCAAATGTTGCTTCGCAATGTTTAGGTCTTTTGATGTGCGCCTCATGAACTCTTGTTCATCACGTGGGAGTATGGTGGCATAGATTAATCACCCTCCCACACTAAGCTCTAACACCGAGTCATGTCGAGCACTCCTAGGCACACTTGAATCTCGCCTCTTCAGTTGTCGGTGCGAGAGAGAAATCTCTCATTTGTGAATGAGGCCCATGGTTGGAAGCAAAGGCAGGTGCACGTGAGACTTCATCTCCAACTCCCTTTTAGGAGGGCATTTCGTTAACTGAGGAAGCGAAAGTCGCCAAAGAACTTGGTATTGGCAATGATATCTGTCCAATCGAGCCTGCTTGAGCAGAGCTCTTGCTTCCTTAGCTTCTACTTTTGTCATAGCCTTGGCCCTGGCCAATGCCAAATTTGCCTATATGCCCAAACTTAGAGGAGAAGATAGGTCGGGTAGTTCTCCATGGTTATAAATTTTCCTAAAAAGCCTATAGTGACAGTGGTACTTGTAGAAGGATGATTGGAGAAAGGTCAAGAAGGTCGAATGTTGTTGGTTCTTCTAAGGCCCTCGCATCACTTGAGCCCTCTCCTTCTACCCTGGCTCTTTTGCTTCTTCAAGCTAAGGGCACCTCTCCTTCTTCGGTCTCCTCAGATTGAGAGGCGTTTGTAGGTTGTAGTGGCAGTTGTTGTCAAAGTTGCTCCATTTATCGCTACTTCTCCTCTTACTCTCGAGCCTCCTAGGCCAACTTCGCAGCCTTAGCCATCTTAGACACGAAGATTCATTGAAATTACTCCATTTCTACATATGGAAAAGTTAGAAAATCATTAGTATGTTACCCAAAAGCAAGGAAGTAAGAGCAGTTAAATGAAAAGAAAAGGCAAGGGTAGGGTAAGCACCCTCAAAGACCGTCTCCCCCTCACATCCTTATTCTTTCTCCTATCTTGCTTCATCTTTATCTCTTACTACGTCTACTTCTTCTTGTTCACCACCCTCCTTCTTCTCCCCCTCTTCTTTTTCTTCTTCTTCTATGCAAGGTCCTTGGGGAACGATCCTTCTGGGTCTTGCTAGCTAGAAAGGTCTGACATCTTGGGTTGCAGGTTCTGATGGGCTAGCACCATTATCCCCTTCTCTCTCTACCATTATCCATCTTGCCTCGATTAGGCACTCATCAACTAGTAAGTTAACCAAGACTACCAGTCCCTCTTGGGCCAATTTTTTAATATTTGCTTGATGTTCCTTAACCATTAACTTCACATCCGACCACTTGTGCGCCATTTTCCTCATGGTTGCAGTGCACCAGAATCGTAATGCCTTCCAACTTAGAGGTGGTCGAACCATTAGCCATCTAGTCTCAAAGTTGTCCACCTTCTATGGCACGCTTCTAGAAAGTTTTACTTTATGGGTTGTATTTTGTAGCGCCACAAACACCTTCTCCCCCCATATGGGTTCAAATGTGATAGAAGCATCTGAATAGCTTAGTCGTGGGCTCTACCCTACGCTTTTTGTATAAAACAAAAAATCCCACTAACACCACCCAACCATTTGGGTGTAGTTGGACTAGTGTTAGTATCTACTCTATTAAAAGTCGCATCCCAATTGGGTGCAACAGTAGTCTAAGTCCTGCCTACAGACTATCAACATGAATCACTACCTCAGCCCTTTCAACGGTGGCCATAGACTTCTTCTTACTCGATTTTCTTGGCAACCATGAAATTGGGATGCTAAAAGCTCGTGTAAAACCCCGAACATCCATACTTCTCAAAACTAACCATTTTTGACTAGAAGATATGATTATCCTAGACATCCCAAACGTACCCTCTTGCAACATGAGTATGGGTTTAGAAGAATCCATGCTTAGTTACTTTGCATGTCAAAAAGTCATGTCAAAAAGTCTTCAGAAAAATAGTTTTTGGGAAGAGTCCTCAAATTTAGGAAAGTCTTTAGGTGTGTCGGATGAGTCTTTGGATGCTTTGAATGCTTGCAAGTTGGTGTGTCCCACATGGGACCACTATTATTTATAGCATTCTCTTCGAAAGAAAAACCATCATGTCATCATTACGAGCATGTGAGTCTAATCATCCGAAGATGTCTCCTGATGGCATAAACTTGTTTAAAATTTCTCGTTCAAACCCAACACATTTGCATACCTGTTTTCAGGAGGTTCAGCACCTAGAAACATCATACTCTTCCCTTTGTCTATTTTTTTATGTAACTAACTGATGAGGAAAAGGACCTCGGGTCCCAAATTACGCCGACACCGAGGTGAACACCGCCGGATGTTGATAGGACACGTGTTGCTTAATGGAGAGCTTGACTTATGATTATCTCCCTGAGGACTAAAGAACACATGGCAGAAGATGATCTCCATAATAGGTGGCGGGGCACACGGTAAAGAAACCCCGGGTTCCTCGAGATCGATTATCTTGCCAAAGGTCGCGGAGATAAGGTCTATCCCGAAGATCTCGGGAGCGGATGCCACTATAGAATCCATATCAAGAAGATCCCGAAGATCCCTCCGGGATCCTGATCTGGAGGAAGGGATAAAAGGAAGAACATGAGGTAAGAATGGGGATCTTCTTTTTCATTACGACTATACTCCTAGAAAAATGAAAAAACTGACTTGACCGTCGGAGATCGACCGGGGGAGCAAGTCCCCGTCTCCATTGCAGGTACTCCAAAGGAGGCAGAAAAGGAGCATTCGACCACCTCTTCTCGAATCTCATCATCACTAACCATTTTTTAAAGTGCTAGCCAAACATTGAAAAAGATTCAAGTTACACTCAAACAATAGAAAACACTTTTCAAAAAACTATTTTTCATTAAAAAAATACTTTCCAACAAACAAATGGAGCCTAGGTAATTAATGAGACATCTAAAAAAAAAAAATGATCATAAGTCCAGAATATGAATTATAAAAGAGTTAGTTTGTCTACTTAACCCATCAATGCCATAAGAAATATTATGCAATTAGGATGACTTCCATTATAATGTTAGCTAAAATATTTTGGAAACCAAATTTCTACTCGAAGAAAAGTAAAATCAATGGTAGGGTAGCAATCGAACCTAATTGAGTCGAGCCAAACTTCGTTGAGCTCAACCTCGAGCTTGATTAACTTGAATAGAACTCGAGCTCGGGCTCTAACTCTACTTGGGCTCGAGTTCGGACTCTAGCTCGACATGGGCTTGAGTTCGGGCTCAGGCTCAACAAGCTTTTGGTGAGACCAAGCATGGGCTTGAGCTTCAATTTTTCATAATTATGTTTAAAAAATCCTGATAATATGATATATAAATAATTAACAAATATAACTTTAAATCAAACCTGATAATCAATAAATTTCAATAGTAAACTAGGTATTAATTAATTAATCTTCAAGACACGACACATCTTATTATCAACATATTTTAATGGAGAATATGCATTAAAGTTTTGCATTTAGTTTCTCATCATCAAAAACATTCTCAAAATCAAACTCAACAAAATTTAATGATATTATTATAATAATTTAAAGTTTAATAAATTTATGTTAAATAATATTTGTATAAAACTATGAATGAATTTATTAATGCATTTATAAATAAGTCTATTCACGATTTATTTGCAAAATTTTAATCGAGCTTGCACACGAGCTAACAAGTCGCACGAGTTTTACTAAACTCAAGCTTGACTCGTTTATAAATCGAGATTCAAAATTAGACTCAAGTTCAACTTCTTTATTTTAATAAACAAACTTGAACAAATTTTTATTAAGTTGAACATCAAATTACTTGTGAACGATTCAACTCATTTGCAACCCTAATCAATGGTATAATGAATCGACAAGAGGCTACAGCCCGTCAAAACTATACTTCACCGCCTTCTATATATAGAACCATCAATACAAACACATGCAACCTCAACACATAGACAACTATTCTATATATATATATATATATATATAACCAATGCAAACACATGCAATCTCAGTCCGTAACCAATGCAAACACATGAAGCCCTTAGGCGCAAGCAATTTTTTTGAGATTCCTCTTTTGTTTGTGAATGAATTACCCTTTCAATATGTTGAGACGGATTCATTAAATCTTCAGCCATTCTCACACAATTCAAGTGGGGTGACGAGGGTGCAGAACCAACATGAGTAAGAAAAACACATTTATTTCCTTGGTTAACCCTCTTCCAATTGTCAAATCCCACAGTAGCCAACGTCGAAATATTTGATGAATGGCCATCATTCAGAAATAGAAAACAGTAGAAACAATATGCCTTGTCTTCTGAAGGTGAATATTCTAACCACCTAAATTGATTGAACCAATTTTTCTGAAAACTCCGATGTTGATTTCCAAAAGTGGTCTTCTTGTAATTCAGATGTGATGGTTGATATGGCCCAGCTAGTAGATATGCCAGTCTAATCTCATCCCGTGCATTAATAGGATATTCACAAATTTGTTTTCTTTTCCCTGGATCCCGTTCAATACAAGAAGACCATTGACATTCAGGATTTGAAGATGGAGAAGCTTCAATTTCAGGAGATAAACTTGAAGCTTCAATTTCAGGAGATAAACTTGAAGGAATTGGGGTAAATTCACTAGATTGATTTTGCACATTATGAGCTGAAGTACTTTTACTAGTATGATGATCTCTCTTTCTGAAAAAAGATAACAATGTTTTTCCTTTCTTCGTAGAAGGTTGTTGTTCCATTCTAAATTCTAAGATACACAAACAAAAAATAACACAATTCAATAACCGAACAATTAAAATATTTAACTCAAGATTTGAGGAAAATGCAAGTTATATAACAATTATATTCCTAATTGAATGCAGCAATCAAACAGACAACAAACTCCAAGCAAACACAAAATTAGTAAAAAAATCACTCATAACTTGCTCAAAAAAGACAGCAGCTTCAACCAATCAATCAACAACAAATCAATTAATCAAGTATAAATAAGTAAAAAAAATATGGCAAAAATAAAAAAATTACCTAGCTGTTAATCGAGCAGAGGCAGCGAGGAGCGAGCAAGGGGAGGCCGAGCGGCAGAGGGCGAGCAAGAGGGCGAAAGGTGAGACCCGAGCCGAGAGGCAGCGTCGCTGCGTCGCACGACTCGCAAGCAGTAGCTAGGACCGGCCGGCGTGAGTGAGAGCAAGAGCCGAGAGAGGTCGAGCAAGAGCAAAGAGAAAAGGGCGAAGGCGAGCAAGAGCAAGAGAGGCAGAGAGTGAGGGCGAGCGAGAGCAAGAAGGGCCGAGGGAGAGCGCGAGTAAAAGCGAGGCAGAAAGCGAGAGCGAGGGCGAGCGAGATACAGAGAACGAGGGGCCGAGGGCGAGCGAGAGTAAGAGAGAGGCAGAGAGCGAGGGCTTAGGGCTAGTGTGACCGGACGCCGACGGACCAGAAAGAGAGAGTAGAGAGCGAGAGGCAGCGAGGGTGAGAGAGCGAGAGTGAGGTCGAGAGTTGAGAGAGGAAGAAGGCATGGGGAAGAGAAGGGTTTCAGCAGGCAAGTGGGCTGGGTGGGGTGGGCTTGGGCGAATTTGGGGTGGGCTGGGTCGAATTTGGGGTGGGCTGGGGCGAAAAAATTAGAATTTTTAGCCTATCTAATTTTTTTTTCTTGTGGGCTGCCTTGCGCTTTAGCCTAGGGCAGCTCACACTTAAATCCACCCCTGCTGAAACATATTATTATTACTTGAATCACCTGATTCAGTCTTATTTTAGAAACCCAAAAAATTGCTTTCAAACCCATCTTACAATTGGGTGTTCTCTCTTCGATCAAAGAGTTTAAATTCATGGTGTTTATATTCATTTCTATTGCAAAGATAGTTAAAGAAAAATTTCATGCAATAGTGCTGTTGTTTAAGATAATTGTAAAAATTATCTTTTAAGGTTTAACAAAATCAAATAAAAGATGACAGAGAAAAGAGAAGAGAATGTTACGATTTCGGATTGAAAATAAACTACAATTAAATTATCAAATACACAAATGAACATAAAATTTTAACATGAAAAACCCATATCTTGATCTTATGTACTCCCATGCTTAATGAATATAATGCTATCTAATGTATGTAGTCTTATATCTTGGTCTTGTGCTTAATATATGATATATTTGATATATCTTATCTGTTAAATATTTTATCTAAAATATTCTTATGCATAAATTTAGGGGAATAATATCCTTAGGGGGAGTTATGTTCAAATACATTTATTTGAAAAAAATACATAAATTTTTTGTCATCATTAAAAAGGAGAGCTTGTTAAACTTAGGGTAAGTAAATTAGATTTTAATAATAACAAAAATATTTTTATGATATAAATGTATTTTATTAACTTCTTATGATGTAAAAGATGTGTTTTTCATGTTTAAGTATCTTAAGTCGACTAATGGTTTAGTTTAAGTCGATTGAAGTGAGACAAAATGTTTAAATCTCATAGTATGCTATTTAAGTCAACTAAATTATTCTTCAGTCAACCAAAGTTGGTCAGAATCTTTGGCCTCTTGTCTTAGGTCGATCTAGCCTTCGACCAAAGATGTGCCAATAGCTACTGCAGGACTTCGATCAACCAAAGTTGTGTCAATGGTCAATCAAAGTTCGATGGTCGTTTCTGATTGTACTTGTTTTTTACATCTCTTTTTGTTGAACGCCAAGAGTATATTTTTCATATACGTTTTTTATCTTGTATCTTAAAATCATGGCTTGTTTTCCTCATGCAGAAAGGTAAAATCTCTCTTATTGTCTCTAACTCTCATGCCTTTTTGTCTTAAAAAGCTTATGGTTAATATTGTTATCGAGTTGTCTACTTAACTTTTTCAGGTTGATCTTTTTGTACAATATGTTTTTTTGATATGTTTGTAAACCATGATACCAACAGATGCTGATATGTTTCAGTTGCAACTTGAAAAAGATGATGAAATTTTTAAATTTCAAAATTGGTCTTCCCCTTTTTGTAATAGTTAGTTCTCTGGACATGTATATAAATATAAGGTGAGTATGAAGGTTAAAGATATAGAGAACAAACTATTGATAGAACATTCAAACAAAAGTGAGAGAGTTCAAGTGCCGGAAAGTATTGGATAGTGGAATTCTCAATTGTTGGTGACTTATTTCATTTGTCTCTAGTTGTAAGTTTGTTATTTTTACTCACTTATTGTGTGAAGGGATTGTTTTTACTAGTAGTGTTATAGTGGTTCTTACTTAGGCAAGAGATTGTATGTTGATTCTATCTCTAATTAAAAGTTAGCATTTATTCTCTCTAGTGGAAGCTCAAGCTTAGTTTTAAGAGAGAGGATTAGAATTTTTAAAGCTGAACCTCTATAAAAATTATCTTGTTGTGTATGGTTGATTAATTTAAATTTTCATATACTTGATCAATCACATTATATTAAAATCACAAAATTAAGAGTTTTCAACAAGAGCTAAAATTATTAATTTTTAAAAAAACCCAATTCACTCCCCCTCTTGGGTATTTTTCTGGGCAACAATTGTTATCAGAGCAAATATATAATCTGCTCTAGTTGTCTTTACTCTTACTTGTGATCTTCTCTTCATTTTACACTATAACAACCATTATTGGTAATAGTATAGTTGAAGGTTAGTCCACAAATAGACTTCCACTATTTAATGGCACTAACTACACCTATTGGAAAGCTAGAATGAAAATTTATGTTCAAGCAAATGATTATGATGCATGGAAAACCATAACTAAGGGATTATAAATGCCTACCACTATAGAATACGGGGAAATAGTCCCAAAACTTGAGGAAGATTTTGATGAAGAAGATACTAGGAAGACACAGAGCAATGAACCTTGTATATTATGCATTTTCACCCACTGTATTTAATAGAATCTGAGGTTGATATATTGCTAAAAAAATATGGGATATGCTACAAGTAACATATGAGGGGACTGATCAAATTAAGGAAACTAGGATTGGCATAATTGTTCATAGTTATGAACTCTCTAATATGAAATCTGATGAGTCTATTTCTGAAATATTTACTAGATTTACTGATATTATGAATAATCTCAAGTCTCTTGGAAAAACTTATCCTAACCATGAAATTATTAGAAAGATCTTAAAGTGTTTGTCAAAGGAATGGAAGCCCAAAGTCACTGTCATCCAAGAGTTAAAGAACTTCAAGACTCTTGCCCTTGATGAACTGATGGGATCCCTCATCACCTATTAGATGGAGCTCAAAGAAGAGGAAGAAGAGAACAACAACAAGAAGAAAAGAACCATTGCATTGAAGTCCACTGAAAACGAAGAACAAAGAGATGATAGTGATGAGGATGATAAGCTTACCTTCATCATAAGAAGATACAACATGTTGATGAAGAGGATGCTCCTCAAAAAGAAGCCTCAAAAGAAGATGAAGGAGTCTCAAAAGAAAGAGCCGATTATCTACTATGAGTGTAAGAAACCTGGCCACATCAAGCCCAAGTGCCCATTGCTCAATAAATCAAAGAAGAAAATAATGGTGGCAGCATGGCTCGATAGTGAAGAAAGTGAGCAAGATGATAAACCTCAAGATGAGATTACAAGTGTAGTTCTTATGACTCTTGAGGATGAGAAAAAAAACCAAACTTTCATTCTTTAGATTTGACATATGAACAACTTCTTGATGCATTTTATGATCTCATTGATAAACTAGAAAAAGTTTCTACAAAAAATACTACTTTGAAAAATGAAATAACTTATTTAAGAAAATAAAATGATACCATGAAAATAAAAATTGAAAACTTTGAAATAGAAAGTGTTTCTCTAATTTTGAAAAATGAAAGTCTTGAAAAGGAAAATGAGAGCTTGAAAAACCTCGCCTTACACGGGCGTGTCACTATAAGGCAATTCCGGGGATTTCTCTTTTTTTTTTTTCCAAGTCTACCAAGCGCAGCGCCATGAGAACAATAATAATAACATAATCTTAACTAAACGAGACATTACATAACACAGTGGAATACTTAATTATCAAAATGTCGTGGCCTACCACGAGTTACATACAAAGTGTTCCCACATTGATATGCATACTACATCATTACAAAATGACTACAACACCGTCGTGTGTTTGTTCATACATATAACAAAATAAGTACTAACGCTTCCAAAATGATACAACGACTATCAACAAAACACCATTGGCTCATCGGCCATGTCCTCGACCTTGCAGCTATCCCTAGCTGGAACGTTGAATGTTCCAGGGGCATAACCCAAGTTAGATGATAAAACATCTAAGTGAAGGCGCGAAACAGTTTATACAATGTATGAGAGACACACGAGCATGGCATACTTAGACAAACGACAACATGCAAGACACGTCTAACTTGAGAAATCTCCCTGATATATCTAGCCTCTCGTGGAAAACACCATTCCACACACTATTGGGGTTGACCTTGCCGCGATATACTTAATCTCTCGAGTGCCCTACCGTGTCACTTGTTCACCTGGATTAACCTTGTCTCATTCTCAAGCAGACCCCATCCTATCCCACACGGACATAACACCGACACAAATATCAATACTCGATGATATGAAAATCACACGCCATGCACCGACTCTTTTGTAAGTAAAAACAGTTAATGCAATTTCCCACATGATCAATATGCAAATGATGCCATACATAAATAAAACGCACAAGCATAGCATCCTGAGTTCTAGTGAGACCGCTCACCTGAACCTGCTACACTCACACCAAGACATTCCCAAAATAAGGGTAAAACTAGAGTTAAACCACTTACCTAGAACATATTCGGATCACCTTGATCCTCGTACATTACCTCGATTTGCGTGTCAAATCACAAACCTTTGAACTTATACTCAACCTTGAGCCACAATATTCCCTAAACACCATATTCAATTAAGGAAGCATTAAAATCCATTTTCCTCAATTTTTTCATAATTTCCTCTATTTTCTCCCATTTTTCACCTTGATAATTCCAAAATAACTATCTCCTCAAATATTTTCCCAGATATTTAAATATGATAAATCCTAAAATAAATCAATAAAAATACTGAAAAAAATTTACCAAAATGCCCCTTCACACGCGCCACCTTCTTCCCTAAAAAATCCAGTTGACAGCGACGACTCCAACGGCCACGAAAAGGGTACCCCCTTGAAGCCCGTGAAGAATCGATCAACATGGTACTGGTTTTAGGTCGAAAGGCCACCGAAAAATGGCCGAAAATGGCAGTTGCAGGTCGTGATAGGCGGTCTGCCACCCTCGTTCAGCCAAGCTCCAAACAGCTTCAAACGTGCTCCTTTCGATCCGAAATTCTCCAGAAAGAAAGCCCACACACCAAAGAGAAAAACCCTTCTATTCACTCTCCTCGATTCACACCAAAACACGGCCAATTTTTGTGCAAAGTTTCGGCCGAAACCCTTGCTATTTATAGGTAATTTTCGACCATTCTTCCACCAATCACCGGCCACAACTTAGCCTACAAGGAACCCCACGCCGTTTAACACCTTCCCCAGGTCCTACCGCGACCATCCCATCGCCGGAGACAGCTCCACGTGCGGTGGAAAGCGGCGGCC
This sequence comes from Diospyros kaki, assembly GCA_036245055.1. Classification (NCBI taxonomy): domain Eukaryota; kingdom Viridiplantae; phylum Streptophyta; class Magnoliopsida; order Ericales; family Ebenaceae; genus Diospyros; species Diospyros kaki. The sequence continues at coordinate 16,638,345 of BSEG01000013.1, read as the reverse complement.
GACTTCCTCCATGCGCATTCACATTGCAAGTTTTTGATAAATTGCACTTTCACCCCTTGACTCTTCCAAATGACATTTCTACCCTCTCTGTAGCACCCCTGATAAATCCAACTATATCACTAAGTTCCACAAGTTTAGTACATCTCATTTGACCCTCGAAACTCTTGAAAAATTATCGTTTTGACCTCTCTCGGGTAAATTTAGAAAACTACACTTAGGCCCGACTGGTCGACTTGACCTTAAATCCATTCAATTCAACCCTAAATCACTTAAGGGTTGTTTTATATAAAAAATATTAGTCCTTGACACGCTTCATTGACTTTTTGAATATCTCTAACGTTGATTTGGTTTTTGACCCTCGAAACTCTTGAAAAATTATCGTTTTGACCTCTCTCGGGTAAATTTAGAAAACTACACTTAGGCCCGACTGGTCAACTTGACCTTAAATCCATTCAATTCAACCCGAAATCACTTAAGGGTTGTTCTATACAAAAAATATTAGTCCTTGACACTCTCCATTGACTTTTTGAATATCTCTAACGTCGATTTGGTTTTCTCAACCTAGTCGATAGCTCTACCAAAAACTATTCCCCATCCAACTTTTTTTATCACTAAAAATCATAATTCATATCACTTGTCGATACTATACCATTTTCTTTGGCTATCTAGGGTTCGAGGTACTCCCTCCGACTGATTCGGTCGTCTAAAACTACGTTAGTGTGTCCTATAGCCTTATTCTTTCGATAATTCTTGTTATACCCTTCATTAAATACCATTTATACTCTTAATAATTTCTCGGGTATTACATTCTCCCCCCTTAAGAAATTTTGTCCTTAAAAATTTGGTTCGTGATAATTGTATCACCACTACTGCTAATGACTCTCGATTGCAATGTCCTAAATGCCATTCCTAGTCTTTAACAATCATTCATAACTTTCATCTCCATATGGTTTGAGTTTACCAGACTCATTTCTTATCTTTCCGAATATCCCGTTGTAGCTCCATATCGGCAGCTACTCAAATCCCAAAATAATTTATAAAACCTAATATCATTCCCCATCGTGTCCTCAAAATATATTTTATCTGGCTCTTAAATCTCCCAACCCAATGTCATGATCACACCAAGATTGAGCTAACTCGGCTGCCATGATGGCACAAAATTGATAACATTGAACTTACTTGGCGTACCCTTCTCAATTATCAGTACCTCGATTGCACATTAACTTTAGAGATAATTTCTTAGCCCTTTGTGGTTTGTCACACAAATCATCAATGTAGGTTTATCAAGAACATAATTTTTTTTTTCTTATGGCAACCTAATATCCTGGCGTGTCACTATTTCTCTTCCAAACACTGTTCATCAATTAGATCAATTTTGTCTCCACACAGAACTCTGGTGTCGTTTCAATTCGTCGTTCACAAAAACAACATTCCACCGTTATACTATCAACTAGAGCATCCAAACCCTTACGTCATTCGTAGCACCTTACCCTAAAACTGTCAAATGCTCTATCTCACATACTCGATGCTTTTCATATACTTCTCACATGAGAAACAATCTCTTTATTGAGTCAAACAACATCCCTATTATCCCTGATTCTAGGAGTAGATATAATCTTGTCCTTCTTAGGCGATCTAGTTTCCATACAAATCCTTAAATGAAAACCTTACTGGACAACTTTTGATTCTCACCGGGTCTTCGACAATACCTAGCATAATTTTAATAGCTTAGCCTACTGTCTTATAACCCAAATAAAATTTTCGTAGTAGAACTAGAAACTCACGTCTTCCTTTATAACAAGTTACTATATGTTTTCTCAAATCATAACACGTTTCTCGGAAGGAAAAACACTTATCGACTTATAACTTACCATATCTTTATGTTAACTTCGTTTTTTTTTTTTTTAAGGTTAACTCATGTTCTTGAGAGTACCAAGATATACTTACTATTGCTCCAACCCTTTTATATCACCAAAGGTAAGACTCAAAACAACTAAATTGGAGCCAATTGCTCAAAACTCCTGGGGCGCGTACTAATAGTCACACGAAACTAAAAGTTAAGTCAATAACTAGGGTTAAATTTCTTCCAAATGCCATATCTGGGAAACACTTTTTTTTCCTAAGCAAGTTCGCAACACACACCTGTATCAGGGATCATTCCATTCCTGGTTAGAACCTACCCCGACCTATAAACACAATTACTGTTTCACCACAACTCCTAAATTTCTCAAGCATACTCATCACTTCTTAGTAACCTTAACTTCACGAATTTCTCTTGTGGACGCAGTTATCCTAGAAGAATCTTTCACAAATCTCTGTTAGCAGCTCGCCAAACATTATTTCGTCACTCGAGATTACATTTCTTCTTTTGATTCTCTTTTGGTTATCGACTACCATAATCCACATAGCAATTATCCCGCTTAGGTTTTCTTCCAAGCTTTTACCCCTTTCCATAATAATTAGGGATCCTGCCACGATGCTCTGGTCCCTTGGAACTTGGACTCTAAACCATACATAACATCCTCAGTGTTGCCCAAACTTTGGCACCTGATCGTCTCCACAGTTCACTGTATTGCTCTGACTCGTGGGTATCACACCCCAAATCGTGAGCCAACCACCAATCCTTTACCTTGGTCCCTAGGCTCAGATTCATTATTACAAGCCAACACCAATGGTGTTATCGTTACGCTAGAATTCCTCATTCCATCTCTGAGAGCTACAATGGTTTTATTAGTACTAATCCAAATCCCTAATCTCTTAGATTCCTAATCTTTCATTTCTAGAGCAACGCTCAATCATATCGTGCACCCTTATCTTGACCATTCCTAAGACTTCTGATTTCTTTCCCACAATTTATTCTCTTTTACTTTCCAAATTTATCGCGCACATGACGAAACCTCACTCTCCTATTGTTGCTCTTACAGACATTCATAATTTGTTAAACACTCAAACATCAATTGCATTTCCTTATTTGAAATCCATCTAATTTATCATATTCTAAATTTATACTAGGTCATCCAACCATATTCTCGTCACTGCCGTATGCTTAATCTATCACAAAACTGGCTTAGAAGTTCCATACTCCTTATATGTTTCTGACATCTTATCACTTACTTTATAGGTCATTATGTCAATCATTCCTATTTCTTTGGATTTATTAGGGTCAACTCCAATGTATTAAGATCTAATCATGTCTCATGATATCTTTACGAGCTTTATCAAGCTTTAGCAAGTCCTATCTTATTGCTTTGGTACCTTAAAACTCAAGCCAAGACTTTTATGATTACCCCTCGGTCCTTGACAATCATTGCACTAAATATGTGATCTATAAGGACTTGTCATCCATACGACCTTTTGAGTGCATAATTTCACACACCTTGCTACTTATTTTTCCCCGAGTTGAACCTTTCTAAATCGGCTAGGGTCATTTCAACCTTAGATGTAATTATTTATCCTTAGGTTGTGATATCATTTTATCTCCAAGTCTATACAGTACGCATAAATTTTCCTTATAAACATCAAGGTCAAACTCGTAATTCTCTTACCCCAAAATTTTTCTAATCTCCAAGGTTCGTTCTAAATCACGAATCTCTAATCTATCATTGATCCTTACAATCTCAAGATCATCAAGTAAGGTTTCATTTTGCAAATTCTCTATAAGCCAAAAGATTCTTTCAAATTTCCAAGGGAAAATTCTAATCCTCGAAACATGTGAACTTCACGTTTCATATCCTAGTAATTTTTGGTCGTAACTTGACCCTAACCACAGCCAACCTACAGCTGTTTCCTCTTTATCTAGTAGTCATTATTCGAAATTCCAAAATCCTAAATCACCAAGATTTCACTCAAAAGGAAAATTCTCACTATAACCTAGAGCATTTTATTCAAGCCAATTACTACTGAGAAAAACTTCTAAACACCTCAAACAAGAATTCGATCCTCAATTAGTTCCGATTCATTTTCCTTGTATGATCCTAAACTAATATCCTCGATACAGTTCTTTCTTCTATTATTTCCCAAAACTTCCATAAGACCCAAATATACACCTTGACTTTCTTTATCCTTGAATAGCATATGAAACCATACACATACAACTCGTTCCTATGAGTCATTTTCTTAAGGTAATATTTCCTTATTTCCTCTATCATCAATTCCGGTTTCTCTATCTCAATATCCCCATCAACAATTTCGGATTCCTAAAATCCCAAATTCTATTTTCAAAAGCTTTTATCGAATCATCCTGGGTTTCTTATTTCAGGTCGTTCCTTAGGATCCTCAATCCATACTGAGTCATTATTTCTCTCGTGTTCTTATACCATTCGATCAAAACCTGACTTACAATTAGGTTATGTCATATTAGACTAATCATCCACAACTTGTTTCTTCCTAATAACCACCAGTTATCCCAACATTTAGTGAGAATGATTTTGACTAATGATCTCCAATCTATGGTTTCTAGATCTTAGGAATCCTCAGTTTAAGGTTACCGAACCAACATCACATTCGAACCTCATCGTTGGATGCTAACTCCCAATCTAACGCTCTATCACTTAGCAAGGTCTAGTATTCTCCAATTAATAACCTCAAAAACTTCAATAAAAAATTCCCCAAATCTCCAAGCAGGGATTTTGTCTTTACGATCTATCAGTTCCTTTTCCTAAGTCTTCATTCAGGATTTTCACTAGTTAGCCCTAATTGAATCCGTTCTTCTTAAGTCCCCACTTCGGATATCTAACTTAACCTTCAGGTTTTCATTGGCTTCAAGCCATTCTTACTCTCCCAAGTTATTTGATAAGTTCTCCTAATGACCTCAGCTGTTTCACTTATCTTGTCAGGCTAACATGTCCCATTCGGGAAGTACTAAAACGTTTTACTAAAATTCTTCCAAAAGAGATTTATACTATACTTCAAGTTGTACTATAATCGCCAAAGTATCCATTCTTCTAACATTTTGTTGTTCATATATCTACGTCCTTTCGACGACTCTTATTACTGGCTCTCTCTTACTTCCTACTGATGTGTCCAAAACATGAATAGAATTTGTCCGTCTCCTTTTGTTGCTGAATGTATATTCAAATTAAAACCTCAAATTTCACCTCTCTAGAGTCTCTATACCACTTTCAACTATGTTCCGAATGTCTCTTAGAATTCATAACCCTGTTCTAAGTTCTCATTAAATAGTTCTAACCATGCTAAGTTCAATAACCTAGCTTAACCATCCTAGGGTTTTAATCTAGGGCTCTGATACCAATTATAACACCCCGCCCTACACGGGCGTGTCACCATAAGGCAATTCTCGGGATTTCTCTTTTTTTTTTCCAAGTCTGCCAAGCGCAGCGCTATGAGAACAATCTTCACATGCAGATACAAATCCCGTGAACCCTAGTCTTGCTTGTTTAACTAATAATAACACAATCTTAACTAAACGAGACATTATATAACACAGCGGAATACTTAATTATCAAAATGTCGTGGCCTACCACGAGTTACATACAAGGTGTTCCCACACCAATATACATACTACATCGTTACAAAATGACTACAACACCGTCGTGCGTTTGTTCATACATATAACAAAATAAGTATTAACGCTTCCAATATGATACAACGACTATCAACTAAACACCACTGGCTCACTAGCCATGTCCTCGACCTCGCAGTTGTCCATGGCTGGAACGTTGGATGTTCCAGGGGCATAACCCAAGTTAGATGATAAAACATCTAAGTGAAGGCGTGAAACAGTTTATACAATGCATGAGAGACACACGAGCATGACATACTTAGACAAACAACAACATGCAAGACACGTCTAACTTGAGAAATCTCCCTGACATACTCAACCTCCCGTGGAAAACACCATTCGACACATCGTTGGGGTTGACCTTGCCGTGACATACTTAATCTCTCGAGTGCCCTACCGTGTCACTCGTTCACCTGGATTAACCTTGTTTAATTCTCAAGCAGACCTTATCCCGTCCCATACGGACACAACACGGACACAAATATCAATACCCTGATGATATGAAAATCACACGCCATGCACCGACTCTTTTGTAAGTAAAAACAGTTGATGCAATTTCCCACATGATCAATATGCAAATGATGCCATATATAAATAAAACGCACAAGCATAGCATCCTGAGTTCTAGTGAGACCGCTCATCTGAACCCGCTACACTCACACCAAGACATTCCCAAAATAAGGGTAAAACTAGAGTCAAACCACTCACCTCGATCCTCGTGCACTACCTCAATTTTCATGCCAAATCACAAACCTTTGAACTTATACTCTACCCTCGAGTCACAATATTCCCTAAACACCATATTCAATTAAGGAAGCATTAAAATCCATTTTCCTCAATTTTTTCATAATTTCCTCTATTTTCTCCCATTTTCACCTTGATAATTCTAAAATAATTATCTCCTCAAATATTTCCCAAATATTTAAACATGATAAATCCTAAAATAAATCAATAAAAATACTGAAAACAGAATTACCAAGATGCCCCATCGCACGTGCCCTCACGCGCCTGGCACGTGGGTGTAAGTAATGTGTGGCGTGTGCAGCTCACGCGCCACCTTCTTCCCAAAAAAATCCAGCCGACAGCGACGACTTCGATTGCCACGAAAAGGGTACCCCCTTGAAGCCCATGAAGAATTGATCAACATGGTACCATTTTCAGGCCGAAAGGCCATCAAAAAATGGTCGAAAATGGTAGTGTAGGTCGCGGTAGGTGGTCCGCCACCCTAGTTCGGCCAAGCTCCAAACAGCTTCAAACGTGCTCCTTTCGGTCCGAAATTCTCCAGAAAGAAACCCCACACACCAAAGAGAAAAACCCCTGTATCCACTCTCAATTCACACCAAAACACGACCAATTTTTGTGCAAAGTTTTGGCCGAAACCCTTGCTATTTATAGGCAATTTTCGGCCATTCTTCCACCAATCATTGGCCACAACTTGGCCTACAAGGTACCCTACGCCATTTAACACCTCCCCAGGTCCTACTGCGACCATCCCATCATCAGAGACAGCTCCACGTGCGATGGAAAGCGGCGACTGACTTCCTCTATGCGCGTTCACATTGCAAGTTTTTGATAAATTGCACTTTCACACCTTGACTCTTCCAAATGACATTTCTACCCCCTCTGTAGCACCCCTGATAAATCCAACTATATAACTAAGTTCCACAAGTTTAGTACATCTCATTTGACCCTCGAAACTCTTGAAAAATTATTGTTTTGACCTCCATCGGGTAAATTTAGAAAATTATACTTAGGCCCGACTGGTCGACTTGACCTTAAATCCATTTGATTCAACTTGAAATCACTTAAGGGTTGTTCTATACAAAAAATATTAGTCCTTAACATGTTTTGTTGACTTTTCGGATATCTCTAACGTCGATTTAGTTTTCTCAGCCCAGTCGATAGCTATACCAAAAACTGTTCCCGATCCAACTTCTTTTATCACTAAAAATCATAATTCGTATCACTTGTCGATACTATACCATTTTCTTTGGCTATCTAGGGTCCGGGTTACTCCCTCCAACTGATTCGGTTGTCTAAAACTACATTTGTGTGTCCTATAGCCTTATTCTTTCGATAATTCCTGTTATACCCTTCATTAAATACCATTTATACTCTTAATAATTTCTCTGGTATTACAGGTGCCTAAAAATATGCTTACCGAAATTTGCTAATCATGCAAGACCCAAGAAAGTTTAGGTACCAAAAAACAAGCGTTTGAAATGTTTGTAAGAGAAATCAAAGTCTCAGTGGAATTCAAAATGGTTCTTGGATAGTGGATGCTCAAGGCATATGACTGGAGATCCAAACAACTTCCTTGAACTAAAATGAAATGATGGAGGTTTTGTAACTTTTGGGGATAACGCTAAAGCTAAAATAATTGCTGCTGAAAAAATAGGTAATGCTCATTTCACTATCATTGAAAATGTGCTACTTATTGATGGATTAAAGCATAACTTTCTTAGCATAAGTCAACTATGTGATAAGGAATATATTGTAATATTTAAATAATCTAAATGTGTAGTTAAATATGAATCCAATATCATATTTGTTGGTTAAAGACATGAAAATATATATATATATATAGTTGACTTAGATGACCTCTTAGCAAATAATGTGAAATGTCTATCTATAACTAATGGAGATTGTTGGATTTGGCATAAGAAACTAGATCATGATAATATGGATCTTCTCTCAAAATTAGTAAGACTTGACTTAGAATGTTATTAGCCTTTGCTTGTTATAAAGATTTTAAACTCTTTCAAATGAATGTTGAAAGTGCTTTTCTAAATGGATACTTAAATGAAGAAGTATATGTTGAACAACCCATATGTTTTGAAAATGATAAATATCCAAACCATGTTATAGGTTGTCAAAAGCATTATATAGATTAAATTTCCTAGAGTTTGGTATGAAAGATTAAGTAAATTTATTCTAGATAATAATTACTTAAGAGGAAAAATGGATGAAACCTTATTTATCAAAAATGAAGAAAATGAAATGCTTATAATTCAAATATATGTAGATGATATAATTTTTGGAGCCACATGTGAGAAATGTGTTAAGATTTTGCTGAATGTATACAAAAAGAATTTGAAATGAGTATGATGGGAGAATTAAATTATTTTTTAGGTCTTCAAATAAAACAATTAGAAGATGGAATATTCGCAAGTCAATCCAAATATATTAAGGATCTTCTTAAAAAATTTGAGCTTAAATTAAATAAAGTAAATCCAACACCCATGAGTACTTCAATTAAGTTAGACAATGATGAAAATTGGAAGAATGTTGAACAAAATAAATATAGAGGAATGATAGGATCATTACTCTACTTAACAGCTAGTAGGCCCGATATATTTTTAAGTGTATGTTTGTGCTAGATTTCAAGTTAATTCTAAGGAATCTCACTTAACAACCATGAAAAGAATTTTTAAATATCTTTTAGGGACAAAAAATCTAGGACTTAGGTATCCAAAAGGATATTCTTTTGAATTAATTTGGTATTCAGATATTGATTTTGCTGGAAGTAAGATTGATAGAAAGAGTATAAGTGGGACTTGTCAATTCTTAGGAAACTCACTTATTTCTTGGTTTAGTAAGAAACAAACCTAATTGCACTCTCAATATCTGAAACCCAATATATAGCAGGTGAAAGTTTTTGTGCTCAAATCCTTTGGATAAAGTATCAAATGGAAGATTATGGAATTAAGTTCAATCAAATTCCCATTAGGTATGACAATACTAGTGTAATTCAATTAATTAAAAATCCCATCCTTGACTTTAGGACAAAACATATTGAAATTAGACATCATTTTATTAGAGAGCATATAAAAGAAAGAGATATTGATTTAGAATATGTAAGCACAAATGATCAATTGATTTATATTTTTACAAAACCCTTAGGAGAGCACCAATTTTGCAAAATTATGATAGAATTAGGAATGTTGAATTTTTCTAAGTAATATGGTTCTTCAAGTTTATTATCATCTATGTGTTCAACTATATTAAGTTTATTTCTTTTCTTGCTTCGCTATCCATCTTCAGTCAACCTAAGTTAAAGCATCGATAGACTGAAGAAGTGTCGGTTCAAGGTTGAGCATTCTATCCATCTTTGATCGACCTAAGTTAAAGGGTTATTCGACCAAAGTATAGGCAGTTTGAGGGTGGACATTATGTCCATCTTTGGTTGACCTAAGCTTAAAGGTCAATCAATTGAAGTTTGATCAGTTTATGGGTGGGCATTTTGCCCATCTTTGATCAACTGAAGAGAAACTTTAGTTGAACAAAATTACCACAAATGTGGAAACCCTAGGTCGACCAAACTCTATTTAAAGGCCCTTGTGGGCAATTTTTCTCTCACGTTTCCTCTCTCATCTCTTTCAAATCTCTTGTTTTTTTTTATCTCAACCCATTTCTATTTCTCCCTAAATGGCCCCAAAATGAGCATTAGGCTAGCGAGCCCAATGATCCACATCTGAGAGGGCCTAAGGATCCATATATGAAAGGCATACAAAGGGCCACTATGATTTTGACGTGTCTTCTTTTATCTCTAAAGAAGCAACCTCCCATTTCGCCAAGATGGAAAAAAGAGCGATTTTTTGCAGTAGAAAATTTGAGTTTGAGGAGCCTCGTCAAGAGGGTTTCGACTTAATCGTCTTGTTGCCCAGAAAAATACCTAAGATGGGGGGGGGGGTGAATTGGGTTTTTTAAAAATTTGTAATTTTAGCTGTTGTTGAAAACTCTTAGGCTGCGTTCGCTTTCATGTTTCAATTTTTAGTTTTAAATTCATTTTCAGTTTTGTGTTTTGAGTGTTTGTTTTATGATTTTTGAAAACGCATTTTTTTGATCATTCTAAAAAACTAATTTTAAAACTAAAAACTAGAAAACGCGTTTACTTTGGAATTTAAAAAAAAATATTTTATGATATTTTATTCAATGAAGTTGATTATTAAATAATAAAATTAACTCCTTTTAATGAAATTCTACTATTAAAATAAAATAATAAATTTGATTACTGAATTGCTGACATCTGAGTGATAATTTATATTAAATATTATTATACATAATATATGTAATACACTTAATAATATACTATATGTTATCTTATATTTTTAATTATAATATAGATATACTACATTTGTAAAATTTTAAATAAGTATATAATTTTATTTTCAAAATTTAAGAATAAATTTTTCTTCTTTTTTTTTCCATTCTCTTCTTTTTTTCTTTCTCTTCTTCTATTCTCTCTAACACCTTGCATCTTCTCAGTCGCAAGCAACCATCACCAGCTAAAGATTCACACGATCAGAGCCTACCATTAGAAACACCAAGCTAAAAGGGTTAACATACACAAAAAATATCCAAATTTAAAGGTTGGATTTTCATAAATTTAATTTTTAATTTTCTGCCAAAACTGAAACATGCATTGCCAGTCGCCACCGGCCATTGTGGCTGGTGGTTTTCGACAATCAAAGACAACCACCCGACACCCTCATCCCCATCGACCAACATACCAAAAAACTAGCAACATCCAACGATTGATTCTCCATAGATCTAAGCTTAAACTTTTGGCTAAAACCTACACCCATGTAAATGTACTAGTAGTCACCATCAGCCACCGTGGTCGATGGTTTTCGACAATCAGATTCAACCACCCAACACCCTTGTCCCCATCGACCAACATATCTAGAAACCAACAAGAGATGGAAGAGAAGAGAGAAGATAGGAGAGAGGAAACAAAATCAATGGGCGGTCAAACAACAGGGGGCGGTCGACGACGACTCACAGAGGTAACAGTAGTGGCAGGCACGGTCGATGGCTAAGCCTTGAGAAGGAAGGAAAGAGAGGAGAGAGACGAGAGATGTTGTTGTGTGCAAGATCAGGGGGAAAATGGGGTAGTGTTTTTCGCATTTTGGTGTTTTCAACGTGTTTTGGTTGAAAACACCCAAATAAAAAAAAGTTGTTGGGGGTTTCCTTTACAATTTTTTTTCTTATTTTCAAAAATACATTTTTAAAAATAGCAAAATAAACGCGTTTTTAGTGTTTTGAAAAACTGAAAACTCAAAATGGGTTAGAAAAAGTAAAGAGAACACAATTTTAATTTTTGTGATCTTAATAAAATGTGATTGAGCAAATACATGAAAATTTAAATCAAACAACTATAGAGAATAAAATAATTTTATAGAGGTCAGCTCTTTAAAGAGCCTAATTGTCTCTCTCAAGACTAAGCTTGAGGTTCTACTAGGGAGAATCAACACTATCCTTTAATTGGAGCTAGAACAATATACAATCCCTTGCCTAAACAAGAACCACTAACACACTACTAGCAAATAAAATTCCCTCACACAATAAGCGAGTAAAAATAATAAACTTAGAATCAGAGACAAACCAAACAAGTCACCAACAATTGAGAATTCCAGTCAGCACACGTCCAACACTTGAGCCTTCTCACTCTTGTTTAAATCCTTTATTAAAAGTTTGTTATTCTCTACTATTTGAAGCCTTCATACTCACTCCTTATATATACACATCTTCAAATAACTAGTTGTTACATAGAGGGGCATAAAATGATTTTAAAATTTAAAAACTTTTCAACATTTTTCAATCTCAAACAGCAACTGTAGGAATCTTGGCTAACACAACACATTAGAGAAAAATCATTGTTCAAAATATAATCTGGAAAAGATGAGGAGATAACTTGAAATCAAAATTAGCCATAAACCTTTTAAGACAAAAAAACTCAAGTTACAAACATGAATATGCAAAAAGAGAAGTCAAAGAGCCTTTTCTTCAAAAAGAGATATTACCTTTTTGCATGGAAAAATCAAGAGATGATTTTAAAGTACAAGGTGAAAAGCATTTTGCAAAAATATACCCTTGGCGTCCAATAAAAAGAGATGTAGAAAACAAGTACAATCATACATGACTGGTTGAACTTTAGTCGACTTAAGGTACAACTTCAGTTAACCGAAGTTATCCTGTAGCCAAATGCATAACTTCGGTCGAAGGCTAGGTTGACCTAAGACATGAGGCCAAACTTTCTGGCCAACTTCAGTCGACCTAAATGGTTTATGATGAGATTTAAACATTCTGGCTCACTTTAGTAAACTTAGACTAAAATATCAGTTGACCTAAGATACATAGACACGAAAAATATATCTTTTACTTCACAATAAGCTAATACAATACATTTATATCATAGAAATATTTTTGTTATCATCAAAATCTTATTTACTTACCCTTGAGCTTAACACGTCTATCTCAGTAAGTGGGCCCCATTCCTTACTTTAGATGAATTACTTTACCCACACTTGTTTGTCTTTTTTACGCCAACCTCATCACCCTTGACCATCCATTTCCCATTTCATCCAAAGCCAAGGACATTGATATTGAATTTAATGCCGGTATTTTCCAATAAAGTTTTGGTATACGTTCAAACAACTTTGATATGCAAACTCCTAAAACCCAACCGTGGACCTATAAAATTCTAGATTTTGAACCTATTTCAGCCATTCGCACCTTCACTAACGATCATGATTTTTAATCTTATATGCCTTCGAGAAAATACTTTGACATTACCAGTTGCCTTCTTCATTTAGTCATTTGTCACTGTTTTGTTCCAAAAAATAGGTCTTTCGATCACGTTTTGTTTTTTGAATTTGAAATCCTCTGGTGCCTTGTTCATAAACTCCCTATTGATCTGCCTTATATCATAATATATCATATGGATGTCTATGACCCCAAGCGATCTACTCCTCTTCCATATGGTATGCTTCTCACTCGCATCTTCAAACACTTTGGTGTTTCTCTTGAGAATGAGTACTCCATTTCTCTCAAGCCCATTGACTAGATCTACACGGGCACACTGATATTTTACTCTTGTGTTTAGTTTTGATGATGAAAAATATCAAATGGTTTTATACTCCAAATCAAAGTATATGATTTGAAAACAAAAATCAATTTCAAGTAATTTCAAGTACCTTTGGGAAAATGAAAACCAAATGATCTATAATTTTCTATAGATGGAGATTTGCACAAACAAGTATTAAGATTTAAAGGAATCTCCTAAATGATTTTTCAAATTGGTTTTGAATCATTGGATAAATGAAGCAAAATATTTCAAAGGCAAAAGACCATGTTGTCGAGCCAAATTGCTCCAATCATCCAATTATGTATTTTGATGTTTAACTTTTAAGTCTAGAAGATTAGAGTATTATAAGGAAATATATAAGAAAATGTTTTCATTTTGAAAAACTATCTGCCGATATTTTGGTAGCTAATATTCATTGTTATTAAAACTATTTTTAATGAATTTCTCAATAAATAGAAGGTATGTATTTTGAGAGGTAAATTTGCTAGATCCCAAGTTTGTACTAAAATCAAAATTCTATTTTCTTATAGTTATGGATTTTGATTTTTTAGATATTTTATTAAATCCAAATGGGGTGTACTTTCTTATTTACATTTATGTATTAAAGTAAATGGAAGGTAAAATAAAAATTAAAGAAAATATATACATTTATTTAAACTAAATAAATGTAAATATGTTATAATTTGGATTGTTGACTATATGCTTTCAATTTGTCGACTAAGTATTTCATTCTGTCAACTAAGTCTTTGGCTTTGTCGACTATCTCCTTCAATTTGTCGACTATATGCCATGCATCTATCGACTATGCTTTGCATCTGTCAACTATCTTTGTGGTTTGGTCAACAGAATAATTTGATTTGTCTACTATCAGTGTGTATTTTAGAAGAAGTTTTCTTCATATTTTTGATCTGTTGACTATGGTTCTGGTTTTGTTGACTATGTCTAATTTTTGTTCATATAATTTGTCAACTAATGTCTTTAGTCTATCGACAGTTTCCAACGGCTAGTTTCTCAATCTCCAACAGCTCAAAAAAGGCTAGTTTCGGGCAAAGCTTTTGGGAAGCCTATAAATACAAATCAAGGAGATCAAGAAGAGGTTAATAGACAAAAACGAGTTGATCTAAAGATTACAAATCATTTTATTCAAGCTTACAAGAGTTTGTGCTTTCATTGTTGTATTTTTCTCTCCAAAGCTTTGTTCTATCATTGTAAATTTATTCTTAAGCCTTGTTTTCATTTTGAGAGAACTTGTAACTAAGAGTGTTAACTCTTAGCTTCTCTCTTACATTTGTATCATTTTTATTTTCCTAGCTTGTTATGCTATAGGACTTTTTCTTTGAAGCAAAGGGTTGAAATACTTACCTAAGTGCTAGATGGCTTGCCTGTATAAGCAAGAGGTTTGTAATTTCCTAATCTTGGACTAGAGGGTCTGCTTGGTTAATTTGGAGGTTTTTAGTGGATTGTTTGCAAAATCCTTTGTGAGGAGCTAAGGTAGTGGATTAGGCTTGGTTAAGCTGAACCACTATAAATCTTTGTGTTCTCTTGTGCTTGCGTTCTTTATCTTTCCAAGCATTCGTTTATTCCTCACTTGATTCACATACTTATCTTTCTAGCTTTACACTTGTCATTTTATATGTTCTACATTTTAAATCACTAAAACCTCAATTGGATCACAAAGTTTTTCAAGTTCTATCAAGTTTTTAAATTACCTAATTCACCCTCTTTCTTTGGTGCATGTCATAGTATTTCAAACCTATCACACACTACATCACATGCATTGTATCAAGCTACAAGGGGTCTAGCAGAAGAATCTAGTGTTCTATGGAGCTGCTCAGGATGACTCTACTGATGAAGAGGCTGAGTATGCTCAAGCCACCAAGATGCCTCCCACTCCAGTTCACGATCCTGCTGCTGCTAACGCTTCGTCTCCTGTTGACCTAGCTCCCACTATGTAGGATATTCTTGAGGTCATCTTAGACGTGGGCGCTTAGATTTCCCGAGTTCAGGACTAGCTCACCAAGCTCGAGAGTTACTTTCCTCATTCTCTTCCATCCCATGAGTAGATCTTAGTTTGATTATGACAAAAAGGAGGAGAAAGGACCTCATGTTTTATCTTTTGTATATATTGATCTTATGTACTCCCATGCTTAATGAATATAATGTTATTTGATGTATGTATTCTTATATCTTGGTCTTGCGCTTGATATATGATATATCTTATCTATTAAATATGTTATCTAAAATATTTTTATGCATAAATTTAAGAAAAACATATCCTTTAGGAGAGTTATGCTTAAATATGTTTATCTTAAAGAAAAACATGAAATTTTTGTCATCATAAAAAAGAAGGAGATTGTTAAGCTCAAGGGTAAGTAAATTAGATTTTAATGATAACAAAAATGTTTTTATGATATAAATGTATTTTATTAGCTTCTTGTGATGTAAAAGATATGTTTTTCATGTTTATGTATCTTACGTCGACTAATGGTTTTGTCTAAGTCGACTAAAGT
Organism: Diospyros kaki; assembly: GCA_036245055.1. Lineage (NCBI taxonomy): Eukaryota > Viridiplantae > Streptophyta > Magnoliopsida > Ericales > Ebenaceae > Diospyros > Diospyros kaki. The sequence continues at coordinate 16,622,444 of BSEG01000013.1, read as the reverse complement.
GAGATAGAATGTTTAAATCTCATTGTATACCATTTAGGTCGACTGAAGTTATTCTTCGATCTACCGAAGTTGACTAGAATCTTTGGCCTCTTGTCTTAGGTCGACCTAGCCTTCGACTAAAGATGTGCGAATGACTACTGGACAATTTCAGTCGACCAAAGTTGTGCCTTAGGTCGATCGAAGTTCAACGGTTGTTTCTAATTGTACTTGTTTTCTACATCTTTTTTTTTGTCGCATGCCAAGGGTATATTTTTCATATATGTTTTTACCTTATACCTCAAAATCATGGTCTATTTTTCCCATGCAAAAAGGTAAAATCTGTTTTTAAAGAAAATGTATTTTGACTTCACTTTTGTGGATTCTAATTTTATTGTCTTTAACTGTAATACCCTAAGTCCTTGTAAACTATTGTTGTTAAAGAAATAAAATATCTTCTGAAATTTAAGGGTCTCGGGATACATATGTAATTCTTGGAAATTTTTTTGGAGAAAGTACTGATTAGGGCCACATTACTTTTGGAGGATATAATACCCTGAATTTGACATATATCACATTTTGAGAATTTGTGGAAATTTTGAGTCAAAATGTAATTTTCTATACTTTAGGGGCGAAAGCATAATTTATGAATTTTGACCAAAAGTAATGAAACGATTGTGGCAAAGACGGAAATTAGAGTCAACTGTGTGGAAAGGAAGTTTAGGGACTCACAAACTCAAAGGATTTGCAAAATAGGGCACAAAACGTGATTTTTGAGCAATCGGGCCTAAGTGCGAATTTGTAATTTTGGCCGAGGGAGGTTAAAAAGAGGTTTTTTCTAAGGTTTTAGGGATGAAACAAGAAGTTTGGATCTCAAAGGACCTAATAGAAGTGTTGGAAATCTCAAGGGTTTTAAGGAATGGTTCGAACTGTAATTAAAAATTAATCTGGAGGTTAAAGTGTAAATAACAAAAGTCAGGTAGGAAACCTACAAAAATCTAGCCAACTGCACTATCATTGCTGATTGGCCACCTGTGGGTGTTAGGAAGGTCTTCTAAGGGGTCCAGGAGATGCCTCGGACAATGATGAATCCATTGGTGGTGGCCATTGGCCGAAATCGGCCACGTCTTGGCAGAATTTAATGCTGGAAGTGACCGAAAAATTTGGCTAACAAAACGTGGCATTTTTCTCCTTGTTCAAGGCTACTCGAGCCACTTAGTAGCTAGATCTAGACCTTAGAGGGTGAGTAAGCTCAAGATTTGGAGGTTAGTGACCGAGAGTTCATGCCATGCTCATGATCAAATTCGTGTTGTTATAGTGAGACTTGAGCATTCTTAATAAGGGAATTTTGTTCCTTGTGATTTATAGAGTTTTTCTGGAGAGTTTGGAAGCATTTGGTATAGGTTTAAAGGGGTTTTAGTGGCTTCGCTGGAAAATCGGGCTTTGTTGGAACTGAGACTTGCAACTAGGCTTTTGGGGCTTTTTCGATGAACATTTCAAGCATCTAGAGGTACCTCTAGGACCGACGTGTGAAGTTCTTCAAGGTGGTAGGGTCAAATCGATCGTTAGAGCTGTTGTCAGCGGCCGAAACCGGATAAGACAGCTTGCGTGTGCTACACACACAAACTTCACCCTCAATCCACGCGCTTGGCGCGTGAGGTACAGGTTTTTCCTGAAATTAATTTTATAATTTTTAGAAAATTATTTTAGGAATATTTGTGGGAAAATATTTGAAGAAAATAAATGATAGATATTTATTGTGTAATTTTTAAAGAAATAAGAGTTTAAGAAATTTAGAGAAAAATAAGGAAAAAATGGAAAAATATAGAATATTGATTTCCTTGGATATGACGTTGGTTAGGAGGTGATTTGGCCATCAGGATAGAGGGATGTTCATAATCAATATGTGTTTCGAGGTTTTAGTATAAATCGTTTTAAGGTGAGTGGTTCAATTTAGCACTTGCTTTTGGTTTATAATAAATGATTTTGATGACTCATGGTTGGTTAGTGAGTGGTTTTACCCTCCAAACCTGTGGCTCGTGGTTGGTTAGTGAGCTGTTTTACCCTCCAAACGTTGAATTATGCCTTGTGAGTGTTTCGCTAAATTAATTGATTCAACAACATATTGAGCATATTATATTGTATACATAATGCATCAACTGAGTATGATTCATAAAACTGCATGGCGTGTGGTTTTCATGGCATTCATATGTTGGGACTGTGCCATTGTCATAATGTTCGATGAAATGGGATGGGGTCTTCCTAAGGATATCTCTACGTTAATCCCGATGGAGCTATGGAATAGGTTTCCACGAGTGACCATCGATATGCATCTTGGGGATTAAGTATGCTTGGGGTGTTTTCTTAGGGTTGACATGTTTATTTGTATATGTCATACTCATGATCATACATGCATTCTATAAATTTGTTTTTGTCCCATCACTTATGTTTCAACATCTAATTGGGATTGTGCCCTTGGAACATTCAAACGTTCTAGACGGGGATTGCAACAGGGGCAAAGGATGGCAATTTGAGGATTGTCGGAGAACAAGCGTGATAGTTATTATTTATATTTTTCAAGTCATGTAATCCTTATTTGATTTAGAAGTCAATGTGTTTGAACGATTGTAGTAATCTATGATATTTAGATCTTGTTATTTCCGCTGCGTAATGATATGTCTTACTTGGTTTAAGTCTATTGAACTTGTTAGTTAAGTAGACAAGACTGGGGTTTTGGGATTTTTGTGAGCATGTAAAGATTGTTCTTTAAAACGCTGCGTGTGTTGAACTTATGTGTGGCAAAAAAAAAAAATCCCGATAAATCCCTTATAGTGGCACGCCCGGTGAGACGGGGTGTTACAGAGGAAGTAATGATTAAGCCCACATCTCAAGGGACACATGATGCTAAGGGGTGAAACTCATGATGAAGGCACAAATCTCGATGACATGTGGCACAATCTAATTCGCCCAAAAGTTGATTAGTATAAGAATTTTTGGAGGAAGTAATGATTAAGCCCACATCTCAAGGGACACATGGCGCCAAGGGGTGCAACTCATGATTGGGGCACGAATCTCGATGATATGTGGCATAAACCAAATTTGCCCAGGAAGTTTATAGATACAAAACATTTGGGGATGAAAATTGGACAGTAAAGGGGGGGGGTAAGTAAAGGCTTTAGAGAGGGGAAACTCTGCACAAAAAAAAAAAAAAAGTGGGGAAAGATTCTGGCCAAAACGAAAGAGAAATGATCTACCTGAGTTTCCAAGCTCTCCTCGAAGAACGTGTAGAAACAGTCACCAAAATCTTGAGGTAAGTTTATTTTTGTTTATAATCGGGTAAAGGGATGAAAAAGGAGATCGTAGGTTCAAACGGAGCAAAAATGAGCAAGATATGGTCGTTTTAATTTTCTAGGCAAAAATCTAGTGGCTAGGCCAAAAGAAGAAGACTGACGCATGTGCGGCACGTGCCAGCCAGGTATGCGCATCAAGGTGCATGGCCTCTTTTTCCAATGGCACGTGCGGGTGTGTTCGACCTCCTTTGGTCCTAAAATTTTGCAATGTTCTTCCTTATTTTATTCCCTACAATCCTATCAAAAAAATATTTTTGTTTAGTTTACAAAAAGGTTATGTTTCTACAAAAACAACCTCGGTGAACAATATTCGTACCATAAACGGTGCAATTGAAGGGTAAGAAGCTAAGGTGAGTGGTTCTTGCACATGTTTTGTTACATCTTGAACATGCTTGGCTTCGTTTGTGTGAGGTTTGTGGCTACATCTCATGTTTTCTTTTTGTAAAGCATACTTTTTCTACTTTGTTTATCATGCATCATAACATCTATGGTTGTGGCAAGCTTGTGGCCCGACATGTGTGGTTGAAGACTTAGCGATGAGATTGGGGTGTGTGGGCATGTTGGAGCGGGGGTGATTGCAACACCCTAGCTAGGGTTTCCACAGAGGGGAAGGACTTCATGACATTCCATATACTGCATATATGCATGTTTCCGTTCTCGGAATCAACTCACTTAGATGTATCATATCTAATTATTAGCATATTCAAATGTTCCAGGTGCCTTAGGCCCAAGCACCAACAAAGGCAAGGAGGTAGTCGACACGTAGTTTGGTTTTACTACAGTTGTTATTGAAAACCACTTGTTGTGTTGTTAGTAGCAGTAGTTTCTTGTATTAAAACATGTACCGAGTTGACATGCTATACTACATGTAAATAATGTTTTAAGGCTTTCGAAGGATGTTTGGTACGTGTGTTAGTTGCGTGGCTCAGGTATGTGTTTCATTATACTCATAGGAATCCTAACTATCTTAGTTTCGATCCTAGCCTCCGCTATCTCGGGATTCCTCTAACACCCCATAGGTGTTATAGTGTTCTTTGCTTGATGGAAATGGGGGTGTTACACTAACTCTCATGCCTTTTTGTCTTAAAAAGCTTATGATTAATATTGTTATCAAGTTGTCTACTTAACTTTCTTAGGTTGATCTTTTTGTACAATATGTTTTTTTGATATGTTTCTAAACCATGATACCAATAGATGCTAATATGTTTTAGTTGCAACTTGAAAAGGCTGATGAAATTTTTAATTTTCAAAATTACTCTTCCCCTCTTTGTAATAGATAGTTTTTTGGAGATGTGTATAAATATAAGGTGAGTATAAAGGCTAAAGATATAGAAAAAAAAACTATTGATAGAGCATTCAAACAAGAGTAAGAAAGTCCAAGTGCTGGAAGTGATGGAAAACCTGTGTATGGCCATGCAGGTTAAATTAAAAAATTTGTGCACATTAGATGTGCGCAACGAAATCAATTATACACACACCATACACACAACTTGGATATTTAAGCAACATGCATATTCATCATATGAATATAACTACACACATACCTGTGGTCCAATGTAGATAGGTACATAAATAATTTCTGTAATGGGACCAATCCACCATGCCATGTGGTCTGTCATCGGTGTCACATTTTGTTGATTGTTCCCCAACAACCACCCATAGGTTTACTAGCAACATCTCATGTCATGTGACACGTGTAACACACCACCTTCCCATCAGTATCTCATATTGAATGAGGCAATAACCCCTATGTTAGTCCATACTTGACTAATCGGAATCCCCATCCAATGAATTTAAGGACTAGGAATAATTTAAGACATCCTGTTATCGAAGAATCATGTCACACAATCTCAACTCCTTCAAAATAAGATCTCAAGCAGAATATATAGGGACTCATTTATGTGTTAACTGGAGAGCTCATGAATGAAGAAACCGTGCCTTTTATTAATATATACAAAAATATAATAAATGTGACCAGTTACACGCCTGCTAGATATCGTCCAAATCTAGAGTTAGCAAATGGGCCTGGCTGGCTCACCTCCCAGCCCAGTCCACCTAGACCCGATACTGTAGAAAATGGGCTGACCTGGCTCAACCCCAAGAATGTTGGTCATGTCAGGATAGTGCTTTGTGGCTCACAGCTTGGCCCAACCTAGCCCATAGCCCAACACGACCCTCCATACTGGCATGCCCCATGACCCAAGAAAATAATCATACCAAATTGAATTTGAAATTGCTTTCACTATTATAGGAAATCATGACAGAGAAGTAATCAGACCAAATTGAATTTCAAATTGCTCTCACTATTACAAGGAAGCAATCAAATCAAATTGAAATTTCAAATTCAAATTGCTTTCACTATCTTACTCTCTTGCTAATGCACTATTTTATAAGTTGTTTTGCTCTGTTACTATCTTGTTAATAACTATACTTTCTAGTCTCTCAATATCTTTGATTGTTTTCATTACTCTACATTTACAATCATGTCTTCCCTTCGTCACTCCCTCATTACTCACAGAAATGATCCTCGCAGTGCTTCTTCCATGGAGCCCTCTCGAGCCAGTACATCTTCTGCAAACCCCCAACGATCTTCTATTCCATCCCAAATGGGACCACTCCCCCATGATTTTTTTAACAATTGGAGTGGTAGTCAATGGGCATGGTCACATCCACCATTTACTGAATTAGAAACACAACCTCTCGAATCACAAGATCCTGATATGCAAATGTTTATTAACCCCCCTTCCCACCTCTACCAATTGAGCAACCCTTACCAAATGAGGGCCAAACTTCCTCAAAACAACCAAATGAGGAGCCATCCAGCTCACAATGCAACTCCAAGTGACAAAGAACTAGTAATGTCTAGCAAGTGTTTGAGATCATTAATATAGTCAGGAAGGGTCAAAAAGCTCTATGTAAATTTTGCAAAAAATACTACTCATGCCAACCAAGGGGTGAGATTGGACACTTGATGAGACATACGTTGAAACATGATAATGGCGGCCTGGACGCAATGCAAACACAATTGTAACAAGGTAATGGTTTGATTTTTCAATATAATAGAGAACTTGCTAAATCTAGCTTAGCAAAACTAATAATTAAAATCAAATCTTCTTTTTTGTTTGGGGATGATGCAATGTTTAAATGGTATTGTAAAAATACATTGCAACTTGTAGTTAGGGGTTTTTCACGAAAGATTATAAAAAATGAAGCGATGAGGTTATATCTAGAATATTTAGAACAATTGAGAAATACATTTAATGCATTTAATGGAAGGGTCTTATTAACGTCAGATATTTGATATGATGTTATGACAAATAACCACTTTATGTGCATTATCATACATTGGATTGATGAAGAATGAAAAATTTAAAAAATAATAATTAGATTTATAGAATTAGTAGAACAACACAGGGTAATTTAATTGCAAGTAAAATTCGAGATACCAGTTATAATTATAATATTATTGATAAAATAATGACAATTTCATTAGATAATGCGAGTAACAATGGCTTTGCCATTGAATGACTAAAACGCGAACTTTCATTAATTTAAGATGGACAACTGTTTCACAATAAATGTGCATGCCATATTTTAAACTTATGTGTATAGAATGGTCTACAAGTATATAATGAGGCATTAGTTAAAATAAGGGTGTTTTGGCTTTAATTCGAAGTAGCGAATCCCATTCCCGAGAGTGAAAACAACTTGTTAATGGATTTGGCTTGCCATATAGAAGATTTCCAATAGATGTTCAAACTATGTTGAATTCAACTTATTTGTGTTGTTACAAAAACCTAAATCATATAGATAACAATTTGAATTATTTTGGAATAGGGAAATGGTAGAAGCATGGCAACTAAAGGATAGTGATTGAGAACAACTAGATGTTATTATATATATATTAGAAACATTTTATAGAGCAACAAAAATATTTTATGGTTGTAAATATCCTACCACACATATTTTTATTCGTGAAATATTTCCTATTGTTAGTTGTTTCACAAAACATAGGAATTCAAATATATATAGATAATTTATAGCCCCCATGGAAAAAAAAATTGAAAATATTGGACTAATATACCGTTATTATATCTTATGGTAGTTGTATTAGATCCCACACAAAAGTGGGAAGCTGTTGAATATTTTTTGGAGTTTTACAAAGCGACTATAGGGGTTGATGCACAAGAAACAAAAATAAAAGTTTGAAATTTAATTTTTAAAATATATAATTTATATAAATCCCATTTTGGTAATAAACCAAGTAATGAAAATTATTCTTCACAAAGGTAGTCTAAGGGTTTCTTAAAATGGAGGTGGTCCACATACCTCAAATCAAAAAAATCAAAGGGTGGTCCACAAATATCTAGTGGAATTAACGAATTTGAATTCTATTTAAATAGGGGATCTTTATTTTCTGATGACCAAATTAATACATTTGATATTTTGTCATGGTGGTGTCAAAATCAATACGCTTATCTGGTGTTGGCTGCCATGACCCGAGATCTACTAACCCCCTGGTGTCCACAGTGTCATCAGAGTCAGCTTTTTCTGCAGAAAATAGGGTGTTCAACCCAAAAAGATCAAGGTTGCAACATACGACACTAAAAATGTGTATATGCTTTAAGGATTGGTTAGATGCTAAATTTAACAGACAATGGATAGATTTGTATGATAAATCTAGTGAATCAAAGCATAATGACAGTGCAGGGCCATCCACAACACAATGATATTTCTTCTTAAAGGGAAAGCGCCCCACAATTATTGGAAATTTTGAGTAGGAAATCGGAGCAGGAAAAATAAGTAAGAGGTTTGAACAAGAAGGAATGCTTGCATCAAATCAAAGGAAAAATCAAAAGAGGAGATTTGGCCTATGAATATGGCATGGCCCTGCTTGCAAGCCCATGGCTTGGCCTGGCCCTCCTTAACCCATTTATTAAGGGCCATAGGGCCTTGTCGAGCCCCCATTCCCCATTGCCTGGCCTGGCCTGCCTCCTTCAGGGGCCAAATTTCCCTGACAAATACCAACCACGAAATGAGTAAGCCAAGCGAGAGGCAAGCCAGCCCATCCTAGCTCACCCATTTTCTAACTCTATCCAAATCTAGCATTAGGGCACACAACACTAACAGGAAATGCTGGCTGATGGAATTCTCAATTGTTGATGACTTGGTTGATTTGTCTTTGGTTGTAAGTTTGTTATTTTTATTCACTTGTTGTGTGAGGGGATTGGTTTTGCTAGTAGTATGCTAGTGGTTCTTGCTTAGGTAAGGAATTGTATGTTGATTCTAGCTCCAATTAAAAGCTAGCATTTATTCTCTCTAGTGGAACCTCAAACTTAGTCTTGAGAAAAAGGACTAAGCTCTTTAGAGCCGAACCTTTATAAAAATTCTTTTGTTCTGTGTGGTTGATTAATTTAAATTTTCATGTACTTGCTCAATCACATTGTATTAAGATCACAAAATTAAGAGTTTTCAACAAGAGATAAAATTATTAATTTTTGAAAAACCTAATTCACCCTTCCTCTTGGGTATTTTTTTGGGCAACAATCACAATCTTCACCTTCACACAAAATTCAAATATGAAATTATGCTTAATTTTTTCTTCCAAAAAAATCATGGAGAATTAATTTCCCTAACGAATACCAACCAAATCCACACCACAGGGAATACTTATCAAATCCACACATCGCTCACTATAGTGGATATCTTCAGCCACACTTAAAGTATATACAACAAGATCAGTTTTAGCATAACTTTCTTGAGGTTTGATATTTCTTCTAGGCCTATCTTTTGCAATACAATATTGTGATACATCAGCATTTTCTTTTGATCTTAACTTGGGGCTTGACTTAATCTAAGACGAAGACTCAAATAGGCTATTATCAATTTCAAGCTCCACCTGAATGTCAGAACTCTGCTGATCTGTAAGCTCCACTTGAATGTCAGAACTCTACTAAATTGTAGGGTTAGATTCTTTTGCAGACAAACCATGAAGCATAGCAATCTCATCAAATATAACATTTCTCCTAATTACAACTTTAAATGCTTTTAGATTCTATAACTTATAACCCTTAATACTAGATTTATAAACAAGGAAGACACATTGTTTAGACTTTGGTTCTAATTTTTCATTATCAACGTGAGCAAATGTAGGACCTCCAAAAAATTTTAAATCAGAATAATTTGCAAGAGTACTAGATCATGCCATGTTTGTAGTTTCAACCTAAAATGACTTAGATAAACCTGAATTAGATAACATACAATGTATCTTTTCCATAAAGATTATGTTTATCTGTTTGGCTACACCATTTTGTTATGGTGTACCTGGAATTGATAAATGCCTTAGAATTCCTTCTCTCCTACAAAAATTATTAAATTCATTTGAACAAGATTCTAAACTATTATCTATGCAGACATGCTTAATCTATCTTTTAGTGTGTTTCTTAGTCATGGTCTTCCATTATTTGGACATAGAAAAAACATCATTCTTTTGTTTCAAAAAGAATACCTAAACTTTCTTAGAATAATCATAAATGAAAATTAGCATATATCTAGCACCACTTTTAGAGGCAACTTTGGCAGGACCCTAGAGATAAAAATGAACATAGTCATGTCCCTTTTGTGTTGTGAATACCTATATTAAATCTGACTCTTTTTTCAATACTCTGTCTTTTTAGAAGTCATCTTTTACTTAATTCAGCCATTCCTATTTCATTCATATATCCAAGACACATATGTCACGATTGAGTAATATCAGTAGCTGACAAAGAAGAAGTAGAAACAACATCACCTGTAACAGTAGAACCTTTACAATAAGAGCTTCTTTATTGACCTTAATGACTCCACCTTCACCAATGAACTCGTACCCATTTAAATCAAGAGTACTCAATAAAATAAGATTTCTCTTAAAATCAGTAATATGTCTGACACTAGTTAAAGTTCTAACAATGCTATCAAATATCTTAATTTTAAATGTTCCAATGTTAACAATTTTACAAGAAGAATTATTTCCCATTAACACATCACCAGTAGTGATGATTTGGATTCCCCGGCAACGGCGCCAAAATCTGATCGGGGCTGTCGAACACCAATAGATTAGATAAATGATGATTTGGATTTGCAATAGGGTGTAACCCAAAGTCATCTCCCAACGAACCTCAAGAGGATCTGTCAAAACAAGGCTAAACGGGGGGGGGGGGAAGTTTTTGATGAAAAACAGAAAACAAGATAAACAAGAACACAATAAATCAAGATGCAATCAGTTGCAAACCAACCTTATATCCCAGTTTTCATCGCCTTCTCAATACACAATTTGTTTAGTTTTAATCCTCAAATCGAAAATCACAAAAATCCTTTAACAACCGCCAAAGATTGGAAAGAAAACCAATAAACAGATTTCATAGATTTGAGACTGATTGAAGTACCATCCAAACAGGTTGTTCTCGTTTCCAGTTAAAGCCTCAACCGAGCACAAAAACCTTGGATTCTCAAACAAAGACAATGCATGCATTCATCCAACCGGTATCAACACATACACAGATTTAAGAGAGAACAGAAACAAGAGAACAACAAAGTTAAAACTAAAACAAACAGATTTCCATTAAATCCAAGACTCAAACCGGGAACAAGGATGGTGTTGCAACTTGATTACAGAATTCTTAGCCTCCCATCTTCACAAGAACAATCGAGAGAAGAGAAGTCGGCTACTGTTCACGCCCTCCAAAAAAGAATGAATCTCTAATGGCCTCTTAAGGTGCTTAAGTAGAGCTTTAGGAGGAAACCCTAGATTACTGCCAGTTCACAGCTGATTTCGGATAGGTTAACGTGCGTTCTGGGCTTCGGACTCTTCATAAGAATTTTAGATCAGAAAGAGTATATGAACTTGGGATTTTGAATCACTTGATTTGGATATCGGACGCCCAAGATATGGCCTTTTAAAGAATCAGTATCTGTGCAGTTTTCCTAATTTGCCCCCAACTTCTTGGCCCCGACTTTGAAGTGTTGTTTGAAAGCCCAAACGAACTCGGATTTGGACAAACCATATCATTCCAGAAAGCTCAAGAAGTCCCCTACAATATCTCTGAATACATCATCTTTATTCTGGAATTTTATCTTGGCCAAAATACTGAAGGAAGTGCAGGAGGTCAAATCTGCCAAAATTGCCCTTATTTCTCTATCTCCAATTTCCAAGATATCTCATTGCCATCAAGATGTCTCATGCCCCATCTCATGCTCCATGGCCCTAAACCTGGCAAAATAAAATAAAATAGTGTGAAGCCCAATTCCTATAAAATAAAATGAAATAAAATCACGATGAATGAAATAACACAACTAATGTGCAGAAAGGACTAAATATGAGGGCTAAATAGTATGAAAATATGTGCTCTATCAAATTCCCCCACACTTAGACTTTTGCACTCCTGGGCAAAACACTAAACACTAACATTCACTCTTTCAAATAAAAAGGATGCAAAGAATGCAAAATGAGAGGCATGACAAGTTTTATAGGAATTCAACACTTCAAAGATCATCTTTCTTACACTTCCCAAACAAACAAGTAGCATGGCAATTTCACTTGGCAAGGCGAGTCAAAATAAGTAGACCCTCATAGAATAAGAACATTCTTTCAAGTTCCTCAAATGCTATGCCCAAATCCACCCAATCATAATTCCACTACCAGATATGCTCATCTTCTAAATCTCCACTCTCAGTGCTTTATGCATGCAAATCAAAAGGACTTTTATTCATGGCTCAAACATGGTAAGGTGAAAGGGATAGGAAGATAACAATGAAAAGTAAGTTTTAGGAAGAAAGAAAACATTCAAGACAATCCCAAGATCAATGAAGAACTATTAAGCAAGCAGAAAATAGAACCCTTTTTTTTTTCTCTTTTTTTTTTCGCATGGTGGGTGCGTTTTACGCTCCATCCCACCTTGGTGAGTGCGTTTTACGCTCCATCTCACCTTGGCCTTTGGCCTTTCTATCTATTTTTTTTTTCTTTTTGATTCCAAAGGACTTGCTTAATTTTTTTTTTTAATCAAGGGATGCAATGAATGTTCTTCAACCTAAAGAAGGGAAAAGATCACTCTCTCTCTTTTTTTTTTTTTTTTAGGTATAAAATGAAAGAATGCCTTAATCATCTTTTCACATACATGAGCACTGATAGCTTCAATAAAGATTCAAAACAAGCTCTGGAATGATACCCATAATTCAGTGGATGTAGGCATAGCATAAGAAAGGACAAGAACATGCACAAATATTCCCACAAAGACTACCTCAATCAACTCACCAAGCCAAACTCATTTCCAATTTACTTGAAAGCCCAAAAAGATAAGATCAACTTTCTAATCATGCTAAATTCTTTCAAACTCAATTTGCCTCATTTTGCAATTATTTTTATATATATATATATATATTTTTTGTGAATTCAATTTTCTAAAACTCCTCCCCCACACTTAAACATTACATTGTCCTCAATGTAAGCATGCAGCAAGAATCAGGTATAGGACAAGTAAATAAAAAAAATAAAGAGAGAGGAACAACCTGATGTTGTCAATTGTAGGCAGCATTGAGGAGATGCAGCTCCTCCATGGTATGCTCCTGAAAGCTCTCGTAGAATGGCTTAACCGCTGCCCGTTGACTGTGAATCGCCTTGTGGTTGACTTATCCATAAGCTCAACTGCACCATAAGGAAAAACATGAGGAACCACAAAAGGACCAATCCAACGAGAATGCAACTTACCTGGCATTAGTTTTAGACGAGAGTTGTATAGGAGGACTTTCTGGCCAACTTCGAACTCTTTCTTGTTGATCAATTTGTCATGAGCAGCCTTAGTTTTTTCCTTGTAAATTCTGGAGTTCTCGTATGCTTCCAATCTCAATTCCTCAAGCTCTTGCAATTGAAGCTTTCGTTGTGAACCAGCCTCTGTCATATCCATGTTGCATTGCTTTACCGCCCAATAGGCCTTATGCTCGATCTCTACCGGCAGATGACATGCTTTTCCAAAGACCAGTCGATATGGGGACATGCCAATAGGAGTCTTGTAGGCCGTGCGGTAGGCCCAAAGTGCATCTTCCAACCTTTTGCTCCAGTCTTTCCTGTTGAGCTAGACTGTCTTCTCTAGAATATGCTTGATCTCTCTGTTTGAAATCTCAGCCTGCCCATTGGTCTGTGGATGGTAGGGCGTCGCCACTTTATGTAAGACTCCATACTTTCAGAGCATGGATTGCATCGTTCTGTTGCAGAAGTGGGATCCTTGATCACTGATGATGGCCTTGGGAATGCCAAACCTGTAGAAAATATGAGATCTAACAAAATCTGCAACCACAGAAGAATCATCAGTCCTGGTAGCTTTAGCTTCCACCCATTTCGAAACATAATCCACAGCCAAAAGAATGTACAGAAAACCAAAAGAGACAGGAAAAGGACCCATGAAATCAATACCCCAAACATCAAAGATCTCACAAAATAGTAAGGGTTGCTGAGGCATTTCATTCCTACGTGATATTGATCCTGTGTGCTGGCAACGTGTGCAATTCTTACAAAATGTATGAGCATCTCAAAAAAGGGATGGCCAATATAAACCTGAGTCTAGGACCTTTCTAGCTGTGCGTTGAGGACCAAAGTGACCACCACATGCAAGTGAATGACAAAAATGCAAGACTGAAGCAAACTCAATATCGGGCACACATCTCCTAAGGACTTGGTCACTACACATGCGCCATAGATATGGATCATCCCATACATAGTACTTGGCCTGACTTTTAAATTTACTGAGCTGATCTCTCTTAAGATGGGCAGGGATATCAGATGCAGCTAGAAAATTAACAATGTCAGCATACCAGGGCTCAGTACCATGCAAGTGATAGAGTAACTCATCTGGGAAGTCATCTTTGATAGGCTGACAGTCCATGGTAGTGGCATCTGAAGAGGAAGGAAGCCTGCTCAAATGATCAGCCACAAGATTCTCAGCTCCACTCTTGTCTTTGATCTCAACATTGAACTCTTGAAGTAGGAGCATCCACCGTATCAACCTGGGTTTGGCATCATGCTTCTTCAAGAGATATTTCAAAGCTGCATGATCAGAAAACACAACAACATTAGAACCCAGGAGATAAGAGCGAAATTTATCTAAAGCAAACACAATGGCAAGAAGCTCCTTTTCAGTAGTGGTGTAGTTTGCTTGGGCGTTGTCCAGAGTGCGCGAGGCATAAGCAATGACGTGTGCTTATTCTCCACTCGTTGTGAAAGGACGACACCAACTGCATAATTGGAAGCATCACACATGAGCTCGAATGGCAAGTCCCAGTTGGGTGGCTGGATGATAGGTGGAGAAGTCAAGCGCCTCTTGAGCTCCTCAAAGGCCATCTTGCAAGACTCATCAAATTTGAATTCCACATCCTTCTGAAGCAGGTTGGACATTGGAAGGACAATCTTGCTGAAGTCCTAGATGAATCTCCTGTAGAATCCTGCATGTCCAAGAAAAGAACGTACCTCCCGCACAGACGCGGGGTAAGGCAAAGAAGAAATAATATCGACCTTGGACTTATCAACCTCTATACCCCTCTTGGACACAACATGACCCAAAACAATCCCCTGCTCAACCATGAAATGACATTTTTCAAAATTTAGGACAAGATTCTTCTCAACACATCTCTCCAGGACTCTACCCAAACTGATTAGACACTCATCAAAGGAGGTCCCATAAACAGAAAAATCATCCATGAAAACTTCCATGCAATGCTCAAGTAAATATGAAAATATACTCACCATGCATCGTTGGAATGTACCTGGGGCATTACATAGACCAAATGGCATCCTCCGGTATGCAAAAGTGCCAAAGGGGCAGGTGAAGGTAGTCTTCTCCTGATCCTTCGGTGCTATACAAATCTGAAAATAACCAGAAAAACCATCAAGAAAGCAGTAATGGGACTTTCCAGCTAACCTCTCTAGCATCTGATCAATGAATGGGAGTGGGAAATGATCCTTTCTGGTAGCTTGGTTGAGCCTCCTATAGTCAATGCAGACTCTCCAACTGTTTTGCACTCGCATGGGCACTAGCCCATTCTTCTCATTGGCTACCACTGTGAATCCTGTCTTCTTTGGAACTACCTGCACTGGACTCACTCACTTGCTATCAGAGATAGGATAAATAATGCCAGCCGAAAGTAGTTTACTTACCTCTTTCCTGACCACATCTAGAATGGTGGGATTGAGTCTCCTTTGGGGCTGTCTCACTGGTCGAGCTTCTTCCTCTAAATGAATCCTGTGCATGCATAAGGAAGGGGATATACCAGGAATGTCTGCAAGTGACCAACCTATGGCTCTCTTATGTTGCTTCAACAGATTCAGCAACTTCTCCTCTTGGTCAAGATGAAGGTTGTCGGCGATGATCATGGGTAGCTTGTCTCCATCCGCCAAGTAAGCATACTTCAGATTCTCGGGCAGGGGCTTACACTCCAAGGTGGGTGGCTGTTGAATTAAAGGCACCAGTCTGCTTATGTTGCCACCTACCTGCAATACATTCTCAACAACAGAAACTTCCTCTATGGGAGACACATCAGAATCGCATATAGTATGAGAAGGTGCACTCTCAACAATATTCAAAAACTCATCTATTTCAGAACAAGCACTACACTTACTGAGTCCGTCATGACACTGAAGGCAATGCATATCATCAGGAAAATTATGGATGGTGGGGAATTCAGACTCAAGATCATACAACTCAGCACATGCTTTCTCCACCATTAAGTCAATAAAGTTAACATGCAAGGAAGAATGATCTTCTAAGGGATACTTCATGGCATCAATGATATTGAATTGAATAGTGTTACCAGCGAACTCCATAGATAAAGTACCCTCATGCACATTAATTATTGTCCTTGCAGTTTTCAAGAAAGGTCTACCTAGAATTAGTGGTGCGTGTCCGGGTGTGTGATCATCCTCCATATTCAAAACATAGAAGTCAGCAGGGAATATGAAATCCTTTACCTTCACTAACACATCCTCTAATACTCCCTCAGGGTATGCTGTGCTCCTATTTGCCAACTGGACCACCACTCCTGTAGATGTCAATGTGCCTGCACCTGCCTGCAAAGAAGAATACACAGATTTAGGCATCACATTAATAGAGGCTCCTAAATCCAACATAGCATTATGAAATTGCAAATTTCCAATAGTGCAAGGAATGGTGAAAGTCCCTGGATCTTTGCATTTCTGAGGCATGGCAGGTTGAATCAATGCTGACACATTTCTTCCCAAGTTGATCTTTTCATTTCCTTTCATTTTCCTTTTGGGGGTGCACAAGTCTTTGAGAAATTTGGCATACTTGGGAATCTGTCTGATGGCCTCCAAGAGTGGTATGTTCACCTCAACTTTTTTGAAAGTTTCCATGATCTCCTTGTCCAACTCAGCTTCTGCCTTCTTTTTATTTTGAGTGGCTCGGTGAGGAAATGGCAGTGGATGGTTGTAGGAAGTCTCTTCTCTATCTTGATCAATGGTGGTGGGCTGCTTGTCCTTTTGAATGGGAGGAGGCTGATCTTCTTTTTGGCTTTCTTGTTGCTGCCCAAATTCTGGTTGTGGAGAGGGTGGGTTGCTCAACTCCTTACCACTGCGGAGAATGATAGCACTTACATTGCCCCTTGGATTTGAAACTGGCTGTGAAGGCAACTGACCCGAACCTTGACTCCGTAGCTCACTGATATTGGTTGCAAGTTGTCCAATCTGTGTCTCCAAATTTTGTATGGCAGTGTCGGTCCTTTGCTGAAACTGGAGATTGTTGGCAACAAGCTGCTTCATGATATCTTCCAAGCTTGATTCGGATTTAGGTACTGGTTGCGGTTGCTACATTGGTTGACTTGGTCTTTGTGCATTGAATCTGTGCTACTGAGGTTGCTGATGATGTGGCTGGAATGGCTGGTTGGAAGGACCTCCATACCTCAAGTTTGGATGATCTCTCCACCCTGGATTATAGGTGGCAGAATATGGATCATATCTGTGTTGCTGTGGCTGCTGATGATGCTGTGGCTGGAAGGGTCTTCCTGGAAAAGTGCCAGCACAAGCTTCTGTATTCTCCTGCAATTGAGGACATTGGTCAGTAACATGGGAAGATAATGAACAAATACCACATACCTGCTGAGATTGGGACTGTCCTTTATCAAGGGCTAACTGTCTGACCATGGAGGCCAATTCCTCCAGTTTGTTCTCTATCCTCTGTTGGTCATTGATGGCAGCAACACCAATCTCATTGGCCTGTCTCATGGGAATGGCTGACCTGGTACCAAACTGTTGGGCATTCTGTGCCATCTTGGAGATTAGCTCTTGAGCAGTTTCTGGTGTCTTTTCAGAGAGGGCTCCTCCACTAGCTGCATCAACCAAATACCTATCCATTGGAATAAGACATTCATAGAAGTATTGGACCAGCAGTTGGTCACTGATTTGATGGTGTGGACAACTAGAACAAAGTTTCTTGAATCATTCCCAATACTCATGTAATGTCTCCCCATGATTCTGCCTTATGCCACAAATTTCTTTTCGAATGGCAGCTGTTCGAGATGCTGGAAAGAACTTCTCCAAAAAGATTCTTTTAAGTCCATCCCAACTTGTGATGGCAGCAGGTGGTAGGTAGTATAACCAATCCTTTGCAGCTCCATCCAATGAAAATGGGAAGGCCCTAAGCTTTATCTGCTCCTCATCAACTCCTTGTGGCCTCATTGTGGAGCAAACAACATGGAATTCTTTGAGGTGCTTGTGCGGATCTTCACCTGCAAGGCCATGAAACTTGGGAAGCAAATGGATTAGCCCAGATTTCAATTCAAAGGTTGCATCCAATTGGGGATATTGAATGCATAAAGATTGGTAGTGCACATCAGGGGCAGCCAATTCTCTAATGGTTCTACCATCCAAATGACTATGATTTACATTATTTCCATTATTTCTATTTCGATTGTGTTCATTCCCATTAGTTGCCATTGTGTTTAAGTCAGGGATTGGTATAGAAACAGAAGGAATATCAGATGCAATGGAAGAAGAGGCAAGAGGATTATCAGATTCTTTGAGGTGCTCTAACTCTCTAGCCTTCCTTTGCTTTCTAAGGGTCCTTTCTATTTCAAGGTCTAGGTCAATTGGTATGTTCTTAGAGGATCTAGTCATGCACTAAAGATCAGCAAAAATACATACTCAAAATGACTCACAAGAACATATTCAAAATGACTCACAAGAACAGCACACAAACTGGCCTATGCACACCAAAAATGCAAAAACGTAGGGCACATAAAATCTATCAATGAAGAAGCCCTAAGATGATTTTTTTATGCAATTTTTCACAAAATTTCAACACAAAAACACTGAGGGACCTAAAAACACTGAAAACCACACAAAATCAGCTACTGAGAAACACAAAATGGCCCAAAAAGTGGTCTAAACGTTGGAATTTGGCCAAAAAAGGGTCTCCTCACTTCACAGTAGTGACTCTGAATCCTCACACCCCCATTTCTTTGGACACCAAAAATCAGCTCAATCGGAACAAGTGAAAAAATGTGAACAGTACCCAGAAACCGATTTTTCCCAAAACCGGCTCCTATTTTGCCTCTAAAACCACTCTAAATGCAAGAAAACATCAAGGGAAGCATAAAGACATGAAAGAACATCAAGTAAGGATGAGAAATAAAGAGGATAGAACTGGTTTCTTGATCTCAATCCTTAAATATTGCTATCTGTCATGGAGGCTGTCAAGACTTGCTGAATAAGAGTTTCTGTTTTGCACTTGTTGAGTTTTCTGTCAAGGTTGCTGAATTTTGTTATCTCTTGCACTTGGATGCAGCTTTCTTTTCTCCTCCAAAACGGAGAATAAGAGTTTGCTATCAGTAGCGAGAATAAGAGAACAAGAGCATAAGAGAATAAGAGGAAAAGAGAAAAAGAGAATAAGAGTTTCTGTTTTGCTGTTCTCCTACAAAACAGAGAATAAGAGTTTGCTGGTCTTCTTGATTTATGGCATAAACTTGGTACGTGGCGTTGTATCTAGCAGTGTCGAGTATGGTTAGCTCGCTTTGGATCGGTAGCCCGCAACTAGCTAGTTTCCAACCTATATACCAAGTAGCAACCACAATTTTTTTCAAATCAGTCTTCTTTTTGACAGAAACGAGATTGGTTCCCCGGCAACGGCGCCAAAATCTGATCGGGGCTGTCGAACACCAATAGATTAGATAAATGATGATTTGGATTTGCAATAGGGTGTAACCCAAAGTCGTCTCCCAACGAACCTCAAGCGGATCTGTCAAAACAAGGCTAAACGGGGGGGGGGGAAGTTTTTGATGAAAAACAGAAAACAAGATAAACAAGAACACAATAAATCAAGATGCAATCAGTTGCAAACCAACCTTATATCCCAGTTTTCATCGCTTTCTCAATACACAATTTGTTTAGTTTTAATGCTCAAATCGAAAATCACAAAAATCCTTTAACAACCGCCAAAGATTGGAAAGAAAACCAATAAACAGATTTCACAGATTTGAGACTGATTGAAGTACCGTCCAAACAGGTTGTTCTCGTTTCCAGTTAAAGCCTCAACCGAGCACAAAAACCTTGGATTCTCAAACAAAGACAATGCATGCATTCATCCAACCGGTATCAACACATACACAGATTTAAGAGAGAACAGAAACAAGAGAACAACAAAGTTAAAACTAAAACAAACAGATTTCCATTAAATCCAAGACTCAAACCGGGAACAAGGATGGTGTTGCAACTTGATTACAGAATTCTTAGCCTCCCATCTTCACAAGAACAATCGAGAGAAGAGAAGTCGGCTACTGTTCACGCCCTCCAAAAAAGAATGAATCTCTAATGGCCTCTTAAGGTGCTTAAGTAGAGCTTTAGGAGGAAACCCTAGATTACCGCCAGTTCATAGCTGATTTCGGATAGGTTAACGTGCGTTCTGGGCTTCGGCCTCTTCATAAGAATTTTAGATCAGAAAGATTATATGAACTTGGGATTTTGAATCACTTGATTTGGATATCGGACGCCCAAGATATGGCCTTTTAAAGAATCAGTATCTGTGCAGTTTTCCTAATTTGCCCCCAACTTCTTGGCCCCGATTTTGAAGTGCTGTTTTAAAGCCCAAACGAACTCGGATTTGGACAAACCATATCATTCCAGAAAGCTCAAGAAGTCCCCTACAATATCTCTGAATACATCATCTTCATTATGGAATTTTATCTTGGCCAAAATACTGAAGGAAGTGCAGGAGGTCAAATCTGCCAAAATTGCCCTTACTTCTCTATCTCCAATTTCCAAGATATCTCATTGCCATCAAGATGTCTCATGCCCCATCTCATGCTCCATGGCCCTAAACCTGGCAAAATAAAATAAAATAGTGTGAAGCCCAATTCCTATAAAATAAAATGAAATAAAATCATGATGAATGAAATAACACAACTAATGTGCAGAAATGACTAAATAGGGGATATTTTACTAAGGGCAAAATTACTATACTACCCTCGGAGACTACCGGTCTGGCGCTGCCACGTGCTTGTCTCAGGAAGTGCCACATGTCATCTAGATCTTCATATCATATTTGATTTTGAACAAGGTTGACTCGGTCAACCGAGATTCTCTCCAATGTTCTTTTCAGAGGTTATCTTATCTCTTCAGAGTATGCTCTACGCCATCTTTAAATAGAGGTCAACTTTTACAGGTATGGATCATCTGACTACTGGTTCACTTTCCATTTCGGGCATATTCTTTTATTGACTTGAGTGTCAGAGTTCTCCTGGGGGATTAAAGCCCTGCTCTTGCAGGTACTCAGTTCGAGGCAGACCTCGGTGATCGGTCCAGTATCATCATTTTGTGCCCATCGTGGGGCCGATTACTTTATCTTCTTTTGTTCGTCGAGTACCTCGGCCGAGCTCAAGTTCCTCCTGTTATGGCGACAAGAAGAAATCCATTGCGAGCTACTAGGACCCAGCCCGTCCCAAATCAGACTCAAAACCACCCACCTGAGAGCGGCCCCGTAGGGGGTCATCCCCTGAATCCCTCACCATCTCAGGATCGTGTCGCCTAGCTAGAGAGACAGGTCCAACGTTTGACGGACTTGCTCAACACCTTTTTGACCCAGCAGCAGCCCTTGGAGATGAGACTGGTGGAGCACTCCAATCATAACAGTTGACACTAGGGGGATCGCCACTCTAGTCATAGAGAATTTCGAGGAGGTGAATCCCCCTGCGCTGGGAAGGAGTCCCATCAGGACGAGAGAGGAGTGGACCCTCTAGGCGTGGTGAATATGGGGGGCCGGGCTCGGAGGAGGAGGAGTCCTCTAATCCCAATTATCCCCGGCCTGAAGGGGCTCAGTGAGAAAGACATTTGCGGCATTTGGAGAGGGAGGTTGCAGAGCTGAGACGGAGGGAGGAAGAGCCACACGACATTGTTTCTAATCATCCATTAAGTCGGGAGATCATGGCAATTATCCCATTCGAGCGCCTTCGAATCCCAGCCATTAAGCCATATGGAGGCACAACCGACCCCACTGACCACTTAAATCTCTTCACCTCTCACATAATGGTCCAGGAGGCACTTGATGCTATGTGGTGTAGAGTCTTCCCGGCCACTTTGGAAGGACGTGCACGGTCCTAGTATTCAAGTCTGGCACATCGATCGATTGCTAACTTCAGACAGCTTCGGAATAGGTTCTTGGCTCATTTCGCTCCCCTCCGGAGGCATCGAAGGTCTACCATGACCCTCGTAAATCTCAAGCAGAACCAAGGGTAGTCGTTAACAGATTTTGTGGCCAGATTTAATATGGAGGCATTGAGCATTGAAAACCTTGATCAGAGTATCGCTATGGTGGCCTTTCAAAATGCCTTAAGGGCTAGCCCTTTTACCCAGTCACTAGCTAAGAGGCCTCCCTAGATGTTCACAGAGATCCTAAGCTGAGCCACCAAGTACATTAATGCTGAGGAGGTGATGCGGGTTAAGAGGATTGAGTACTCAGATAAGAGAGAAAAGAAAAGTCAAAATAGAGAGCAAAAGCCTGAAGATAAACTGGGCCGACGAAGGGAGAGGTCGGGCCCCCGATGGAGTCCAGTCAGGTTCACCCTGCTTAATACTCCTCGGGCTAAGATCCTAGCCACAATTGAGAATAAGGATTACCTGAAAAAATCAAGGCCCATGAAAGCCCCGGCTAACAAACGGAGTAAAGACAAGTATTATCGATTCCATCGAGATCATGGACATGACACAGAAGAGTGCCATCATCTTAAAGAAGAGATCAAGGAGCTCATCAATTGGGGTTTCCTGAGGAGGTTTGTAGCTAAGGATACAAAACTATAAAGGGGTGAACGACAGAGATCAATGAGCCCTCCTCGCAGGCACGGTAGATCTCAGGAGCGACGCAGAACCAGAACCTTGCCCCGGAGAGAGAATCGTTAGGGGGAGAGAAGTCCTCCACAACATTTGATTTTTCATACTCTAGCGACTGGAGTGGTGCCAGGCAAGGAGTCAGGGGAGAGTTCTGATCTGCATCGACACGCGGGAGTCAAAAGGGCTCGACCAAGGGATGTTATCTCCTTTACGGATGACGACTTGCCCGGGTATCCGGTTTCTAATGATCCGCTAGTCATCACAGCAAAATTGGGAAAATGGGAGCTTTGGCGAATTCTCGTGGACTCGAGGAACTCCTCTGAGGTTTTATATCGACAGGCCTTTTAGGCATGTGATACGAGATGGAACAGTTGAAGCCCGCTCGTGTCCCTTTGATTGGATTCGACGGGGAAGTGGTATATGCGGATGGTGTGTTCTAGTTCTTGTTGACTCTTGGAAATGGTTCTCGGTCTGCCCAGGTCATGTTAGACATTTTGGTGGTGGAGGTCCCCTCGGCCTAAGTTCCCGGGTAAATGGTATATGCGGTGGTGGTAAATGCTCTGCGGGCCGTGCTGAGTACTTATCACATGGTGCTTAAGTTCCCTACTACTGCGAGGGTTGGAGAAGTTAGAGGAGACCTAAGGTCTGCCCGGGAGTGCTACATGGCATCCATCAGCACAGCTAAGGGTGTTGTACAGGAGCAGTTACAACCACAAGAAGGTTCAAGACGGAGACAGAGCCCTACTGTGGGGGAGGTCGAGATTTCCCCTCCCGCCACTGTCAGTTTTTTACTGGAAGATCCAGAGGACCCAAAGACTGCTGAGCCAGTGGATGAGCTCGTAGAGGTACCATTGGACCCGGACATAGTCGATAGATGCGTGAGGGTGAGCGCCCAATTGAAAGGCCCTATTCGGACTCGAATTGTATCACTTCTTCGCCAATATGCAGATATTTTCGCATGATCAGTCCATGACATTCTAGGCATAGACCTGGAAGTGATAACGCACCGTTTGGGAGTGAAGAGGGGGTACCGACCTGTCATATAAAAGAAGAGAAATTTTGCCCCAGATAGGGCAAGGGTCATAGAGGCCGAGGTGGAAAAACTGATGGCGGCACAATATATTCGGGAGGTCGATTATCCCGAGTGGCTCGCCAATGTGGTTTTGGTTCCTAAGGGAGAAGGTAAGTAGAGATTATGTATTGATTTCACTGACCTTAACAAAGCCTGTCTAAAAGATAGTTACCCACTTCCCCGAATCGATGCTCTAATTGATGGCACAGCTGGATGCCACCTCATGAGTTTTCTAGATGCTTTTCAGGGATACCATCAGATCCCGTTGCATAAAGAGGATCAGGAGAAGACAACATTCATTACTGATTTGGGCACCTATTGCTATACTATTATGCCTTTCAGCTTAAAGAATGTAGGGGCTACATACCAACGGCTCGTAAATAGGCTCTTTCAGGACCAGTTGGGTTGCAACATGGAGGCCTACGTGGATGACATGCTAGTGAAGAGCGTGCTAGCAGAGGAGCATCCGACAGATCCAAAGGAGGCAATGAGCTCGGTACTGGTGCACGAAGAGAATAAGGGCAGAGGCCAGTATACTACACGAGCAAACGATTGTCTGTGGCAGAGGCTCGGTATTCCCCCATGGAGAAATTAGTGTTTGCCCTGGTCGTCTCAGTGAGGAAGTTACGACCCTACTTCCAGGTGCATTCTATCATCATGCTTACTGACTAGCCTCTAAGGCAGATTCTGGGGAAGCCAGAGCTCTCGGGGAGAATGCTGAAATGGTCAATGGAGTTAACAGCATTTGACATAGAGTACCGACCTCGTTCAGCTATTAAGGCCCAGGCCTTACCAGACTTCATAGCCGAAGGATTTGGGCTTGGCGGACCTCCAGAGGACAGCCTAGGACCATGGATGTTGGCAGTAGATGGAAGCTCAAACTCTAGGGGCGGAGAAGCTGGGTTGATGATAAGGAGCCCTGAGGGTCAGTCCTGGTTATACGCTCTGCATTTTGAGTTTCGGGTGTCTAACAACGAGGCAGAGTATGAGGCCCTCATAGCCAGGTTGAGGCTCGCCGCACAGCTTGGGGCGAGGCATCTCAACGTACAGTCTGATTCTAACCTTATTGTTCAGCAGGTGAAGGGAGAATACGAGGCCAGGGAAGACCACATGTCCAAATATTTCGTTTTTGTTCAGGAATTGATGAGTCATTTTCGATCTGTAAAAATTGAGCATGTGCCTCGATCTCAGAATGTGGAAGCAGACACCTTGTCCCGGATCGCATCGGCCTCTTTTCCAACCAATTCCAGACAGATTCTTATTGAGACACTACCTCAGAGAAGCATTGATGAGATGGTGGAACAGCTATGTCTCGACCTAGAACCAAGTTGGATGGACCCTTTTGTCAGTTATTTGAAGAATGGCCAGCTACCAGAGAGTGACTTAGAGGCCCAGGAGCTAAAAAGGAGGGCCCAGAAATTCATACTAATCAACGAGGAGTTGTACAAGAGATCCTTCACTCAACCACTCTTGAAGTGTGTGAGGCCACGTGAGGCTGACTATGTTTTAAGAGAGATCCATGAAGGAATATGTGGGAGTCACATAGGAGCCCAGACTCTTTATCAAAAAGCCCTTTGACAAGGGTACTACTGGCCCACTATGGTGTCTGATGCAGAGCAGCTGGTCAAGAAATGTGAAAGGTGTCAACGGGTCTCCAACCTAATTCATGTTCCTAGTGCCATGCTCACCTACCTGGTTTAGTCGTGCCCTTTCGCCTAATGGGGGATTGATATTCTAGGTTCTTTCCTGCTTATCGCAGGTCAAGTAAAATTCTTAATCGCAACTATAGATTACTTCTCCAAATGGATAGAGGCAGAGCCCTTGGCCTCCATCACTGTGCAAAAAACGTGGTTTGTCGGTTTGGGATCCCACGGGTGATTGTTTCAGATAATGGGACCCAATTCACGGATCGGACAGTCAAGGAATGGTGTTAAGAATTGGGGATCAAGCAACATTTCACCTCTATTGCTCATCCACAGGCTAACGGACAGATTGAGCTTGCCAATAGGTCTATACTCCACGGATTAAAAGCCTGGGTTGACAAGGCAGATGGGAGTTGGGTGGATGAGTTACCGAGCATCCTTTGGTCTTATCAGACCACGAGGAGGGGGTCCACCGGGGAGACCCCATTCAGCTTATGTTACGGCTCAGAGGCCCTTATTCTAGTAGAGATCGGGATCCCAACTTTTACGGTGGAGCATTTTGACCCAGAGTCCAATGAGCAAGGCTTGAGGAATAACTTAGATGCAGTGGAGGAGCTTCGGGACGAAGTAAGGGTCTGCCAAGCAGTTTATAATCAACGGATTGAGAGGTTCTATAATTGAAGGGTGAAAGCTCGAAGTTTTCTACCTGGCGATCTGGTCCTTCGACAAGCAAGTGTGAGCAATCCCCGAGACTCCAACAAGCTGTCGTCGACTTGGGAAGGCCCCTATCGGGTTACCGAGACCCTCAACCCTGGGGCATACAAGCTTGGGACCATGGACGACACTCCTATAAAGAACACTTGGAATATTCAGAACTTGAGAAAATTTTATCAGTAATGGGTTACCCTCAAGGACCTTGAAGCTATGTATGTTTCTCAATAAAACCTCATTATGTTCTTTTTATATGTGCAGACTTTGTCCTACAGAATATAAAAAATAATAAGAAGAGGGAGCAAGAGGCAAAAAGGAAGGAAAGGTTTTCCCTCTCTCGACCCCAGAAGCCTCCAAAAGGATTTTTTGAGTCCTTTCATCCTCGCTGGAGATAGCAAAAGCAAAGGGCCAAATACGGCACCAGGGGACCACCCCTAAAATAAAAAGGAAGAGAAAATGGCTAGATATGGCCCCGGGGGACCACCCCTTAAATAAAAAGGAAGAGCAAAGGGCCAGATATAGCCCCAATGGACCACCCCTTAAATAAAAAAGAAGAGCAAAGGTCCAGATATGGCCCCAGGGGACCACCCCTAAAATAAAAAGGAAGAGCAAAAGGCTAGATATGGCCCCGGGGGACCACCCCTTAAATAAAAAGAAAGAGCAAAGGGTCAGATATGACCCCGGGGGACCACCCTTAAAATAAAAAAGAAAGGCTAAGAGGGGTGAGAATGGCCCTCGAAGAAGCTGACCTAAAGGGTCCTAGAGGAGACTCCTAAGGTTTAACCTCCATATCGGAGTTACAGGGGGCTAAAAATAATAGGAGCAGATGGGACCCCAGGGGACCACCCCTAATAAAAAGGAACCAAGTAGAATGACATCCACCACCACGTCAACAGGAGAATTATGATAGAGGTGCAAGAAATCAGATAACAGAGACCACCCAACTTGGATTAGTGCAAAAAAGCATAACTGCGAGGCTTTTTATTCAATAAAAGATCAAAGGTTTAGTACAATCCAAACTTGCGGCAAGAAGATACATACAACTAACAACTAGGCTTCTTCGTCTTCGGACTCTTTGGATTCAATGGCGGAGGCTCGGGATGATGATGCTCGGTTGAGCTCGCTGATCACCTCTTCCATGGACTTGACGGGAGCAAAACTGAGGTCAGGATAGGCTCTTTGCACTTTCTCCGTGTAGCAAGTGAAACCTCTCTTCCATACCCCCTGCAGCTCATGTCTGATGTATCCTCTCACCTCAGGGAGTTGGGTGGGATTTACATATCTCTCTTCTAGCTCCCGGTTGCGCTCCCGAGTCCGTCCCAACTCTTTCTCCATGGCATGGTGGCTAATCTCGAGCCCTTGGAGGCGTCCCTCCAGCTCCTCGTTTCATTGATGTTGAGCCCTCAAATCCTTGTCCCGCTGTTCGATGGTCCTTTAGCAGTCAGCAAGGGCATTGTCCATCTCCAACATTCTTTGTGAGTTCTTCGCCATTCGCCTCTGGAGCTCGTTATGAGCGATAATACTCTGTATTCAAATAACAAAAAATTAGAATATAGGGGCCAAGGGTTCTCCATATTAAAAGGTCGAAAGGCTAACCTGAACCAAACCCTGGCCGTAGCAAGACTCCAAGGTCTCTGAACTCAAGTCGGCAGCCCCTTCCATGTCCGCCGGAGTAGGAAGGCCCTGGATAAGCTGAGTCACCACCCAAGCCTTGCTACTGTGGTCTGACTCATGGACATTTCAGTTGGGTCGATGAAGAACTCGGGCAGGAATGGATGCCTCTTCCTCGATCATGTCAGAAAGGGGCTCGGTGCCTTGAGAGCCCCTGCCTCAGTTTGGGGCAGAGAATAGCAAGACCCGGAGGCCTTCGATTTTTTGTGCCGAGGTGGGAGCCTAGAGTCTCGGGTATGTCTCTTGGCATTCTTCCAGGCCCGTTTAGCCTCCTCAACAGCCTGTTTATTGGTCCACCATAGCTCCGCATCATCGATCATCTTGGCTACAAAGCATAACAAAATAAGATCAAACGTCAGGATAAAGAAGCATGCATAAATTAGAAACAAAAAACGGAACGAGAGGATTGGAAAAATCAACCAAGGGAATGTCAGCTGCTGGGCAGGGATATCAACACAGATCCTCGAGAAACAGAGTTTGCTCGTTAATCAATCTGGCAGTACTGACGTGCTCCAAACCCATTAAAAGCTCGGCATCCCTCCTCTCTAAAGGGGACATTTCAAGTGGAAAATTCTTACAGGGAGGCCGACGCCAGGCGATGGGCACACCCATAGTAGCGGAGGAGGATCCCATAAAAAAATACCGATTTTTCCAACATTTCAAAGAGGACGGGGTATCTACGAGGAACTTGCAGCCAGGATATGCCATGAAGGAGTAGCGGAACTCGGACTTATCAATACATACAAGGCGAAATAATTTTAAAAAGAGTATAGATTTTGGGACAATACCTCTTCCCCGACAACATATAATGAAAGAGACTAAGTTCCTCCACCCGTTGGGCACTAGCTGAGAAGGAGATAACCCTACGAGTCGAAAGATCTCAGTTAGGGTACCTTCAAAAGGGAACCGACACCCTGCTTCAAGAGAGGCTTCATAGATGGTTAAACTACCAGAAGGGGATTAATGGGCTCTAAGGTTGGAGGGTGCAGAATACTAGTAGCCCTTAATGGGGAGATGATATTTTCGGGCGAGTCCGGAGACCTCATCCTCGGACAAGGAAGAATAAGCAGAGATTAGGTCATCAGGGAGACCGTTACGATGGAGCTCTAACTCTGTGTCGGTATCCTTATCGAAAGAAAGGGCATGAGGATGGGGCCAAGAGGTCCCAACGTCTCCTACTTGCATACCAGACTGGGAAGAAGAGCTAGAGAAGCTAGAAGAGTTCGAGTTATTCCCATCCGAGTTGCTAGAAGAGGCCATGGAGATCGACTTACTAAAGCAACGTGACATGTGGAAGAGAGACAACAAAAAACCACAAAAAATAAAAGAAGGGAGACAAAGGAATACCGGCTGATGAGAAGAATTTCAGGGATGAAAGAGAAATGCACTGGAGAACCCTTAAGAGGGAGCCGGTCCGTCCTCTATGAAACTTGAAGGCACTGCTTAGAGTCTCTCGCACCCCGTGAAAATCCTGCACGAAAAAACCAGCCAAAAAATAAGCAATTAGAGACAAGGGGAAAAGAAGTCTCAAGGCCGAGACTAATGGTCTCAAAAAAAAAAAAAAAAAGGCCTCAAGACCGAGACCAATGGTCTAAAAAAAAAAATTATTAAAGGGGGCCAGCAAGTCTCTCGCGCGGGCCAGCCATGCGACCGAGGAGCGTGGTCTCGGCCCGCGCGGCCAGCACGCGCGGCCTCGGCCACTGCGGCCTTGAGGCCGCAGCCTACTCGAGTGAGGGCGAGACCGCTGATCTCGGCCACTTAAATAATAAAAAAATAAAATAAAAAGAAAATAAATAAAATACAATAAAATAGGAAAAAAAGGAAGAAGAGATGGGAGATCTCTTACCTTTTTTACTGCACTCCAATAGTGCTTGTAAGGAGGGGACCATGCCCATGTCCCTTTTTATAGAGTCCTTGGAGGGCCATGAGAAGGGTGATGGGACTCCGAGTTGGGAAGTGAGCCAATAATAGAGCTCATTAATCTTATTTATTTTTTGCAAAACTCCTTTTTTACAGGAAAGCAGAAAAGCTTAGAGGACTACTCCTTCAGCTACCCGAGCTCCTCACCCTCATAGCTCAAGGAGTTGGGGGGGCAAGTGGTGAGGGGATATTTTACTAAGGGCAAAATTACTATACTACCCTCAGAGACTACCGGTCTGGCGCCACCACGTGCTTGTCTCAGGAAGCGCCACGTGTCATCTAGATCTTCATATCATATTTGATTTTTAATGAGGTTGACTCGGTCAACCGAGATTCTCTCCAACGTTCTGTTCAGAGGTTATCTTATCTCTTCAGAGTATGCTCTACGCCATCTTTAAATAGAGGTTAACTTTTACAGGTATGGATCATCTGACTACTGGTTCACTTTCCATTTCGGGCATATTCTTCTACTGACTTGAGCGTCGGAGTTCTCCTGGGGGATTAAAGCCCCACTCTTGCAAGTACTCGGTTCGAGGCAGACCTCGGTGATCGATCTAGTATCATCAGGATCTACCTTTTTCTTTACCATGAAAATTTCATTCATGTGTTCTCCCTCTAATCAATAGCTCCTTGATTTTCAGAATTTCTCAATAATTGCTTATAAATTTTTTCTTTCAAAAAAAAGTATCATAAAATTCATCTGAGATGAGAGTGTCACAGCTATAGAGTATGGTGTCTTTAAAGGTTAAATACAAGACTGGTAGAGAATATAACAAAATTAAGCCCAAATCTTGATCATCATATTTAACCTCTATACTTTCCAAATCAAAAATAATTTCCTTAAAAACTATTAAATAACTTTCAATAGACATATCTTCTGCCATTCAATCATAGAGCTTTTAGTCATAGACAGTTGTTTCAGTTTCAATCATAGAACAGTAGCGATTTTTTCTTTTAAAACATCATGCAAAATTTTATTCGATAAATGCAGATGTATTTGAGATAATGCCTTGCGATCCTTACGTTGTTTTTCTTCAGTACTCCATGATTTTAACATTTCATCAAAATTCAAAAGTGCATCATCTAAGCCAAAATTGCATGCATCATAACCTATCATAGAGAAAATATAATATTCCAGTCCAACAATGTAATATCATACTTCAAGGTAATCATTATGAAGATCAAATAACCCCAAATATTATCAAATGATCGATAAATAAAAATATAATAGAAAACAGACTATGATAGTAGATCTGGACAACAAATCTAGGTGGATCTGTCAAATCTGGTCTAATGGGTCAGATCTGAGTTGAATTTGACTAAATCTGGATCTTGGTGAGTCGGGCAGATCTGGGTGAAGCCTGGAAGGCTTGAATTGTGGCGAACAATGGTGGAAGCTTGAGGGTCGACAACGATGGTGATTGGAGACTCGACGACAATGGCAACTGATGGTGGTGGCTAGATGATTAGCGGCTATAATGGTTGAGGGCATAGGTGTGGCATCATTAGGAGGGAAATTGAATGGAAGAAAGCAGATGATCCAAGGCCAGAAACCCAACACAACGGCGAATGAAGCGACCAGAGAAGATGAACAGGTAGAGGTAGCGAAGACGTATCGACAATGATGGTAGATGATGCAATGGCTATGGGGGACTTGTTGTCGGCTGGAGGCAAAGGGCATGATGATGGTGAACGACGATAGAGAATAAGGCCGACGACGGTGATGGTAGAGGATACTGAAGCTGTTGTTGGCAATGGCAGAAGGCAAGGAGACTGTCGACGATAGTAAAGACGGCAACGACCACTAGGCAACCAAAGCCTAGCTAAAGATAATGATGAAGAAATTGCAAATTTAATAACTGAGATCTACCAAAAATTGATGGTTTGATCTAATAGCTCTAATACTAGTTTGTTAAGATTTTTGATTGAAAACAAATCACAATCAAATCATCAAACACACAAAGAACATAGAATTTTAATGTAGAAAACTTAAATTGAAAAAAATCGCGAGCAGAAAAAATAAAATCTCACTGTAATGATATTGATACTATAAAAATGATATTGCTACTATAATTTCAGGGTATTGAACACCTATATAGATGTAATACTCATCAGTAAATGTACACAATAAATATAATCTCATCAAAAGATGAGCCAAAAAGATAGTTTTCAATTTGAGTTAAATTTCAATCTCAGTTAAAATTGATATTCTAATCATAGTCAAATTTGAAGTATTAATCATGGTCAAATTAAGAGTTTAAATCTAAATTTAAATTTTTTATCACAATTAATATCACATATAGCATGAAGAATAAAATAATTCTTTTCTCGTTGTGCTACTTGCAAAATGCGGCAGCTGATTTTTGTAATTCCAACAAGCCTCAACAACAGAGATTATTCCAATTTTTTCACGGATTAAATTGCAGTCTGCCCCTGGCTCTGTGCAAATGAACCAACTAATTGGATCTAAAGATATAGGGTTCTACAGTCAATTTTAGAAGTCAAAATCATCTTGGTTTGGCTTTGGAGAAGTTAACAAAGCAGTGTAGAGCCTGAGCCTATCCTCCCCAAGCGAAGAACACCGGGACAATGGTCGGCGGGGCCGGATGAACGACAACGATGTGAGCGTTAACCGGTGCTTGTACCGCCGCCAAGCCAGCTGAATCGCGACGGCGGCCCAAGTTCGCCAGCCGGGCGAGTAGTATCTGGCGCTTCTCTTCACTTTGTCGTTCACGAACGTGTAACGGAAATGCTGCGTCACGTACTTGACGTCATCGGCTTCGAGGCCGAACGCTTCGGTGGTTTCGAGGGTGACGAGCGTGGATGAAGACGGCGGCAGGCGCTCGACAAAGGGTCGCCGGAGGCACCACGACAAGAGCTCGTCGCCGCTGAAGTTTCCGGGGCCGAGCATGCAGCAGCTTTTCACTCCATCTCGGAGCACTTGGCTGCTTTGGAGATGGCCCCTCACTATGAACAACATTCTCTGAACTGGGTCACCTTCTCTGGTTATCTA
This sequence comes from Diospyros kaki, assembly GCA_036245055.1. NCBI lineage: Eukaryota > Viridiplantae > Streptophyta > Magnoliopsida > Ericales > Ebenaceae > Diospyros > Diospyros kaki. The sequence goes on along the minus strand of BSEG01000013.1, from coordinate 16,589,734 downwards.
TTAATTATTATGTTGAAAAATATTTCATTAATTATTATTATAATTATATTCAGAAAGATCATTAATATTCATTAAAATTTAACAAATAAAAGAAAATAAATATCATAAAAATATTACAGGTGGATAATAGGAACTTACAGTTTCAGCCTTGGTGAAAATGAGGGACTTAACGCGATCGCAGATATTCTCGAGGACGAGGTTGTCCATGTGTTGAAATAATGGGACCTGAAAAATGATTCCAACATGCAATAAATAGAAAATAATGCTCATTATGGTTTACTTCCACCTTTCATTTTCGTGTTTCTAACATGAAAATAACGACAGTTCGAAGACACCATCGTTTTCCTTCTTCATTATTAATGATATTTCTTTATCTTCAATATTTTGTCTAAAGAGATGATAATTAATTTAACTTTAGTGTCACACCTTTTAATAAAAAAAAGTCGCGTAAAATTATCATTAATAGACAACAAGACATGATATACATTGATTTTTGTTTTGTCCTTGTCCTACAATAATATTAATCACAACAAAACATATTATTTTTAATTAATTTAAAATGAAGATGATATGTTGTTACTGATAGAGGAAGAGTGAGTGAGTGAGTGAGTGAGTGAGTGAGTGAGGCACCTGTCTAACCAAGTCGAGGCAGAGATGGTATTTGATGTCCCGGCGGAGGCCCTCGGGGAGGTTGCGGATCATCTCACACTCATCAACGCCGCGCATCGCCGCCCACCGCTGCCGTTCGTAGTTTCGGACTCTCTGCCGGAATGCCGGCGGCAGCTGTCTCCTCCTCATCCACCACTCTATGTTCCTCATCTTCAGCTGCATTGCCTGTTTCTTTGAGGTCGTTGCATGCAAGAACACCTGCATCATTACATTACATAATTACATTCATTTCCATGCATTATTATTATTATATATATATATATATGATTTTATCTAAATTTAGATTAATTAACTATATATGTACCTTGATATTTCCAATCAACATGGTGACCAAGAGGAGACCACTGGTTAGAACTATGATAATGAAGACAACCTCCAACCAATCTGTTGTGCTCTCCAGGTTCCCAAATGTACTGCATCACATACATAAACAGACCACACACACACACTCACACATGCATATATATATTTGTCACGTTAAGAATATTAATTATTCACAGCCTATTGCATAAAATCATAAAAGGATATTATGACTGTTAATAATTTGTTTTTTTTTCCCTTAAAATGAATCTGGTAGCGTGAATCTCATGTTGGCACAGTGCCCCATCAATCAATGTTCTTTAAGGTCACCTTTAAAAAAAAAAGTAAAAAATGAAGGCCTTTCAAAACCTCTGGATTGCAAAACTTTAAGGGATTTGTCAAGACCGCGTGGGCCAGCTGTTTGGTGGATCGAGATAATAATGAAGTTAAAATTAAATGACAATAAAAAAATATGTTTTTAAAATTGTTTATTCTGAAAAACAAAAAAAATGAAAATACAAAATGAGAAAGAATATATATATATGTATGTATTTATATACCTAAGAGTCATGAGACCCCAGAAGATGGGAAATAGTATCTTTTCGAGACGGCTCTCGTTGGTGACGAGCTGAATGGTCCATTTATAAGCTCCGTATTGAAAGTTATCTTCGTTCTGATCAAGGCAGGCCGATCGAGCTTGCCGATTGTCTCCCCAGAGGAGCCTGGCTCCATCGTGCACGAAGCTTGCACTGCCGTAATAAATGGGGCCTTCACAGGCCAGTAGTTTAGGGTTGCATCCCTTCGTTTGCATGCATTGCTCCTTGAGGCATTTTGCTGCCCTCTGCACGCCTAGTAGGTACCAACACGCTCCCACTGCCTGCATCCCCCACCCTATCAAATACATATGTATGTGTATGTATGTATATCAAGTGTGTATCTATGTACGTATGTGTATGTGTATGTTTATTGATTGAAAAATTTATGAGCATGATAGGATGATGGTTTTGTCTTGAGATAGTCACGAGATAGAAAAGTGACCCAAATATGAAATTCTTTCTCTTCATTACATATAACATAAGCTCTTTTGTATATCACAATTCTTATAAAATGCTGTGTAATTAAGCATTTATTCTATTCTATTCTTAGGATAGAATAGAATAGAATCCCCTTAAATTCTTAGGATCCCCTTAAATTACTATAAACTTATGAACAATTTTATTATATATTATACCAACATTTATTTTATCTAAAATTTACCTTAGAAATAAAAGCCAAATTATCAATTACTATCTTCATTTGAAATTTTTAATACATATGCATTTCCATCCTGAGTTGCATGGAAACATAAATGGAAAATAGATACCATACGAAATTGAATGAAAACGAGAAAATACTTAATATTTTTCAAAAAAATAGAAAAAGAATATACGGCAAAACATGTAAATAAAAAAATATAGGGTCATTTTTATAAATATAATTTTTAATATAAAAAAGTATAAAAATGTAGTTTAATCAAACATAAACACAAGATCATTCATCCATCTAAGTAAATATAAACACAAGTTTTATTATTGATGAATCAGAACTTAATAATTAAAAAACAAACAATAAATTCAAAGAAAAAAAATTAGATAAAACACAATTTATGAAAGTTCATCTACTTCATCGTCATTTTCTTTCTCTATGATTATATATTTTAGTAATAGAAACCGCAACATACACATATAAATCAATCAAACCTATCATGCCAAAACCTAAAAAAATACCTATTAAATTACTCACAAACATACATACATACATACATTCATAAATATCCTTAGTTCTATGTATATATACACTCATAGATGGTGGTTTTTGCAATCATTGATTACTAGTGGAAGACGAGAAGATGGAGGAAGTTGTGGTCACCAATTGAAAAGCTCAAAGAAGGTGGTTTGTTATGATTGTTAGTCACCATTAATGAGAAGACAAATAGATGACAAAAATGGAAAAAGATGGAAGGACAACAACAAAATGATGGAACTATGACAAAAGACTTGAAGGATAATGGTGGCAACAGAGGAAAGTTAGGGCTAAAAGTTATTGCAAAATTAAAAAGAAAGAACAAGATTTTGGTTTAAACTAATTAAATCTTAGTTACAGATCAAATTTTATCCATCTCTAATGTAATTGCTAAATATACGAAATGCATGTTCAATTTTTTTCAAAAATTACAACAAAAATAAAAAGGTCTAAAAACGTATTTTTAGTGTTTTTTTTTTTTTTTGAAGTTTCAGGATACGAAATGTTACAAAAAAATTGAAATTGTTTAGTACTTTCGATATTTTTGTGTATTAGAGGTCACATCTCTCAGTGTAAGATATAAAACTTGACGTATACACATCCTAATCTCTACTTTCTAACCCTTTGAAAAGGTATGAAAAAGAAAGGAAAGTTATTTTAGTATAAATCAAAGAGCCATGCTATTCGTATTGGGGAGGGGGGGAAGGGGGTTTTTAGGTGGACGTTCTCACAATAAATTGGAGGACTTATCTCGATAAATTCGCAATATATTCTCTCATCTCCTCTCCTCTCTCTCCCTTTCCCTCCCTCTTGCAACTGCTCATCTCTTTCCCCTCCAGCACCACTTCTCACAAACTTTCTCTTGTTGCCTGTTGCTCACTGATAATATATTATTCTATCTGTACAAATAACATTATTCTAGATGGAATTAGTATATTAGGTCTGCTGATGTGGATAAAACTATAATTCTTTAAGATTAAAAAGTAAATAAATATAAAATTATAAATTTGTCTCAATCAACTGAAAGGATAGACACAAAATCACTTTTGTCAACAAAATAAAATATTTTATTTAAAATGTCATTTGGGCATTTAATTATAATATTTTTAGTGATATTTATATAATATTAATGTATTATATATTTTTATTGATGTGATATAAAATATAACATATTAATATACAATGTTACCAAAACTAACAAAAACTGTATATCTAAATAACATTTTCGAATTTTATTTACCAAGACAAGATGTTCCATCTTCAACCGCAACAGGACTTATAGTTTATTCATTAGATATTGACTGGAAACATCAAAGATTCGTTGAACTTTTAATAATGAACTGTTAGCATTTTTGTGGTTGGTAGTGTTCCCTTTCGGTAGGCCGTGGCCAGGGGCCATTGACCATTGCCGAGCAATACAAACTTTTTTAAGATACTATTTTTTAAAATGGGTAAAATAAAATTATATTAAAATAAAATTAAAATATTTTTTAAATTAAAATATAAAATAATTAAAATAAGTCTAAAACATATTTTAATATTTTTATTAGACTATTTGTAAAATTTTTTAAAATGTACTAAGAATTGTACTTTTTTCTTTTCATATATTTATTAAAATACTTATAATAAGCACTAAAATAAATATTTTTTTTTATTAATATATCTCTGTTCTCAAATTTATTTGAAATTGTTTGCGACAAAAGTGACGAGAACAAGCGAATTGGGTCGCGGCGAAGGAGACAACCTAGGCAAAGTAGGAAGATGAAAGGAAAAAAGAAAGAAAGAAAATATGAACAAGAAGGGTGAGGATTTTATGAAGGGATATATGGGTTATTTTTATTAATTTATAAAATTTTAGATAAATTTATCTAGAGATGAGAGAGATAAATTTATTTATAAAATTTCATATAAAAAATCATAAATTTAACAAACATAACATAAAATAATTTTATCTAAAATATTTTTATATCTCACTTTTTCTAATCCATACTGATTAACAAACATTACCTATGAAAACAATCTATCTTGTCATTGATTAAAAGAAGAATTGTGTTGCAACTAATTAAATACGCGTGGGACCAAATATTATTCATTTTTCTTTTGAAATTCATAACCCCCCTCATGATATTAACAATTTTATGGGACCATGATCACATGGCATCAATGACTTATTTCTAACGAAAATATACTATATATAAGAAGCTAACAAAGATCACAGAAAATAAAGCTTACGTGGGAAGCGACGAAATACGCGATCATGTTAAGAGCAATACCCCACCAAACAGTGCCAAAGATATAACCCGACAGGTTTTGCATGCGACGCAAGAGGCACACTGAATGGTAAATCTTTGGCAAGTATTGGAAGAGAAACATTATCAAGAACAGTGTCATCACCACCGTCGTCGACCCCCTCTCCAACAATGCTGGAACTGCCACCCACAGAACCACCTGCATGCAAATTTATCCATTTTTTTTTAAAAAAAGTTCATTAATTAGCAAAAGGATTTAAGGGGCGCTGCCGAGAGGGAGTCTTAATAATGAAGGCCACAACAAGCGACCAAATCCAGTGTCTTGAATTCAATCTTATCAGAAACGACAGTACATTCTAGAAGAAGATCTGTTATATATATATATATATATTGAAGCATTCTGGTTCACAAAATTAGTACGAAGAAAAGACACAGATGGCAGATGCATCACATGCTTCTTATGCCGTACGTGTAATCGCGACTGCACCTGTGGCTAGCGTACAGAAACCTTAACCACCGGCTGCCCGTTGCCCTTCACTCATCACTACTGTACTAGCTTACCGTACATGATTGATTCAAAACCCAGAACCCAGATTTTATTTTTTTTTAGTTTGCTAATTTGATGCAAAACCCTGACAGTAAAAGGGTTTCTTACTGGACAACCATATAGTTCAGTAAATACTAACTGTAATATAATATTATTTATATTAAGGTGATATTGAATATAAGAAATATTTTTTAACAAAATTTAAAACTAAAAATAGAGTTCCTTCCCTGGCTCAGGCATGAAATGGAAAGCTTGAAATGCTGATGTTGTCAATTACAACAAGGTGACGAAATTCTTCTGTATGTGCTGTACATGTAGTGCAGTAGATGGTAGATTAATGCTTGCTTACCTGTGGCAGTGGGAGGATGACGAAGAGATCAAAGAAGAACCCCTTCTTGGACCTCAAATATCTGAGCGCCACTGTTCGGGGGTTCTTGTCGGCGAGCCGGCTCCTCCCGCCGTCGGCGCCCACTGCTGAGTAAGAGCGCTTGGTCATCTTGAGCTGGAGCCACATGTTGCTGACGTGCAAGATGTCGGTCATGCAGCGGAGGACGGTGACAGTGACGGCGAACCAGCCGTCGACGAAGAGGCACATGCAGTTGTCGCTGATGGAGAGAGCGTAGAAGAAGAGCGGGTCCACGAAGAGGCCGGTGGCTGACACCAGCAGGAACACCCGGTTCCATTCCTGAACCCAGGCGGCGCCCGGGTCCAAAACTCCCCCCAGCCACCACCTCAAATATCTGCGGCCGCCGCACGCGGTGGTTTTCTGGCTGGGAAAGCTCTCGTCGTCGTTCTCTAATTCATCTTCTACTTGTGGTTCTTCTTCTTCTTCTTCGTCGTCGTCGTCATCATATTCAGTAATGGTGCTGTCGCTACTGCAATTAGTGGAATTATGAGGATGGGGATAATGACTGGCCATGGAGAGGATGTTGGCATAAGAGTGGCTCTCGGGGCTGATGAGGAAGGGAATATATGCACGGATTTTGAGAGGTTATTGGATTGAAGGAAACATGTTCGAATGATACACAATAATTGAAGAGGAGGAGCTGGAACCAAGATCACATAAACCAGAGAGAGAGAGAGCGAGAGAGAGCCGACTTTACAAGATTGCCCCTTTAATAACTATATTATAATTTCGCAGGCATTTAATTTAATGGCTAAAAAATGAAAATTATATCATTACCATATATATATTTTTGTGTAAAATATATCATCAAAAAAATAATATAAATGCTACATCTATGGATTACTTTTATGAGCGTTCTTCTTTTTGATATATAATTAAAATTTGAGATGTTGGTCCTCTTCAAACAAAAACAATTTTTCCAGTTACTATTTGCTTTTAGAAAGTATCTTTATTCCAAATTTTTTAAGATTATTAAGTTAATAAGGCACTCGTTAAATTGTTACCCAAACTTAATGATACCCGTTTTTTTTTTTTTACTTTACTTTATAAACTGCATTAGAAATTGGGTACAATCACTTGGGTACAATCAGTTGCTTTATATGTGATTCAGTGAAAAAGTTAATAGTTAGGATGGTTACTAAAGTGATAAAATGTCTTAGAAATTTCCCAAAAAAAAAAAAAAATACAATTTGATAACACCATAGTAATAGGGAGTCGTGGCTTTCACATTAATAGTAGAGAGAATGATAGGCCTCAAAATATCAGACATAATTATTATAATCTAAAAGCCTGGCATCTTCTATCATTTCATGCAACTGCAATGTTAATTCATGGCTCATTATTGACTAATGACAAGGACAAAAGTTGAACCCTTTACGTGCGCCCTCTCTGTGGATCAATTCCCACCTGGTTATACGCAATGTCTTGCACTTAATTTGTACATTGCAATTCCCTCCTTTTTAACTCTTCAAACACTAATTACTCTAAAGATTCGCATGGATCCTAATGACTTTTTAAGAGTCGAGCTATAGAGATGATTCCCCGCTAGCTTAATATGTAATCATCGATATATTTATTAATTAGAATAAGAAAAATGGGTTTTTAAAGAAGATGATTCAAATGGTTGATTATTAGATGGAGGAAGATAAAGTTATGAATTCAAATTAAGGGGAAAGTAAGTAGGGGATAAATTTGGAAATATAAAAAAAGGATAGTGAGAGAAGGAAGGGGTCTCAATCGGGGTGGCCAATAAGTTCGAGAGACGTTCGTTCCTTGCAGTTTCCTATGTTTTGTTTGATAGTCCATCAATAATCTCAAGCTTCAGAGTGTTGGTTACGAAAGCAACGTCGGTTCAGCCAAATTCTGGCAGGCCGCGTTTGGACGCGAGGACGTTTCTGGAGTTTCGCAGTGGTGTTTTTCCAAGTTGCCATCTTCATATTATTACAACTCGTGGGGGGGCCCACACCCCCTAAATTTTAGAAGAATCCATTTTGAATTTGTGATTTCGTTCATATATATATTACGGCACTAAATTTAATATAGATATATATATATATAAGCACTTAGTAGAACTCTTAAATTCCGAATTTAACTGATGTTCTGTTCAGAATTTATTATTAAATTTATTTAATTAATTAATTGTATTTTTAAAATATAATAAGGGAAACCGTGGAGTAGCCTAGCTCACTAATATTTATGGGCTCATGAAAGGCCTAACTTATGTTTGCTGATTTGGGGCGTACGTAAGCCTACGGATATATCCCTGGGAAAATAATATATAGGTATGAAAAAGTTGGTAATCCATCCAAAGAATTAGAGTGTGATGATTGGAACTGTTGAAAATTCTAGAGTAGCTCAAATTTGAGAATTTGGCTTCAAGTGAGAGGGGTCTAAAGGGTTAAGTTTACGTCAAGGCCTGTCATCAAACAACCTAGACTTGCACCGAGAATCACGTCCAACTATCTAGATGGACTCATCCTGGCCACACTAGTTGCACAGTCTATCTATATAAAGATGTGGTGACCAAGGTAATAGAGAATTAGCTTCCATCCCACATGATCTGCCTTAATCATAGAATCATAGAAATAGAGCATCAGCTCCAATCTCAGGCTCGTCATCAAACAACCTAGACTTGCACCAAGAATCATGTCCAACTATCTAGATGGTCTCATCCTAGCCACACTAGTTGCACATTCTATCTATATAAAGATGTGGTGACCAAGGTAATAGAGAATTAGCTCCAATCCCACATGATCTACCTCAATCATAGAAATAGAGCATCAGCTCCAATCTCAAGCCTGTCATCAAATGTAACGGCCCGCCTCTTGGAGCTCCCGCTAGGAAAGGAGATTCGTGAGAGGGTCGTTAAAGGTTAAACACATAACATAATCCAATGAGAGCTAGCCACATAACAATAAAGAAATCATAAAACTTCACTTATGCACATATACATCTTCAAGTTAATACAGTGTTATGTTCAGGCCCATCTGCCCATACATTACAAAATATGAAAATGGCTAAAGGAAAGTACAAAATAGAACTTGACTTCCTGCCCTCAAAACAACCCTCCAAGGATCTACAGGTTGGAAAGACATCTGTATACATCTATTTTAAGACTCACCAATAGCTACACCCGCCACCTTCCTTAGCTTGTCTTTATCTTTACCTGGAATGGTGCAAGAAACAACATGAGCCACAAGGCTCAGCAAGTCTACGAAACAAACATAGATCGTAACAAAGTGGACCATAACATGATAACCATAAATGAATAAAAGATAATCACAGTGGCCAATAGCAAGTATAAGTCACAGGAGTAAAAGTAGCATGAACATATATCATTCGCAAGATCGTCTCACCAAGATGGAACAACAGTGCTAATAACAAGGATAAGCTAGTGTCACTGGTTCTCTACCATGGGGGGAAAATAACAACAGACTCACTGTCATAGTAATATGCAAATGTACCACCAGTGGACTCTCTGCCATAGTGTCAACGGACTCACAGTCATAGTATCAATGGACTCACTACCATAGTATCAATGGACACACTGCCCTAGTGTCAACAAACTCACCATCATAGTATCAGCGGGCACATCGCCATGGTGTTAACGGACTCACCGTTATAGTATCAGTGGGCACATCACCATAGTGTCAACGGACTCACCGTCATAGTGACAACGGACTAATCGCCAAGGTGCGAAAGCACGGACGCACCGCCTTGGAATTCCACGGTACACCACCATTATAACGTGCACACACACATCAATGCATGAAATATGTATTCTCATTTCTATCATAACATGCAACTAGGCATTCTCAAAGTATTGGCAATCATTATTCCATTCAAGGATGCTTTTATGAGATATTCTTCATCTAACATATTTATTACTATGCATTTAATGCACCTAAGTCCCCCACGCCCAACCACGCTACTAGTTGTACACCAATTGGCCAAAAACATCTAAATACTTTTTGGAAATAATAGGAGGCCCCTAAAAACTTGTCCAAAAAGCTTCAAATATGAACCAAATCTAATCTTATCGAGTTAGGTTTACAACGCCTCAAACGGTTCACAAATCCGATATTTCTACAAAAAGTTATGCCCAAAACTGTGGAGCATGCACAGACTGTCAGGCAAAAAATGGTCAACCGATGGGAAGGGAACAGTCGACCGATAGAAGCTTTTCACCCAAACTGTCAGTCGTTTAAGGTAACGGTCGACCGACAGAACCCTCTACACCCATCTATCGACCGATTAAGGAAAAACAGTCGACCGACGGTACCCGAAAATCCACGAACAACCCCCAAAACACCCAAAATACATGCAAGCAACACCAAATTCTTGCATGCAACTACACCGTAGCAATAACACGCCATTCCTTTAGGAAATACGGGGTGAATAGAGTCCCCGTTTCGATGTTAGGCACGGTTTACCAAAAATACAAGAAAAATGACATGAGATGCAACCAACCAAGTTTGTACAAAACCTCCTTCCAACGAAGGGTTTTATGCAATCTTAACCCGAAAACGGTTAACTCTAGAATCACGAAGGAAGAAGAGGGCCACACACACATCAACAAGATTCCAAAATAAGCCCTTGACATGGAAAAAAGATAGAATAAGAACTTGCCATGGAAAAGAGATGAAATAGGAACTTGCCTCAATGGTTAAATGAAACTAAAAAAGAAGACCAAACACGAACCGAGCTTCCGCAATCAACTAACATCCCTCTAGCTTCAACGACCAATCTTCTCTTTGCATAACAAAGAAGGAGATGAAGAAGAAGAGTCGGTGGAGCAAAAGAAGAAGAAGAATCGAGAGAAGGAGAAAGAGAAATGAAGAGGATTACACACAAAGCCATATATATATATATATATACTTCTCCCATTTTCCCCATTTGTCCTTGCACTTGCCACTATTTACAAATTTTTCATTCCCTTTTATCCTCCATTAAATTAAATAGAAATAACTATATATATATATATCCACACACACGCCCAGTCGAGTGCCCCATTTCTCCTTAATTCTTAAAGGCCTTATTTTGACTTTTCCACAACTTCTCCCTCCCTTTGACTTGGAACATTCAACCCACATGTTTTTCACTTAAATTTTCACTTTTCATAACACTTAGAAAATTTTTAACCTTCTAAATAAATTCATCAAAATGTAACACACACCCACCAAGGCTGACATACTCTAGACCCTATATCGGGTCGTTACATCAAACAACCTAGACTTGCACCAAAAATCACGTCCAACTATCCAGATGGTCTCATCCTAGACACACTAGTTGCACTGTTTATCTATGTAGAGATGTGGTGACCAAGGTAATATAGAATATTAGCTTCGATCCCACATGATTTGCCTCAATCATAGAAACAGAGCGTCCGCTCCAATCTCACATGATTTGTCTCAATCATAGCTCATTATTCAATAGTTTTATATTTAGTTATTAGCCTAATTTTGTACTAAATATAGAACTTGAATTTATTCTTAGTAATAGCCTTTGTATACGTATTCCTGTTGTACCATGAATAATTGTAGTGACCCATTTATTTATAAATTAATATAAATTTGTGTGTAAGGAATTAAGTAAAAGAAATTAAAATTAATGTAGTTTTGGTCAAGAGAGTTTTAACAATTATTCAAAAATATTAGGGTTTGAGTGTAATTTTGAAAATTGGTGGTGGAATCATGTTAAATATAAAATATGCACAATTTTAATCAAGGGAGCATGAAGGTGAGTTGGCGCTCGAGCGTGAAGGGTTGGGGAAGGTCGTAGGATCAAACTCGTTGCCATGCAAGGAAAATGTTTGGATTTTAAAAGCCCAGCCAAACGCCAAACCGATGTCGTTTCAGGGCATCAGATGGCGCCCATGCGTGCGTCCAGGTGTGGTCCTGCTGTGCCACGTAGGGCCTTGCGTGGCTCTGCTACGCGCCACAAGGCTACTAGTCGTTGCCACCTCTTGTTTTATGCCCTGCCACGTGTCCAAACTGCCTTTTTGCCACCAAAATAGGTTGCCCTTGCTGCCACGATATTCTTACAATACTTATTCCTCTTTGCCTATAAATATGTAGTGAATGTTTGAGTGAAATGGGAGAATTTTGGAAATAAATTAGGGAAAATTTTGGTGGCATGGGTAAGCTCAATTTTGTCAAGAAAAAGGCTTGAGTTGTGATGTCAGCGATCCTAGTACGTTGCAAGGGTTAAGGGAAAATTTCTAAGGCAAGTTCTTTTCTCAATTTGCAAGTTATTTTTCTTTTCTAGTAAATTATTTCATGTTCCTTCTATCTTGCAAGCTCTTAAATACTATATTGTCTTTGCTTCTACGATGCCTTGATTTCTTAAGTTTAGGATAAATAAACCCTTGATTATGGAAAGATTGACTTGCAAATGGTCCATGTAGTTATTCTGGTAACCTTTTCATGGTTCTTATTTATAGCTATTGAATCTCAAATTGGGTATTGTATCACCCTATCTTCCTTTGAGAATGATGTTTTATTGAGGACATGCAAGGGTTTGATGTTGTCTTGCCTTGGTTTTTTTTCTCATGTATGTTGCCTCAGGTAATCATATGTCAGTTATATATGATAAGTCATTATAATATGCATAATTACAATTATGCATAGAGCATGTACATGAACAGGGTTTTAAAATGTGTAAAGGCTTCATGATAGGCTTAGCGGACAGGTTTTGCAGGATTTATCCGTAGAGAAAGCTTCAGCTCAGAGACGGACTTCGGTCCCATGGTTTTGGTTTTAAAAGATTGCATGTAAGCATGAATGCATGTTTCAACTTGTTATCATGTAGAGTGATGTAAAGAGGTGTGGCATGAGTGTCTTAAATGTCATTCATGATTCTATTTTCTTCTCGATACCCATGATCCTCATGTTCACTTTCTTCCAGTTATACATGATGGGCCTTATGGAATTTTGTTTGCATCATTCTAGGTAAGGGTAAGACTAAAGAGGTGGGCGAGTCAAGTGAAGTTGGAGCCGGGCAGTAGAAGTGTGTACAGAGCTTTCTCAACTGGAAGGTCCTTGGGGGGTGTTTTGGGATGTGTAATACTAAGTTACGTTTTGTTTATGTTCTAGGTTGTACCCCTAACGGGATATGGTGGGTATGTTGACCCTAATGTGTATATGTTTATAAGTAATGATGTATGAGTATGGCTTCCATTGTTAATACCAAGGAATATGCATGATGCTTCTATTTGGGTTTTGCGTATGTCCCATCCTTTTTAATGGTCCTTTCTTGGATTCCTTGAATACGGGGTCTCTAGTGATGGGGACGCTATAATTTGTCCTTTGTTTCCTAATTTTGTAAAAACAACCTCCATTGAATTCTTTCCATCTTACTTTGTGGAAAAGGATCTATGCACGGGGGTAGTACTCATTCATGATTAGAGTAGAGGGAACCTTTATGAGTAGCCATTCTCTACCCAAGCATCTTCTTCTCCTTGCTTCCAAACTCATCATACATCTACCAGCAATCCCACATGTCCTACCATATCTCTTTGGCATCAAATCTTATGTCATCCCAACAAAAGAACGTTGAATTTCATTGTTTCACCTTATTGTTTACCTATATCTCAAATGACTCTTTTGAATCCATGTAATTCATGTTTCTGCAATAAAAGTCATAAATTATCTTTTGGTATCTCTTCTCTTCACAACTCAAGACCACTCAAGTTACTCTACATAGATGTATAGGGTCTCACCCTCATCACGTACTTTGATCACTTCAAATACTATGTCATATTCATTGATCACTTTACCAAATACACATGGCTATATGATCTTAAATAGAAATCTAATGTTACTAGTGTCTTTGAGCAATTCAAGACTCTTGTTGAGAGATATTTTCAGCTTCCCATTATTACTTCATACTTTGACGGACGAGGCTAATACCAAGGTGAAAAACACAGTTAGCTTAAGAGGGGGGTGAATTAAGTTTCACCCTTAAAAAATTTCTCAATATAACTGAAGGAAAATATAAAAAGAAAACTTAAAAAAATGGAGCACACAGAGATTTTATAGTGGTTCGGTTAGTAGCCTACTCCACTACCTTATATAGTCTTGCCATCTTCAATTGTTGGCAACATTTTTTTCTTAATTCTCTTTTCAACATCTGATTAGTGGTTATTTGAGTACTTCCAGTTGCATTTTCACACTTTGCCCTTTTCAAAAAAGCATCCAAACTAGTACTCTTACCCTTTTCTTTTGATGTAACTTGTTGCACCTCATCACCCTCATTATCAGAATCATCAATACTACGAATTATCTTTCTTTTTCTTTCAGTAGCTTTAGCATTCTTCACCAAAATTGTCAAAATTTCCTTTTTAACATCATCTAGAACACTTAGACAAGGCTCCACATCTTTATGAGTACAAGCTAAGTGACGTTTAAGGTGAAAACTGCCTCCAAAAAAGATCTTTTCACAAAATTTACATTGCACTTTTCTTGAGTTCTTATTCACATCAATGGCATATTGTCATCCCACATCAGACCTATTTCCTACTGCTTTTTTTCTCATAACTTTAGGTTTTGAAGTGTTAGATGTTGACATTCTTTATCGAGTAATAGTAAATAGTAATCCTGTGAAAGAGACACCGAAAAATGCATTTACAAAGCCTAAAAATAATTTTAAAATAGCAACATTGAAGCCATATTTGTAGCTTAAAAGTAACTATCAAATTCAAATTAATTTCCAAAGTTCTCCGATATAGCATTATAGCCAAAATTAGCTGCATGAAAAGACACCAAAAATGGAAATTCAAAGTGATAATACCAAATTACTTTACCTAAACACTTAGCAGCCATCAAAGTTGAGACATCAACAGTTGACATGTAATTAATTTTCTCATTCCTTTTGGTTCAATTCAAGTATTTTCCCCAGTTATAAAAAAGGTACGCCATTCTCTAGCCTATGCGCATTTGATATAACCATGTAGTATGTTAGCATTTCAAGCTTATATCAAGGACATGACAAACATGTAATGCAACTTTTCATTTACAGCATTTCATTTAACATTCTCTGGTCTATGTAATGCAGCATTTCATTTACAACATTTTAAACTAAAGTGGTTATTTAGTTTCAATATTGAGACTTGACCCTAAGTTTTAGTAAAACACATACCTTTAAAGTTCTTTAGTTTCTTGCTTTTAGCAAAACACAGTCATATACTGAAGGTTATAGCTGAAATAAGATATTTTTAGCTAGAGCACCCAAATCCATGATATATTTGATGGGGTTTCCATAACCCTTTTTTTTCATCAATTTTTATCTTTTTCCTTTTACTTATTTTATATGTTATCTATATGTGGCTTTGGGATCTCAATAATGAAGTTGAATGAATTCAAAAATTTTGCTATCTTAGTTATAAAATAAATTAAAGCTGTAGAAAAGAATCCATGTATAAATATTAGGGAATACAAGCACATGCCTTTGATTCTTTGAAGGTGAACGAAGAAGGAGACACTAAAATAGAGCACAACACCGATCGGACTTACTGATCAATGAAGGAAATAGAGCACTGCATTGATTCGTCGACGGCATGGAATTAAGCACCTAGCATTGACCCCGATCAACCACGTAGCAGCAAGCGGGAACATCGAATTGCCAATAAATCTCGGGTTTAGCTGTTTAGGGTTTACAGAAGGACCATGAAAGATCATCCATGAAGGGGTTGAATTGGATATTTTGATAAGTTTTGTAATAATAAAATTATTTTGCATAGGTTAAAGATAAATATTCTTTTATAAGATGTATGTATTTTAAATGGAGATAGAAGAAACCTTTTTGCATTAAGAAGCAAATAGTTTGAAACACATGGAATCAAATGCATGCATGGAGAAATAAACATGCAATTAGATAGATTAGAAAAGCCTTTATCTATGCACTAAAAAAACTAATGTTTGGAAAACTTTTATGAGAACAATGAGAGCAGTTATAAAAATGCTTGATGATGAAAAATGTTGAATATCGTTTGAAAAGAAATACTCGAGTATAATATTGATTACTCGATTACTTTAGAAACATTTATATATGCAATGAAAATTTATGTACGAATGCTTAATGAGTATTGAAATAAGAATATATTATATAATAAAAAAACTATTTTATAAAAAAAATTAAAATTTCAGTTATAGAAAATATATGCAATGATGAAGTACAACATTTGAAAATAAGAATGAGAGAAGCAGTTATAAAATTATAATAGGCTCATACTAATATTCCGAAATTATGATTTTCAATTCTCATAAAAGATGTATGTATGCAGATAGAGAATAAGTTCTTTATAAAAAATGAAACAAATACATTTTAAAGATGATTCCAACCAAGAAAGCATTTGAATGATAGTTGAAAAGATAAAGCTATAAGCAGTAAATATGTGTGAAAACCTTTGCATGAAGGATTGAAGTAATACTGTAAAAAGAATGAAAAACAAGCAATATAAACACAACAATTTTAGAGTGATTCGACCAACATGCCTAGTCCACTACTTTAGTTCCTCACTAAGAATTTGAAAACATCCACTAAGAGATTTAGGTTTTAGAGCTTAGCTATAACTCACACATAATTTTTACAGGTTCAATTATAACCTCTACTTTTAACTAGTTATGTAGGAACCCCAGATTTTACAAGAGCAGTTGTAACCTTTACATGAGTGAGAAACTAAAGTAGTGGACTAGGTATGTTGGCCAAACCACTCTAAAATTGTTGTGTTCATATTGCTTGCTTTTCATTCTTTTTACAACATTACTTCAATCCTTTATGCGAATGTTTTCACACATATTTACTGCTTATAGCTTTATCTTTTCAACTATCATTCAAATGCTTTCATGGTTGGAATCATCTTTAAAATGTATTTGTTTCATTTTTTATAAAGAACTTATTCTTTATCTGCATACATACATCTTTCATGAGAATTGAAAATCAAGACATTGAAAGATACCAAACCTTTACAAGACATTATTTTTCAAGACATAGGCATAACCTTTACAAGTTTCACAATTCATGTGAAAGGATTTCTCAAGAGAAAAATATATAATGTTATAATGATACCAAATATTCTCTTGAACAAAAGAGAGCTACAAGAAGGAATGAATTAAGCACTCAACTCTCTTAAGAAAAATTTGGTTTAGAAAGATATACATTAAAATCTCACTAGATGATTGCTTGAAGTGAAGAGGATAATCTAGAAGAACACTCACTCAAGCATTTTTGAATTGGCCTAAAAAGGATTAGGCTTGTGATGCTTAGGTTGGCTTTATGTTGCTCGAACAACAACCATAATTTCTTTCAATTGCAGCCATGGCATCAGCCTTAGGTTATTCTCCAAGCGACAACTTCATCTCTTGGGGCCTTTTATAGAAGTTCGAGACTTGGGATTTGGCATTAAAACCAACAAACACTCATAGCTTCTTTGATTTGATTGATAACAATCAAATTTGTTAAAAACATATGCAAATTATAAAGATAAGCATTAAACACACCATGCATATTCATTTTTATCATTCTTATATAAGACAACAAGGTTAGACTTCATAGGATAAAAAAAATAAAGCTCTAACAGTCAAATTGTCCTCTTTTTTCTTTCTAAGTAACAACTATAAAATTTGAAATCAGATGTCAGTTACTCAACTAATTCCTAGAGATACTCAACTATTATATGAGCATACTCAATTGGATATCTCATGTAATTGATTATAAGACGGATCACTCTAGTATGACCAAATCATTACTCGACTGAATCATAAGCCACAGAAACTTTACATTAAGCACTCGACTACTAGGCTAAGCTTACTCGATTAATCGATTACTAGGCTAAGCTTACTCGATTAACACAAACATATACTCGAGTACAAATAACTGATACTCGGTTAATCTTAAGCTCAGAGACTTAGCCAAATTTAATGCAATCTTTGCTCTACTAATATATATAGATACTCGATTGACAAAAATACTTTTAGTCAATTGAGAGAAAGATATACTCGACTAAGGAGATGCTTTGAATTCTAATATCGAAATATACTTGATTAAAAATAGTCCTTAATCGATTGATTTCAAAAAAAAAGAAAGCTTATAGAAAATACTCAAGCAAGAAACTTTAATAGTCAATTGAAAATAGTTTTGCTAAAACACATAATCGACTAGTTTTGAAGAAGGCATAAGATATTAGTTGACTAAAAATATGCTCAGACTTCATGGTTATAAATATACTCTATTTTATCGAAATTTTACTTGAGTGATGAAGAATCCATACTCGATTATACAAGATACCATACTTGATTATAACTTTAAGAAACATAGCTTTATAAGAACATACTCAACTAGGTTTTTATGATACTCGATTGAAATATATCAATACTCGATTAATATGAAAAATAAACTAAGTAATACTTGATTGACTAAAAAACTATTTTTTAGGTTGAAAACAAGTGTAAAAGTTTTAAAGGAATTTTTGAATACTTTGCCTTCAAAAGCTTTTAAAAATACACATGCTTGTTTGAGCAAATGGCTTTTATATTTGGTTGAAGTTTTAACAAACATTTTCTTAAGAGCTTTTCATTGTGCTCGATTTAAAAGAATGCCATACTTGGCTATTTTGAAGAATATATATGTATGAAAGGTTGAAGTTCTCCAATTTAAGAAAAATATTTTCTTAAACTACAAAAGACTTTAATCAATCATGTTTGACCTATAAAAACATATTTTGACTAATTTGGAAGATAAAAATATGTATGAGCATGAAGTTTTTCAATTTAAAAAGACTTATATAAAATATTTTTGAAATCATCAATAAACCAAATTTACAGAAAATATATTTTTCAAGATTATTTTCTCTATAAATAAAAATACAAAATTCTCAACAAACAAAAATGACAGCTAATATATATGTGTGTGTGTGTGTGTGTGTGTGTTGGTTAGAGATGGAAATTTTTTTGTCTCTAACCTGGAAAGTATGGCCCAGTTAAACTCAGTAAACTCAATTCGAGTTTACTGAGTTTACCAATTTGAATCGCGAGTATGCTCCAATTCTATAAAAAATCGATACTACACTCAAGTTGACTCTTTTTATGCTTCATGACTGGTAAACTCACAAGAGTTGACTCACGAGTTTAACAACATTAATTGTAGAAAAAGGGAACCATCACATTCTTGAAACTAATCTTACTCTCGTGCATTAGGCCTCGATCCCTCTCTAGTTTTAGACTTTAGTTTGTCAAATTGCAATTTGCCTCATAAATTGCATGCCAACTCATATATTTTAGAAAAAATCTCTCTTTAAAGTTCTCTTTCATGTCAAGCTAAACTATCCAACACTCAAGGTGTTTGGTTGTCTTTGTTACCCTTAGCTTAAACCATACACACACCATAAGCTAGAATCCAAATCTCAACCATGTGGTTTTCTTGTCTACTGCCCCTGTCATCATTGTTACCAATGTCTTGATCCAACAACCTCAGTCATGTATCTCTCCCGCCATGTTGTCTTTGTTGAAACTTATTTTCCTTTTTAGTCTATGTCCTTACAACCTCCTAGAGTTATTGAAGTCACTCCCTTTTGTTAGACTTTTGTCTCGACTAGTCCTATCTCCACCTCGCTACCTCTAGATGTATCACCCCTTGCCACTCCTTTCTTGCCACCTCTTGATCTTGTCATACTTATAGCCCTAGCACCATTTATTTCTCCCACTTTTAATCAATTCGCCTCCACTCCATTAGGTCCCTCATCTACGGCCTCAAATGGTGTTACCTACTAACCATCTTCCTCAACACAAGTAAGTCCTCCACGTTCTCATCCTACCATTGTTACTAGGTCCTGTAATAACATCTACTGACCTAAAAAGATTTTTTACTACATTGCAATCTCTTCAACCCTCTACCCTCACTTAAGCCCAAAAACACGCTCATTGGCACACTACCATGAGAGATGAATTTGATGCCCTTGTAAATAATCACACATGGGATTTAGTTCTTGCTTCTAACACATAGAACATAGTTCATTGCAAGTAGATTTACAAGGAAAAATGCAAACTTGATTGGACAATCAATCTATATAAGGCCCGCTTGGTTGCCAAGGGCTTCACTCATTAGCCCAGTATTGGTTTTCACTCTGCATTCAGTTTGGTCATCAAGCCCACAATAGTTCATGTGATCTTGTCCATTACCACTCAATTTGCCTAGCCCCTTCACCAATTGGATGTCAACAATGCCTTCATTTAAGGACATTTTGAGGGACAAGTTTACATGAAGCAGCCACAAAGCTTTATTCATCCTCAATTCCCAAATCATGTTTGTCGAATGCGGAAAGGCTATATATGGTCTTCATTAAGCTCCACAAGCCTGTTATACTGAGTTGAAATAATTTCCCCTTTCCTATGGCTTTGTCAAATCTCAATCAGACACGTCTCCCTTCATCCTCTCTTCTGGCCAAACACTTGTTTTTCTCTTTGCCTACGTTGATGATATTATCATCACCGGCAATAACACATGTCTTCTCAATCAAGTCATTTGCTCTTTAGCTCATTGATTTTCTCTCAAGGACCTTGGTAACTTTAACTTCTTTCTTGGGGTGGAAGTCTTACATATGCAAGGACGGCCTAGTTCTCTCTCAACGTAAATATATTGCTAATCTTCTCCACAAACATAACATGAGTGAAGCTAAGGAAGTTCATAGTCCTCTCTCCACTAGGAAAAAATTGTGCTTGCAAGATGGCTTACCTTTGACGGATCCTTCACATTACAAGCAAGTCATCGGTGCCCTTTAATATCTCTCTTACTAGGCCTGATATCTCCTATGCGGTGAATCATTTATCTCAGTTCATGCATTGACCTACTTCTTTTCTACTGTTAAGTGTGTTCTTTACTACCTTAAGCAAACTATTGATCATGACCTTCTACTTCGGCGTTCCTCGTCTGTAACTCTTCATGCATTTTCTAATGCTAATTAGGCTACTAATGCAGATGACAACACCTCCACTATAGCCTATAATACATTTCTTGGTGCCAACTCTGTCAACTGGTCATCGAAGAAGCAACATATTGTGGCCCATTCCTCCACTAAAGCTGAATATCAATACTGGCTATGACTATTGCTAAACTAAATTGTCTTCACAATCTACTCTCAGAACTTTACTTTCCATAGCCTATTCAGTCGATGGTTTACTGTGATAATGTTGACAGTACATATTTATGTCAAAATCTTTTGTTCCACAGCCATATTAAGCACATCAAAGTTGATTTCCACTTTGTTCACTCTTAGGTCCAAAACAAGCAGCTCCATGTGGTTTATGTCCATTATGTTGATTAGTTGGTTGAATCACTCACAAAACCTCTTAGTTGCAACCGACATGAAACTCAGTGTCTCAAGATTGGAGTTGTTAACACCACGCCTGTCTTGCAGGGGATATAATAGAGCATCAACTCCAATCCCATATGACCTGCCTCAATCATAGTAATACTTGAGGTCTTCTTCTATTTCAATAACTTCTATAAAAGGGTTCAAGTACAATATTTATTACGCATTTATTACATTAACAATGCATCATTCTCAAGCATAGTGATTAACTTGAGAGTCAGAGGATCCTCTAAGGGGACCAGACCTCGTTTTCCTTTCTTGTAGGAAAAACTAGTTCAATACACACTTGGGCTTGAGGATTGCTAGGATAGCCTCAGAACTATAGACAACTCGAATAAAGCATGAACATATCATAGTTCGGGTGGTGATCGACCCTTTAAACCTCATCAATTTGGCACCTACTCTGGGGTCAATTTCTTGATCTGTACACACATGCTCAACTTTCATGGCCACTCATTTATCTACCAAGCAACTATATAACTCATCCCAGAGTATGCCTCCTCATCAAGAATCTACCATATCAAGTCCTGATCATCAAAACTCAAACCACACTGAGGCTTGGATCCCCATCATTGTGAACCAACCATTTCATTGCCACTAGGGGAATCAACCTCCCCCATATAAAGTTGCAAAGCTCAAGAATAAAGTGTAACGCTTCACTAAATTACTAACCACTTTCATCGATTAACATGAAAATGAGAAAATCCTGAGGATGGGCCCTTATAACGAAATGATCATTGCTTGAGAATACGCCCTCACTCTTCTAGAGAGAAAAAAACCTTTCAAAGCTAATAGACTAGAGACATTAGGAGCAGCAACAATAGTAGGACAAAGTCAACCTTCTTGAAGAAAGAAATACAATCTACAATGCTTAGAAAGTAAAGGTTTAATGTCTTCCTGAACTTGTGAAGGTGAAACTCCCCAAGAGAGATGCCTCAAACATTTGGAGAGGAAGATGGAGTAGATGAAGGAAAGAAAATAAGCCTAAGGAAGGGGAGCTAGTACAATAGAAGTCCCCACAAAAATATTTTGCATCGTTGTGATCAAACTTTTCG
This sequence comes from Diospyros kaki, assembly GCA_036245055.1. Taxonomy (NCBI): domain Eukaryota; kingdom Viridiplantae; phylum Streptophyta; class Magnoliopsida; order Ericales; family Ebenaceae; genus Diospyros; species Diospyros kaki. The sequence continues at coordinate 16,567,362 of BSEG01000013.1, read as the reverse complement.
ATGGGATCACATATCCTTTTGACCACATCAAACTCTTCACCTCCCATATGCTTGTCCAATCCACTTTGAATAGTACATAATGTTAAGCATTTTTAGTGACCCTTGATAGGAATACTCAACACTAGTACTCGAGCTTATCGGATATGTTTATTCCGCTCCTTTAAGGAATTGAAAGTGAGTTTCCTCACTCATTTCTCCCTTTAAACGAGTAAGAAAAACCACGATGGCATTGGTTAACATTCAACAATAGAATAGTGAGTCATTAAAAGATTACGTTGCTCAATTTAATGATAAAGCTATTGAGATTTGTGATTTTGTCCAGCACATCACCATGTTGGCCTTTTAAAATGGATTAAGGTGGGTAGATTTCTTAACTCTCTGTGAAGAATCCCCCCTTCCCTACCATGCTTCTTAAACATTCACAACCTAGATGCCATGTATATTAGCATCGAGGAAGTGCATCGTACAGTAAGAGTAAAGCAATCAGAGAAGAAAGAAAAGAACAAGAAAGTTGTTAAATATGAAGGGTATTCAGATCCTCGCAAAGGGAAAATGCCTAACTAGGAAGGTCAACCCAACCCATGGAGGAGCCCAATGAGGTATACCCTCCTAAATGCTTCAAGGATTGATATATTGACGTCTATTAAAGGAAAGGAACATCTAAAGAGATCCAACAAAATAGAGACCCTAGCATATAAGTGAGAGAAGACAAACTACTTTTGTTTCCATAAGGATCACAGTCACAAAATTGACAAATGCAAATAGTTGAGATAAGAAATCCAGGACTTATTAAACCAAGGTTACCTTCAACAATTCATTTCTTGGGAAACGAAAATGATCAATCAAAGAGATCAGATAATAAGGAGTTCATCTCGTACATAGAGTTCACTTTGGTAAGGTGGAACTCGTACTCCACTATATAAGAAGAAAAGTGGCGGGTCAATGAAAATCCTCTAATTTTCTACACCCTGGCTATAGAACCTAATCCTCGAGGAAGGCCAGAGGCCATGAGGTCAAGTGTTGGGAATTAAAAGGCCTAAGAATCCCAAAAAAGGGTGAACTTTAGTAGATTGGTGACATTCTCAAATGAGGAACTCCCTTCTTAACCTAACCATAATGACCCCCTTGTGATCTCGGCAATGGTAGGCTGATAGGACCTTAGGAGGATTCTAGTAGAATTTATAAGCTTCTTAGAGATTTTGTATATGAGGGCATTACTTGGGATGGGGTACACCATGGAATAACTCAACCCAATTAGATTCCCTTTGATAAGATTTAACAAAAGGATGGCATAGGCTGATCAGATGATTAGAATCTCAATCATAACAAGCTCGGGGTTGAGGAGAGTGATAGTAGATTTGGACTTCATCGTGACAGTTTCTCCCTCAACCTACAATATAATCCTTAATAGGTCTAGATGGATATTTTTTTGGGCTATCCCTTGTACTTATAGAATGGTCATGAAGTTCATCCCCAAACAAAATTGAAGAAGTCAGGGTCAATAGGAAAATGACTCAAAAGTACTACCTGGCCTATCTTGCACCATCTAAGGGAAATGGAAACTTAGAAGCACCATTTCAAGGCAATAACTAAAGACCATTAACTAGGGTCAAAAGCTTAGGAACACCTCCCAAAGTCGAAGGGTTTGGAACTAGAAGCTTAAAAGTATGTGAAGGATGCCAACAAGCTTAGTAAGGAAGGACAAATCCCATTTTCTCCAACCTAAGAAGACTTTAGAAGAGTTAAATGCATCAACCTACCCTTTGGGCAATCCCAAGGTAACAAAAGTTACATGTCTAGGGGTGAACTGCTAGAAGTTCCAATAATGGAAGGCTAATCAGATTGAATAGTAAGGGTAAGTGCTTAGTTAAGGGACCCTGCGTGAGTAGAAGTCATATCTCTACTCAGGAGTTATGTAGACATATTTGCATGGTTTGTAGATGAGTTACCCAAAATTGATCTCAAGTTGACAACCCATAGATAACACACTAACCCCACCAGCCAACCAGTGAAACAAAATAGGAGGAAGTTTGCCCTGGAGAAGGCTAATTCCATCAAAGAATAGATGAACAAGATCTTAGGAGTTGGGTACATTCGTGAAGTGGAGAAGCCCATTTGGCTTCTAAACGTAGTACTTGTTTTTAAAGGTTTGGATAAGTAAATGTTGTGTATTGATTTCATTAATTTGAATAAGGCATGCTTGAAACATAACTACACTCTTTTGAGCATAGATGCTTTAATTGATAGAAATGTCAGGCATAAACTAATAAGCTTTTGGATGCCTTTCAAGTGTATACCCTAAATTCCCCTCCACCTCAAGGACTAGAAGCAAATGGCATTCATAACTAGAAGACCACCTATTGCTATCGAGTCATACCGCTTAGATTGAAGAACGTTGGGGCAACGTATCAATAACTTGTCAATGAGATTTTAAAAGTTCAATTAATATGGAACATCGAGTAAACCTCAAGGAATGCTTTGAGAATCTAAGGAAGTTTAACTTGAAATTAAAACCAAGTGTTTTTTTGGTGTTACTATAGGAAAATTCCTCAAATTATTTGTTAATCATTGAGGAATTAAAGAGAACCAGAAAAAAATACAAGCCATAGTCGATATGACTTCGTCAAGGAATTTGAAGAAAATGCAAAGGATAACCAATAAAATGGGGGTTCTAAAGCATTATCTCTTTTGATTTGTAAAAAAATAAATAAATAACTAAAAAACTCCTCTTCTTTAGGGTCTTTTCCCAAAATCAAGAATTTATCTAGTTAACAAAATGTTAATAAGCTTTTGAAAGGCTTAAGCAGTACTTGAGCTTACCCCCAGTCTTAACCAAGATCAAGCTAGACAAACCTTTTTTCCCTTTTGTTATAGTCGAGGAAGTAATCAATTTATCCTTGGTTTAAGGAGAAGATGAAAAGCAGAGGCTAGTGTATTACATGAGCAAAAGATTGATTGGCACTTAGGTAAGATATTCTCTTATGGAGAAGGTTGCTTATCCCTTGGTAGCATCGACTTGGAAGCTTCGACCATATTTTTAGACACACATGATGATCATTACAACTAGTCATCCTTTAAATCAAATCTTGGGAAAACCTAGTCACAAGTTATGACATTGAATACCAACCTAGGTTAGTGATCAAAGGTTAGGCCCTCATGGACTTAATCGTAGAAATAACTTAGACTAAACACTTGAACAAACTAGCCTAGGAGTTGGGCTATTTGGAGATTGATGGAAGCTCAAACTTGAGGGGGGGCGGCTGTAGAATAAGCCTCATTCTCAAAATCCTCAAGGGACACATATGGTTGTATGCATTTCATTTCAAGTTCAAGGCTTCCAACAATGAAGTGGAATATAAAGCTTTTATCACCAAGCTTAAGTTAGTGACTAAATGGGGGTAGACAACTATAGATATAGTCTAATTCTAACTTAGTTGTGTGTTAAGTGATTGGAAAATTTGAGTCTAGAGAGAAAGCGATGGCTTGATACTTAGTGATGGTTAGAATCCTAATCACAAAATTCCATAATGTTAAAATAGAGCATATTCCTACTCTCAAGATGTCATGGTAGACGCCTCGGCCAAAATTGCTTTATCACCCTTCACAGACAATATTCATTAAGTCCTTGCCGTAGAGAATCAACAAGGAAGCTATAGAACATATGCCTCAAAAATGAGTTGGCATGGATTAACACTCAATTATGGCATACTTGGTCAAAGAGGATTTCCTCAAGAATGAAAAGGAAGCTTAGGCCTTAAAAAGGTAGGCAAGAAAATTTGTCATGATCAAGACCAAACTTTTTTAGAAATACTTTACCCTTTTGCTTTTGAAATGCTTGGGTCTAATCAAGGCTGATTATGCTTTAAGGAAAATGCATGAAAGAATTTGTGACAACCATATTGAAGCTCGAGTTCTATATCAAAAGGCTCTTCGAAAAGGGTATTTTTATCCAATATAAGGGTCGATGCTAGCTAGCTTGTTCAAAAGTGAGAAATGTCAGAAGATTGAATGACAACCTAACTCATGCCCCGACCACAACCGTCTCACACCTAGCCCCAACTTACTTGTTTACCCAATGGTGAATATTCTCATGCCATTCCCTATGGCAGTCAAACAAAACAAGTACATCATTGTTTCCATCAATTATTTTACTAAGTGGTTGAAACCTAACACTACAAAAAAATTAGAATTTAATGGCGATTTTTTTTATCATTTTGCTATAATTTTTGAAACCGCCACAGATACAACCATCACAAAACATTTAGTGGTGGTTTCTTGTGTTGGAGTAATCGCTGCAAAGTATATTTTTTGCGACAGTTTAAGAACCGCTGTGAAATAATAGATTTTGCGGCAGTTCATAACACTTAGCAAATTTTAGCGGTGGTTCTGCAACTGCCACTATTTCTGGCACGAGTGCAAGCGCATTGCTTTTGGCTGCGCTTACTCGTGCATGACTGCTCGCCTCGCCGCCCTCGTGCCATGTGGCCGCATATCCACTCACCACATGGTAATGCTAGAATTTTATTCTAGCTGCTGTTTTCCTAGTTTTGATCCCAGAACCTCCCATATGCGCATGCGCGAACGAAGCCAACCGATTTGCAAAGCTCCCTTGTCATATACCTACACATATTAATTATATACTAATCCAACCACTATTTTTTGAAATTACATTTTATATTTTTTAATATAAATTAAAAATAAATTAATTGAATTAAATTAAATAAATTAATTGATTAACAAATAAAAAGAAGAGTTAACATATTTTTTTAATATTTTTATAAATTATCAAACATTTTATATATTTTTAATATGAATATTAGATTATTTTCTAAAATTTTGTGGTGGTTCTTCAAAACTATCGAAACTGTTAATTTAATTTTATTTTTTAGTTATTAAATTATTTTCTAAATTTTGCGACAGTTAAGAAATGCCACAAATGTTAATTTAATTATATTTTTTTAATTATTAAATTATTTTCTAAATTTAATGATGATTTTTCAAAAATCACCGCAAAATTTAATCTTAAAATTTAAAATAATTAAATTTTGCAACGATTTTTTAAAACTGTCGCAAATACCATGTTTTGTGACGATTTTTAAAAACACTGCAAAATATCAAATTTTTTTGTAGTATAAACCCCTTGCAACCATCTTAGCTAGGAAGGTCTAATTGTTCTTGTGAAAGAACATCATTAGTAGATTCAATATTACCCAAGTCTTGATTTTGAATAATGAACTCAATTTGAAGATCATACCATCTGAGAATGGTGTGGAAGATTGAAAATCAAACAACATTTTACCTTGATGGGACACTTCCAGGCTAATGGATAGATAGAATAGGCCAACAGAATCATACTTCAAGGACTTAAGGCTTGAGTGCAAAGCATAGATGGGAGCTGGGTAGAAGAACTTCCAAATATCCTCTAGTCTTATTAAACCTTTGCTCAAACATCCACTAGGAAAACACTTTCCATTCTTTGCTATGGATCTAAGGTAGTCATTCCCATAAAAATTGGATTCCCTAGTTTTCAAGTGTTGAATTTTGAGGTTGAGGTCAAAGAGAAGCATTGCAAGCCAATTTGAATTTGCTTGAAGAACACTAACATAAAGCTTGTGTCAAGTAGGAAGGTTATAACTGGAGAATTTCCAAATACTACTACATCAAAGTGAAGCCAAGATATTTCCTCTTGGGAGACCTAGTCTTATGACAAGCAAGCATTAGCTATCCTCAACATTGAAGAAAGCTGGCTTTGAATTAGAAAGCGCCCTAAAAGATCATAGAGGTATTGAGTCCTAGTGCATATAGACTAGAACATCTCTAAGGCAATATTATATCGAGAACTTGGAATATACAAAATTTGGGAAAATTCTTGCAATCAAAGAGACCCTCCCTCATGTAGTAGACTTTCGAGAAAGGGACCACCCTACTTGGATGGCTCTCAATCAATGAAATTCATTGGGAAAGGATGTTGCTCCATTCCTCTTAATTGTTGTAAGCCTAGAAAGGGACCACCTCACTTGTACCTTAACTCCTTTCATCCGCATGACACTTAAGCTAAGAAGGGGACCACCCCATTTGCACCCCAAGTCCTTTCATCATTTTGACACCTAAGTTTAAAAAGGGACTATCCTACTCATACCCTGTCCTTTCATCCTTGGGACACCTAAGGCAAGAAGGGACCACCCTACTCCCATCTTAAGTCCTCTCGTCCTCAAGACATTTAAGCCGAGGAGTCCATCCTCGCTTGGCAACCACTAGAATCGAGAATGAAAAACTTGAATTAAATAGAAAAGAAAAAGGAAAACAACACAATGGAATTGAAGAAGATTATTTCATTAATCAAGAAAAACTTGAGGTCTACATGAAAAGAAATGAAAGAAAATTACCAAGTACAAAGAGCAAAGGGAAAAAACTACAACTTCTGCCTTTCCTCATAACCCTCTATTTGTGGCTTACTCTTAGGGGGTTAGCTCAATAACCTCAAAGAAATCTAAGGAAGGACCCTCTTGGACTTGTCGGCTTGGAGGAAAATTTAAACCTGCTAGGCTACCTTGAATCTCAACAAAGATGTCCACCATGGAGTGACAATAGCTCCAATTATAAGAGGTAGTGGCTAAGGTCACTTAGCCTTTTATATTTGAAACTGAAGTTCCCAACTCCAGATGAGGTGGGCTCAAGGAAGTTCTGCTAGCTCGGGAAGGTTGGTTAGGTCCTTCTCAAGCTTCTAGGTAAGAGTTAAAAACTCTCATTGAAGGTGATCCACTTGAGTCCTCTACTATTCTTCTCCTTGCCAAGTAACCTCGAGCTCGATTTGTAGGCAGGTAATTTCTACACTAGCTTCTACCTCAACCTGGAAAGACTTTATAGTCTTGGCATCATCTGCCAATTGGCTATCCTTGCTTAGTAAAGTCTCCTCGAGCTGGACCAACTTGGTAGAGACCTCGCCAAGGCACTCAGTAAACTCGCCAAAGCCAAAGGAGAGTTACTAGAGAAGAAACAATTAGAAGTCACAATTTATAGCGGAAAAGTTAAAGAAAGTGAGACAATGAGCTTACCTAATTAATTCCCTTCAACTCAGGCTTTGCTAGGTAGTTCAACATTAGCTCTATGACATTCAGTATGGGGGAGTGGTAGATCCAAGGACTAGTTTCCTGGCTGCATTGATATTCTTAAAGGTGTCTCATTTATAGACCAACCATTTGACCCTTAGGTTTGTGCTCCACTTGCCCCAGTTGGAGCTTGTACCTTTTTTTTTTTTTCCTAGCAAGTCTTAGAAAGGAGGGCGCTTTGGGGCATGCAGGGCACACAACAAGTTGGGGAGGAGGCCCTAAGGGTTTCATACTCTAGGGAGCCAACTTGGTCCCCTCTTGTTGACCTTTCTTTCGATTGGCCTTTTTTCAATTCTTTAATGGTCACACCACCCCTGAAGAACCATGATTCATCAAGGATATAGCCTGTCATCACAAGAAACTGAATAAGTGTCAGTCAAGTAGATAAAGTGAAAAAGAGAAAAAACTAAGGAAAAAGAGAAAACAACTTAGAGAAGGCCTTGATTTTATGGGAAAGGCCACTAAGTCGCAAAGAGCGATCACACATGGGTTTTTGGGCATTGATGTGCTCAAGGAATGAAATGTCCTTGATGGCCAACCTCTCTTCCTCAAAAAGTCTAATGGTCAAGGCCAAAATTTTCCCTTTCCTTTTGAAGGATGAGAAGATAAACTGACCTTCTCGAGTCTTAACAAAGAAAATTCAGGTTTTTCATCCCTTGATCAAGGAAAGGATGTCAATAGAATCGTTGACAGGTAGTGAAAGAGTATCGCCCTCACCTGTAAGCTACAGCTTAGAATAGGGGGAAAAAAGTAGAGTATGAGGAGGAATCTACTTAGCTACACAACAAATGAAGAGAAAAAAAGAAAAAAATCCTTCATCCATTTGGAACCAGAAAAGAACAATTCATCTTGAGGAGACAAAACACCATAGGGAGCAACAGGGTGAATGGGGATGCAAAGGCCAACCTTGAGGGCATCCACATAGATGATTGGGTGCCCTTAAAAGCCTTACGAGCTTGATGAAATTTTCGATGGGAATAGGAATACTCATCCTCGTCAAGACCTTACCACCCCCATGAAAGCCTTGGTTGCCTTGCTACTAAGGTGGGTAACCTCCTCAATAAAAGGGACATTCAAGTCCAAGCCAAAGCTCTCAAATCTTTCATTCTCAAGCCTAAAGGATAGTACTAACCTTCCGTAGACAACAAAATTGGATAAGTCCCTGAATTGGAAGAGCTCGAGCCTAATGAAGAACTTGAGCTTGAGCTTAAGTTTACCTCATTACTCAAGCTCATTATTTCTATATCAATATGCTCAGATGAAGATGACTATCTAATACGGGTCAAGAAAAAAAGGTTGAGGAAAAGAAAACGAGGACTCTAATGCTTGAAGCTAGAAGAATTAAATGAAAAGTGTAAGGAAGGACTGGGCTAATTCTCCTTTCATAGGTCTTGAGGGAAGGCCAATTGGCACCCGATCCTCTGGCCTTGAAGAGGTAACACCCTCTTGTTCATCTTTTTCTAGAGCAAAAAGGTGAGAATATGCCTATTTTCTTTTTGGAAAATGCTAGCTAATGGTCGATCTAAGCAATAAATCCTAAGAAGGTGACAAGAAAAACTTGGAAAGACCTCATCCTCAACATCAATTACTTGAGAGGCGTGAATCAAAAGTTGGAAAGGACTCACTCTCAGTCTTGATTGCAAAGCAAGTGACAATTATAAGCAGAAGAGACCTCTTACATTACTTCCTAGCCTAACCTATTAAGTTAGGCCAAGGAGTAGGGGCCAAGTGATGATGGGCACTATTGAAAAAACCAGAATAGCCCAAAAGGTTAAGCCTACCTCAAGGCCTTACATCAAACAATGCAAACTTACACCAAAGCAAACTAAGGCGCAAGGTCAGTGCTATAACCGATCCATCCTAATGATCAATCTGTCCATCCATTTGGCCTCATGTTCGCCAAAGTAATCACACAATCCACTTGTATAAAGGCTTAATGTCCAAGGGTTTAAGCACAACATTCGTTTAAGCATTTATAGCATCACTACTACATTATTTTTGAACATAGTGATTAGTGACTAACTTGAATATTGAAGAATTCATCGAGGGAAGACTAGATCCCACCTTTTTTTTTTGGTTACAAGAAGAATCAATTGAAGACACACTTGGGCTTCAGGATTGCTAGGATAGCCTCAAAATTGTAAACAAGCCAAAAAAAAAAAAAAAAGAAAGCACAAACATATCAGTGATAGGGTATAGATCGACTCTCTAAACCTCATCAAAATGTTTAGTTGAGTCTTCAATTAATCTTGATTTCAATTTGGGTTCGTGAACAAGAGACCCGATTCATTTAGTTTAGTTTTAGTTTGAATAGTTCACTCAATGAACTCAAACTCACCCAATTAGTTATAGATAAAAATTTCTCAAAATTTCTACTATTGAATATCATTTTTTGAGAGGTAATAGTTTGGAGAGTTAAATAATCCCTTAATGAGGTAAAGTCTCGTTTTCAGGTTTCTCATCATATCTTTATTGCTCCCTCTGGATTCAAAAAATATTCCATCTTGATTCTTGAGTGGGCCTACCATTAATAGGAAACTAACCTTTTTACCGAGAGAAATAAAAAAGGAAAAAAACGTTTGCCTTTTACTATTTTAGCCGTCATCTCCGTTCACTTCACTTTCTTTACCATATGTAGTATATATCCTATTCACACGTTCCGGACACGTGTTTTGTTGCTTAATAATTGATTATTGACAATAAAGTTGGGAGAATTTATTAAGTCCCTGACGATGGAATTTACATTGTTCGTCGCGTGAGTCGTGAGCCCGTAAAAATCATGATGAAATCTGGGCCGTCGCAATCACTAATCACCATCCATGCTTTCCGTAGGTGTGGAGATTAATTAAATAAAAGAAATATTATTTATACAAATAATTAAATTATCGAAAGAATGACTAAAAAGGTTAAAATTTAAAAATATGCTTACCTAATTTGTTGCTACCGCCTTTGGATGTAACTCGATTGGACTTCATGATTGATGAAGTCCGATGATTAATGATGAAATCTGATCTATGAAATTCGATCAAATTTTATTATCAGACAAAATTCGATTCAATCATTGAACTTGTATATCTCTTCGATATATATAACACGATCCAATATATAAACCGTCAATATTTAGCTGACTCGTGGGTTTGAGTTTTAATTAATTAGGTTAAACAAATTGTCTAACCTCAAATTCTTCCATAATTCTAAATCTTAAAAAATAGAAAAGATATATAATTTTTTTTATTTTTAGTAAATTCACGAACTAGTAATTCATTTTAATTAAAGTATACACAGCTTGCAAAATAAAATTTTAGTAATTTATTGACTTAACTTTTTACTTTTAAATAAATAAAAAATTAAATCAATAAAGTGCTGGATATTTTCATCTTTCCCAAAAGAAAAAGTCTTTTATTGAAATGGAAAGTTTATAAATAAATTTTAATTGAGTTTTAATAAATGTTAATATTTATAAAACTAATTAAAAAATAACACATGGCGCCAATTCACAAATATTAAAAACTCTTTATGCAGAGATGAGAATAAACTCAACTTTCACCTCGCCCATGAAATTTGGCTTGATCTACCTTTAATAATCTTTAAAATTGTTAAGATTTTTTTAATTAAATTTCAATTATAACATCAATTTTAAGATATCTTAAGGTATGATATTCTCCTTTTTTTAAAGTGCACATAATCTATTTTTCATATAAAAAATTATTTAAATATTACAATTTAATAATTTTATTAACACTTTATATTGATATTTTATACATATATAAAACACAAAATATAAAATATTAATACAAAATATCATCTTCAGACTTACAATTATACCCTTCCGGTGTCAATGTCCCAAGGCGTGTCTATTGTGACAAGAGGAGAAGGCTCATGTTGTCGTTTTGTCTTGGGAGGGGCCCACGTGTCACCATAAGGTACGGCCCCCTTCGTCGCCATAATATATTGTTGATAGCTACGGGACTGAATAGCACCATTGTTTGGCAGTTTATGCATTTTACTTTTACTTTTAATTAATAATTATTTTATTTTATTTTTCTATATATTTAAACTTAAAATAATTAAATAATTAATGGTTAATTATTAATCAATATATTTTATTTTTAAATAAGAGGTTTTTATTATATTTCATTTTTAATGTGTAAATAATTTTATTAATTAATAATAAATATATTATGTTTTAAATTATTTAATCAACTAATAAAATTATTTAAATAATAAAAATATGATATAATAAATATAACTTGTATGAAGACAAAACATATTTATTGTTATTTAGGTAATAGAAGAATGGTTAGTATTGTCATTAAAAAAAATTAAAAAGAAAATCTACAATTGTTTGTGGGCTAAATATATATTTTAATCTTAATACTTGTATATTTTTTAATTTAAGCACTTGAATTATTTGTTATTTCGAAAACACTCTTAAATTATATAATTTTAAGTTAATTACACACTTAAACTTTTTGTTATTTCAATTATATTTTTAAATTATATAATTTTGAATCAATTGTACACATCGACAAATTTGTTGAGAATAATAAATTCAGGAGTCTAATTGAAATAACAAAAAGTTTAAGAAACTTACAAGTTTATGAATATTTATGAAACAACAAAAATTTGAAGGCTACATTCTCTTTGTTATTTTTAAGTCATTTTTAATTTTTAATTTTTTAAAATAATCAAAACGTGTTTTCTTTACTGTCTCTAAAAATGTATTTTTGAAAATAAAAAAAATTATAAAGAAAATTCAAAATAACAAATAGTTGTTTTGAGTGTTTTTATTCAAAACAAACTCTAAATTCAAAACACATTTATTTATTTATTTATTCATATTTTATTATTATAATGTGAAAAAAATATTACAAAATTTATTAACTTTAAAATATATATATTTTTTAATAATATATTAACATTAAATATTTCTAATTTATTGAATAATCAATTTTTTTGAATAAAATATTATTAAAAAATTATTTTTAAAATTTCAAAGAGAACGTGTTTTTTAATTTTTTATTTTAAAAAATAATTTTTTAAAATGACAAAGAAAACAAGTTTTCAATTTTCACTACAAAAATAGAAAATTAAAAATGAATTCGAAACTCAAAATTAAAAATTAAAAAGTAAAGAGAACGCAGCTTAAATACCTAAATAAAAAGATATACAAATACAAAAGTTAAAATATATATTGTACCATCATCTTTGCCTTCTAGCACTAAATTCAACTACACAAATCAACTCTCATCTCAATTGCTATTCTAGGAATAATATTTTAAATCAGATGGATCATTGAAGGTGAGAAAAGAGAGGAATAAGAGTTAGTGATTAAGACAGAATTAGATGACATAATTTTATGCATTTTTAATTTTAAAATATTTTATAATTTTAAAAAAATAATTGAAATTTATTTTTAAAAAATATTTTTAATTTTATAAATAGTTAAATATAATATCAAAATTCTTTATCCAAACAACGTTTAGATGAGAGTTTGAATCAAAATGTATGTTTATTAAATACATTCCACACCTAACCAGAAAGTGAAGTACACGCGAATAGAGTCTGGCTTTAACAAGAGAAACTTATTTATAGTCTCACTCACTCATCACTTCCAGCCCATATAATAGTTTTTACATATTTTGTATTTATAAAATATTAGGAATTGTTCTTTTCATGTTTTAATTTTAAGTTAAATTTATTTTTGAATTTCATATTTTAAATATTTATTTTAAAATTATTAAAAACGCATTCGTTTTGAAAATTTTGATCATATTTGTGATGAAAAGATCCAAAATGACTTTTTGTTATTTTGAATTGTTTTTTATAAATTTTTTCTTTGTTTTTGAAAATATATTTTTAAAATTTTAAAAATAAACACGTTTTGACTATTTTAAAAAATTGAAAATTGAAAACAACTTGAAAACAATAAAGAGAATAGGGTTTTAGAAATTTGAGTTTTCTATTTTTAACAAAAAATTAAAATTCAAAAACAAAAACCATCTTCTGCAAGTGGAAAGACCCATAGATTTTCAATCAATTGGAAGCAAAAGAAGACAAAGGCTGTATAGCATGACAACATCAACAACATTAATTCTAAGTGCTTTGGTAATCTTCTTCTCCCTCTTTTACTCCGTGCTTGTTCCATTCTATTCCATAATCCCTCTTGGACTAAATCTTGTATCATGAGTCAAGCAATGCATCAAAACTCTCTGTTATCAAGCAGTGGTAAAAGATCATGACCATTGGCAGATTCAAATGTCTCATTTCAAAACCCAAATAAGCTTTGTTGAATTTAATTTGTTCTTCAATATCAAAAACGGAACACACAATTAAAAGAGAGGTATAGAAATTCCGGCTCTATAGCCATCTAAATATTCTCTTTAGGTAGAGTATAGTCGATATTGTTGAAATTGAATCAACACGAGAAAGTTCACGTATTCTGATTAGATGCTCCCTCTTCATCTCTAATAATATAGATGTTTTTAATGAGTCAAACAATCACAATTTTCTATTTAAATAAAAAGTTGAATTTTAGACAAGAGAAGGGAGTTAATCTTAAGGTTTCTTTAATAGGCCCTTCCATTGTCCATTAAGAGCCCAAATAACTTACAGATTCTCTACACATTTTTATATCACACATAATTAATTACTAAGATGGACATAAGTCTAAAAACTTTATTGGATCACTTTAGTGGATTTTACTAATCTTATTAATTTATTTTTCACAATCTAAATTCTAATTAGTGGTAGTCTAGATGTAAAAAAAATACAAAAAAAACTAGTGTTCCCATTTGGGCAACACTAATTGGCTTTTAGTGTTTTAAGAAAAAAAATATTTTATTTATCAAAATGACTATTGAATTAATTAAATTTAGTGGTCATATATTTAAAAGATCTCAGTCTAGAACCTTGATCAAGGAAACAATTAACATCAAACCATGATAGTTGCCACACCATTAAGTAGTATAAGACTCCCATTATCACAACATCAAGGTCTCAATAACATAGGTTCTAAGTGTGCTAAAGTGTAGGGTGGTTGTTGCTTCATGTGATTGAAGTATATGTATGAACCAAGGAACCACATTTAGTCCACAATCAAAAACTTGGTCTTTTAGGGTAGGTATACTTCTAAATCGAAATAATCATGTATATCTCGAGATAAATTTTGTACTTGCATGAACTCATATCATAAAGCATAATAATATATTGAAAAGTGCACATTTATATGATGAATAGATAAAGTATCAACCATGTGTAACCATAACAACAATAAAAAAATTAAATATACCAGTTCTCACTAATCAAATATATCAAAAAAATTAAAATTAACATATTCTTTACATGTCTATCAGGATCAATAGGCCTAAGGCCATCAATTAATGAATTAGCTAACATATAGTCAGTTGTAATGTGTTTATACTAAACATTACCATTGTCAAGCAACTCGAGCCATTCCTTTACCTTGAAAAACTTCAACTCTGTATACTTGGCACTGCCTAAATTCTTCTTTGTGTTCTTTATAAAGAACGTTACTAAAACATTATCAAAATAGATCTTTATTGGTCTAGAAATGGAATTAATAACCTTTAATCTTATAATAAAATTTCTTAACCATTTAGCATAAGCTCCAAGTTCATAGCATGCAATCACCTCAGCTTGCATGGTTGATGAAACCATTAGAAATCTCTTTGAACTTTTCTAACATATTGAATGACTTACAAAGATAAAATATACATATATATATAACATGTAGATTTTTGGTCATTTGAATATTCGTACTATATCTGCATCTGCATCTGCATGGCCTATAACCTCAAGGTAATCAACTCTTTTATAGATAAGCATACGATTTCTGGTTTTCTATAAGTATCTCATCACTTTCTTTACAGCTACCCTGTAATGCATTAAAATATTTTTAGAATATTTGAAGACTTGAGAAAATAAATTCATACTTAATTTTCAGAAAAAAAATTATTTGAACAAGTGAGTGGATCAAATGGTTTAAATATATGTATATATATAAGCATATTATATATATAAATGTAAATGTTGAAAAAATTAAAAAAGTTGAAATCTTGATGGCAAAAAACCAAGTGATAAGGTTGTTGGGATATTTTCAAGTTAAAGTGATAAGAGATAAGAGATAAGAGAAGGCTACAAGATAAGAAGATAAGGCTCCAAGAAAGAAGAAGATTAAACAATCCTTATAAGATAGTTCTAGTACAAAATTAAGTTTAAGTTTTGATTATCTTTATCATATCAGAATTTAAATGTATTCCTATATTTTAGGAAGATATTTCTGATGTATTTGTGTATATATACCATATTAGAGATCAATGAAAGGCACAAGAAGTAGTCCTCTTTTCAATCGAGTATTCTCCCTACTTGTTCTAATCCTTCTCAAGTAATTCATCTAAGATACTCGAATACATCTTCTCGATATTCAGCTTGTTTAAATTTATTCATGGTATCAGAGCCAAAGATGGTTGAGATCAATCCCTCTACCAATTCCTCATTGTCAACTTGTCTAGAGGGTACAACTTCTTTTATTCCAAACCCTGTCCAACCCTTATCTCTCGAAAACCATTCTCTCCAGATCACTTAACACAAATCAAATGGAACCAATTCTGGAGAATGGTTCCAGTCCGTCTTCTTTCTTCTTAAAGGTAAAGGAAAAACAAGGTATGTCATTGGTGTAATTCTAATGCCAAATTCAGAAGCCCCGACTTATGGTGTTTGGGATGCAATAAATTCCATTGTAATGGCATGGCTGATCAATTCCATGGAGCCTAAGATCGGGAGAACCTATTTGTTTTGCAAGACAACTAAAGAAATATGGGAGGTTGTGCAAGAGATATACTCGTATTTAGAAAATACATCGCAACGTTTTGAAGTGCAGTAAGAAATTCAAGACATAGAACAAGGTCATAAAACAGTCACTAAATAATACAATTCATTAACTAAATTATGGCAAGAAATGAATTCATTTTACTTTATGGATTGGAACTGTTTAGAAGGTGGTGTAAAATTCACTCAAATGTTTAAGAATAAGGGATCTTTGATTTCCTACTAGGATTAAATAAAGATTTGGATGAGGTACATGGCAGGTTACTAAGTACTAAACCCTTTCATAGCATTTGTGAAGTTTTTGCAAAAGTTAGAAAAGAAAAGAGTAGCAGAAGGGCAATGCTTACCAGTTCATCCACCACTGAGTCTAACACTTCCTTGTCTGTCTTAACTACTCATTAGTACAGAACACATGCTCCACACTAACGAAATCAGAAGACTGGCAAGGAACAACTATGGTGCAGTCATTGTAACAAGCCTAACCATACAAATGAGACATGCTGAAAACTACACGAAAAAGCAATTGACTGTAAACCACTCAACCAGAGGGAGACAATCGTGAGCCTAACCAAGCCCTTGCCATTGAAACATCAAATGACAAAGAAAAATCTAGTAACTTGAGTCTATCTACTGAATAGATAAAATTTTTACAGATCTTATTGAGTAATCAAAATCCATATAAGGAAATAGAAGATGCATCTTCTTCATCCATGGCCATTGTTACTCATAAAGGTAACACTAGTATTTCATTTTTTACAAGTAGCTATATAGAGGTAGGGTGGATTATTGATATTGGTGCACCAAATCATATGAATGAAAACTGAACTAATTTCTCAACCTATGAAGAATGTGATGATGATATTAAAATCACACTGGCAGATGGCTCAATATCAAAAGTAGTGGGTCGTGGTTCTATTGATGTGTCAGAACTAAGATTAAACTCAATTCTTCATGTTCCAAAATTAAACTGCAATCTTGTTTCCATTAGCAAGCTCTCAAGGGACTAGAAATGTGTAGTAACCTTTTTCCCTTCGCTTTGTGTGTTTCAGGACCTGCCTTTGGGGCAGACAATTGCCAATGCTAAGGAGAAAAATGGTCTTTATATTCTTAATGGTGTTGGTTCTACTCTAATATTCAATCACCTAGAAATATTTCCTTATCAGTTTCTTCGCATTCAGAAATAATGTTTTGGCATAAATGCCTTGGCCATCCTAGTTTTGTTTATCATTATATCCAAAATTTTTTAACAATAAAGATCCTTGTCTATTTTAGTGTGAACATTGTATTTAAGCTAAACAAACCAAGAACAATTCTCCATCTCATCCATATCAAATATCAAGACCTTTTCATCTTATACACAGTGACATTTGGGATCCTTCTTGCTCTACCTCTCTAACATATTCTAAGTGGTTCATTACTTTTATTGATGACCAAACTCGTGTATGTTGGGACCTTATGAAAGATAAATCTGACACAAACTCTATTGTTAAACAATTTTATAAACATGTTGCTAATATCTTTCAAGCCAACATCAAAATTTTGCAAACTGACAATGGAAGGGAATACTTTATGAATGACCTAAAATAATACTTTATTGATCAAGGTATATTTCATCAGAGTTCTTGCACCTACACACCCCAACAAAACAGAGTGGTAGAATAGAAAAATAGACACCTGCTAGAAGTAGCCTAATCCTTTATGTTTGCTAACCATGTTTCTAACTCGTATTAGGGGGAAGCTATTTTAACAGTAACCTATCTCATCAACTGATTACCCTAAAAAATTCTTAACCTTCATACTCCTTTCAACTACTTACTGGATACATTCCCTCAAGTCCGATTACTCAACTCTCTATCTCTAAGAATTTTTGGTTGCATGGTCTATGTCCATAATCAACAACCTCATAAAGGAAAATTTGATTATAGGGCCATTAAATGTGTGTTTATGGGATATTCACCAACCTCAAAAAGGTACAAGTGCTATAACCTATCCTTAAACAAATTCTATATTTATATGATGTTACCTTTTTTGAGAACCAAACTTTTTTTCCCCATAGTTCTCTTCAAAGGGAAAAAGTGAAGATAACCATTAGGATTCCTCCATCTCTCTACTCATATCACTTCCATCTCACTCCTCTCCTTACCAAAATTCTCTTCCTTCTCAAAGCTCTCTTTCTCACATCCCAAATTCAAAAGTTTCAAGACATAATCAAGTATGGACTAGAGAGGGAGAATCTAGTATCATTAAACCAACCATGGCTTATTCAAGGAGACCGAAAGATCCCCAAACTATACATGCATTTGAATCGAGGCCAAGTCTAGAACCCACACACAAGGATATGATGGTTGAGGACTTAAACCTCTTAATTTTTTTAAGAAATGAGTACGGTCATGCACTCAATACCCTATATCAAATCACTTTACCTATACTAAATTGTCTAATCAGTATAGGGCATTTGTTGCAAGTGTAGATAGTGTGGAAATTCCAAAGGATATTCAGAAACCTCTACAAGATCCTAGGTGGAAAGCTGCTATTGATGAAGAAATGAGAGCATTTTTAGAAAACAAAACATGGAAAGTGGTTGATTCTCCCCATGGAATGAAAATTGTGGGCTGTAAATGAATATTCTCTATAAAGTTCAAGCCTAATAGGAAGATTCAGAATTACATTACAAGATTAATGGCTCAAGGATACACCTAAACATATGGGATTGATTATGAAGAAACTCTCACACCAATGGCTAAGATGAATTCAATCAAGGTTCTTTTATCTCTTGTAGTTAACCTAGACTGGGAGCTTTATCAAATGAACATCAAGAATGCATTTCTAAATGGAAATCTGGAGGAAGAAGTATTTATGAGGATGACTCCTAGTTTTGAAGGATAAGACAATAAGGTATGCAAACTTAAGAAATCACTCTTTGTATTAAAGCAATCTCCTAGAGCATGGTTTACTAAATTCAACATTGCATTAAAAGGCTTTGGATATATTCAGGAACAACCTGATCACACATTGTTCACAAAACAATCAACAAGTGGGAAAAGAGCTATCCTAATTGTATGTGTGGATGACATTGTGATTACGAGTGATGATTATTAGGATATTACAACATTGAAAACTCACTTGAAAAATGAATTTCAGGTTAAGCATATTAGAACTCTTAAATATTTTCTTGGTATGGAAATAACTTGGAGAAAATAGGGAATATTTGTTACTCAAAGGAAATATGTTCTAGATTTGCTAAAGGGAACAGTGAAGCTTGGATGCAAACTTGCCAGCACTCATTTGGAAAGAAATTGAAAGCAGAAGACCATTAAGAAAGATTCACTAGTAGATTGCGAATAGAACCAACAACTGGTAGGTAAATTAATATATTTATCACTCACTAAACTTGATATTGCTTTTACTGTTACTGTTATCAGTCAGTTTATGCAATCTCCTATAAAGCGACATTTAGAGGTAATTAATCATGTTCTAAAGTATCTCAAAGGAACTCCGAGCAAGGGAATTTTGTTTAAGAAAGTAAAAACTGAGATATAGAAGGATTTGCAGATGCAAATTGGCCTGAATCAATGGCAGACAATAAATCTACAACAGGATACTACACTAAGTTATGCGAAAATCTTGTAACATGGAGAAGCAAAATATAGTCTGTTGTGGCTAGAAGCAATGTTGAAGCAAAATATCAAGCAATTGCATAAAGTACGTGTGGATTCATTTGGATCGAGAGACTTCTAAGGGATCTAAATATACCTAGAATAAATCCTATGAAGTTGTACAGTGACAACAAATTAGCAATAAACATAGTCCACAACCCTATACAATATGATTGAATGAAAGATATGAGTGTTCATAGACACTTCATCAAACATGAGATAGACTCAGTAGTGTTCAACCTATCCTATATCCCTACAAAAGATTAGGAAACTAATATTCTTACCAAAGCCTTATCCAAACCAGCATTTAAGTTCTTAGTTCGCAAATTGGGAATAATTGATATCTATTCACTATCTTGAGGGGAGTGTTGGAAAAATTAAAAAGTTGAAATCTTGAGAGCCGAAAACCAAGTGATAAGGTTGTTGAGATATTTTAAAGTTAAAGTGATAAGAGATAAAAGATAAGAGAAGGCTATAAGATGAGAGGATATATAAGGCTCAAAGGAGATTAAATAGTCATTATAAGATAATTCCAGCACAAAATTAAGTTTAAATTTTTATTATCTTTGTCATATCAGAATTCAAATGTATTATTGGATTTTAGGAAGATATTTCAAATGTATTCATGTATATATACCAAACTAGAGATCAATGAAAGGAAAGAGAAGTAGTCTTCTTTTGAATCAAGTATTCCTCCTACTTATTCTAATCCTTCTCGAGTAATTCATCTAAGGTACTAGAATACAACTTCTTGGTATTCAACTTGTTTAAATCTGTTCAGTATAGTATAATATACGTACATGTAATTGTGTATATATATATAAAGCCCAGGGGGTTGTCAATTCAAGTGCATGGGAGATGAAGTCCATTTCAACAAAAGGGACCCACCCCACATCCCTCCTAACAATAAGAAGCAAGTAGTTGCTCGCTTGTTTCCTAAACAAAGCTGTCTTGGGAAGCCTCCATATACTAAGGTACTGCCTTCAGCAACCCCCTTACATTGACCCTTCCTCCGCTTCCTTTCTCACATGTATATATAGGCATATTTCATAAGAAAGAAATGTTTCAAAAATAAAAATAAATACACAAATTTCTCATATTAATTGTCATCCTTATAGGGAAGATGAGGGATCTTATATATTAAGAAAGAGTCTCTCACTTGAAGGATTTAAAGCAAGTGTAAAAGAAGAGAGAAAATGAGAAATGAGGAAGGAAGAAACTAGTGAAGGGAAGGAGCTTGCCATCAAGATAACCAAAGACAGGTTGGGAAGCTAAGAGAAGCAAGGAAAATCTTCACCCAATAGACCCCAAGGTGAGGTTATTCGATCCACAAACTCTTACTTTGTGGTTTTATTTTCATATTACATGAGAAATTGATTTTAAAAATGTAGTTTTTTGGAGGGCTTTTTATGTGCATTTATGATTATAGCGGCCCACTCCCGGATAGTCCCGTTAGCATAGGATATCCAAAAGGAGGTCATCACAAGGATGATATAGAACAATAACATATAACACCACATTACAATCCTTAGAGAAATTCAGCGGAAGCCAACATAAAGGTTTACAACATCTTGGCACCATGGCCTACACAAAATGAAATATAAGGGCACTAACAAATTTTGCAACATAAAATTTCCTCACACATGCCCTCTTCATAAAAATTAACATGAACCATCTAATTTGGGAGGTCTCTGTACACCTCTAACCCTGGGCTCTAGTCCCACTGGACTCACCCTCAACCATTGCTTTACCTCTATCTAAAATGACACAAGAATACAACAAGGTGAGCATTAAGACTCAACAAGTATATTTATAAAGCATGGAGATATAGAATCAAAGGAATGGATAATCAAGATAGAGTAAACAACTCTATGAAAAGATATCAGTATAACAGAACTCATAAGTTTTCCATTTACATCAATTTCCCATGCTATGATTATTATACATATCATGTAGTCATTTCCATGTTTATGCACATGCACTAATAGTAAGAAATTTTTCACATAATTCACAAGGCTCCCACAACCAATATATCCATGCATGATTATATACATGCATCATGAAAATACATCAACAAACAATAAAAATTTGAGCCTCGCCTACCGGGTTGGTGGCCACCTCACTCACGTCAAGCGGTCATAGGATATCCTTTTCTCACCCACGGACATAGCCGTCGTGCAAAATAATAGGTGCCCAAATATAATAATCATGCATCACACATACAAAAACCAATTTTATGTCAATCCTCAATGATAAAGAAAAATCCCACATCATGCTTATTGTGCACAATTACATAAATTAAGGTGTGCCCTATCTCATGATCACATGGTAAATTTTTACCCCAACAACAACTACAAGAAACACCAAATCTTGCAAGACTCTAGAACACAATCAATAAATGTGTCATTCCTTAAGAAATATAGGGTGATACAAAACCCTATCGAGGCTTCCAACAAGACTCCATAAAATACAAGAAAATTTCAAAACTTAGCAACACAAGGGAGTTACAACCCATTTAGAAAAATGGGGGTTTTTCATGGGAAAAAAAATCATGATATTAACATAGGAAGTGTAGCAACATAACAAATTCTCAAAATTTTCAGATTTCAACTGCAACTTCGGAGACCCATTTCGGGCTCATAACTTAGTCAAATATTACGAATAATATAACCAAATCAAAGCCCTGGACCTCTAGTTTCTAAAAAAATAAATGGATTTGGAATCGAAAATAATCACAATGAGTTATGGGCTAAAAACCAGAGCAATGACAGATTACACGAAAACAGAATTTCCAGATTCGAGTAAATATTTCACAGGGCACTTACAGACTCAATACTTGGCCAAAAATTCTAAGTAATATATCAAAATGAAGATCAAGAAGTCTAGTTTACATCATAACAAACAGATCTTAATTTGGATGTAAACACAGAAAGTTATAGGCCAAAAATGGGAGTAATGACATATTACACAAAAACAAAATTTTCAGATTCGAGTAGAATTTTACAGAGCACTTATAGGCTCAATACTTGGCCAAAAATTACAATTAATATATTAAAATGAATCTCAAGAAGTATAGTTTACATCACAATAAGAAGATCTTGATTTGTATGTAAACAAAGAAAGTTATAGTTTGAAATGTACAATATGCGCAAGTTGGCAAAAAAATTAATAATTGCTAAATGAAGAACACGAAAGGAATGGAACTTGCCTTAAATGGAGAAACTAAATTTAGGGAAGAAGAAGCCTAATAAATGCTGCAAAGACACACCCCTTGAAGCTCCAAATCAGTAAAAGAAAAAAAAAAAAAAAAGGAAGATAAGAAGTTGGAGGAGGGGAAGAAGAAGAAGAAGAAGAAATACTAACGAGAGAGAGAGATAGAGGAACAAGAAAGCAAGGAGGAGGAAAGTAAAGAGGGAAATGGGGGAATGTCTGCCACCCCACCCCCCATTTATGCTTTCTCAATTTTGCCCCTCCCACTTGCACACACACATATATTTTCATGCCCTTTTATGTCATTTGCCACTCATTTAATTTTCCTTTTAAATTTAAATAATCCTTTTGTAAAGGGGCGCAAGACCAAACTCATTCATCCTTCACATTTAATTTAAGCCCAACTCATTTAATTAGGCCCAATATCTCATAAAGCCCAAAAGGCTTATTTTCAACTTGGCCCAATACTTAAGGCCCAAAAGTTCTATTTTTCACTTTGTATAACCCACTTCATTTAAAATCAACTATGGACTCAATCTATACATAGTTAGGCTCAATCCATTAAAAATTGTTTCATTTTAATTCTAACTACCATTGCCATGGGCTATCTCAAATTGGCATAAATCTATCTTCATTAAACCCTCAATCCATTTTATTTAATTTTAAAATAATGCCATTATATATATATACACACCAAAATGAAATAAATATCAATAATGGCATAGACCTAATAACGGGTCGTTACAATGATCATGTATGCCTATGCTATTTTGCTCTACGTCACTTAGCCTCGAGTGACATGGTCAAGAACCTTCTAAGAAGTGCTTTTTGGTGCTTACTAAGAAAGCTCTTGAAAAGAGATAGACAAAGTCACCAGTGGCGTTGCAGAGTAGAAACATGCATTTTTTTTTTTTTTTTGCCGCTTAGGCTAGATGTGACATGACTTGTTTGGTTTGATTTTGATGATGAAGGTTTTCAAATAAAAATTTAATAAATAAACTTAAACTATTTTGATAATGAATGAATTAATGATTTTAAAAGTAGTATGCCAAAGTGTAATGAGATTGAAAACTGATGATGCTTAACGAAACAAATCATGGGAATATAAGTAAAATTTGAATACTTGATGTTTAAAATAGACACAATTGAATTCTAGATGTTTATAAGAGAAATAATTTAGTATTTGAGATTTAGATTAGAAAGTAATTGAGTATTCAAGGTTTATAATTGAGTATTACCCTTTCAGTAACAAATACTCTAGTATTGGAATGAACTAAAAATAATACTCAACTATTTTATGGAGAAACTTATAGTATTTTTAATATAGTCAATAATACTCAAGTATTCGAAAATGATACTCGAATATTACACAGTAGCATAGAGAGTGTTCTAGATGCATTTTAAAAATACCTAGGTACAACAAAATAATACTCGAGTATGACATTGTAGTATAGAAAGTATTTTAATCTATTAGTAAAAAATACTCAAGTACTTCAAGTTTTCATCTAAAAGTTGAAACATTATTCTGCACAATAGACTACCATACTTATGGATACTCGAGTATCATATAACCCGCACATTTGAAAATTTGAATTTTAAGCTATTCAAATGCCATCATTTCGCTCTAAAAAACTACCTAATCATCAATTAACTTCTTTCTAATGTTTGCAGACCATCTTTTTGAAAAAAAAATACAACTAAACCTCTGCATGTATAGCATGAGAAGTTTTTCAGCAAGGCATGGGATTGAAGATGACCATCTCCTTGTAGTAGTAGTTGAAAATGGTTGTCTTTTTCATGTTGTTTCCAACTGCAAGAAGGCTTTGAAGGGGTGCCAATTTATATAAATAGGAGATGTTTTGAAGAAATAAAAAAGAAGTCAAGAGAGATTGGGCTTACAAATTTTGAAAATTAGATTTCAAATTCCTCATTGTTCTTGAACTTCACTATTTTCATTTTCTTTTTGTCAAGCCTTCTTGTTTCCATTATAAATCTTATTTTGGCCTTGTTCTAGTCTGATTTCATAAAGAGTGTATTCCTTTTGAGAGTTGTTTCTCTCATTCTTACATTGTATTTTGATTTTACTAGCAGTTGTGCTAGAAGAGATAGTTGGGTTGTTAATTAGTATATTGGTTGGGGTTGTAACCCAAGTTTGTCTTAATGAATTTGAAAATCTCTAACTGGATGTTAAAGTAATGGACATAAGTTGGGAACACGAACTACTCTAAATTTATTGTCTCTTACCTAATTTATTGTGTCTCTTACCTAATTTTCTTGTTCTCAAACTTTAGATTGCAACTTTACACTCAAAGAATCAATGTTTATAAATCATATTTGAAAATCTTCACAAAACAAAAAAATTTTGAAACACTCAATTCACCCCCCCCCCCCCGCGTCTTAGGTGTGAGGTGTCATGAAGTATATCAAATCTAACACTTTTGGTGCCAATTAAGAAAATTCTTAGAATGAGGCCAACATGGTCACAAATGGTAATGTAGAGTAGAAACTTGCAATTTTTTTTATGCACGCATTTTATATAAAATGTTTTATTTTTTGAGGCTCCTCATTTAGAAGGTTCATCTTCTAACTTGATTCATCCCATAGAATATTCAAACATTCCAAGTGAGACGAGCAATTCAAAAGGAAAGGAAGTTTTTTTAACCATAAGTTTTGGAAGCCTCGTCAGTTTTGGTGGCATGTAATATTTTGTAGATGTTATACGTTTCTTTTATGTTACACACTAGAAGCATTTATAGGATTTATTATGGTGATAGCAAGTATATTAAAAATGCAAACTCAATTTTCATATATTAAGTTGTACAAACTCAATTTTCATTGAAAGCACATCATTTTATTTTGGTGAAAAAAGACAACTTTTATGTTCATATATTAAGTTGTAGTGACATGTCATATACCTCCTTAATTTTTCTTTTGTTTATACCTAAATAGCAGTAGTAGTAGCAGTTATACAGTTGTACTAGGAACTAGCTAGCAATTCTACCTAGAAGATAGTCGACAGTAGTTGTACTTTGAATTTGAACTGGTAGCCTTGCTAGCACCAACCTAATTGCTGCTTGGATTAGTATATAAGGTTAATCCAACCTAATAGAAAGGTATCAAAGAAGTATTATTCAGTTAATCTGATTTCTATCTCTCTCAATTTCTCTCGGTTCTCACTATTTCTCACTATTCTCTCTTAACTTCTCCCCCTATTCTCTGATTTCTCCCTCCCTTTCTGTTTTCTCTTCCTATACATCTTCCAATTCTCACTTAAAACCCTAGGTACATAACAATTGGTATCAAAGCTAACTGAGTGAATTCCAACAGTCTAAGCGAATTCTATTAGCTAATCTAGTGAGGTAGGGTCAAGGAATTTTCTGCGATCCTAGCGAACTCTTAGGAGGTTGCAACATAACTGATCGAATTCTCAAAAAGCTACATTAAAGCCTATTGAATCCTCAAGAGACTGTAACAAAGAACTTTCTCGACCTTGATTCCATCTGCGATCTCAATTTTTCCATGGTTAATAGTACCAAAATAAAACAGTTCAAGTCTCAACAACAACAAGTAAACTCAAAAACCTCTTATCTATAAGTGAGGGTTGATTCCTTGGAAGCTAGATCTGGCAAAAATCATAAGGAAATTCTTACACTAGGTCAGAAGCTGGAGACATTGGATTGGAAGTTCAATCAGAAATTTGAGATGATGGAGGCAACCATGGAAGGCCTAACAAGTATGATGGATTTATGATGATGTTTTCCAAAATGCCTAAGGTAAGTATATCTCCTTATTTTCCTCCTAAAGAATGGACTGATCCATTCCTTCAAGAATTCAAACCAACTCTTGGGACAACTGGTTCCTTGGATTTGGAGATGGAACTTACTGTAATTGAAGTAGCATTAGAATTAAACATTGATTCACTTGATATGTCAGCTATAAATACGATCGAAGATGAGAGTTGCGATGAAGAGAGCTTTCATGCAACTGATGAGAGGTACGCTTGTGACATCTACTCTAGGCTATATCAAGTTTTTTATGCTCCACATGCAGTTAAATAAGTCCTGATTGAGCAATTAGGACCATAACAAGCTTACATTAGCTCTAAAGAGACTGATCATAAGGAAGACATTCAATAAATACTTGGACCAAAGAAAGAAGTTAGAGGTTGAGGAAAGGCATTCTTTCAATGGAAATTCTTTTAGGAGGAATGGTTCTGAGAACGAAAATCCTAGGAATGTTTTTCCTTTGCCTTTGGCTCCAAAGAAGGCTGAGGAGTCCATAGCTTTGGTTAAATCAAACATCAAAAAGTTTAAAATAATTTCAACCAAAGAATATCTTACTGTTATTCTAAATGTTTTTTATCCTACACAATATGACAATCTTCTTGTCATTTCAAATGGTGTAGACTAGTTTTTGGTGTTGGTTTTAGCAAAGAAGGAACAATTGAAGCGGACTGAATAGAAAAACTACCATACAGTTTGAAAGATGATGGAAGTAAGGCTGCTGCTAAAATACTTATTGTTATAACTCATTGGTGTAATTTCTCCATGAAGGTCAAGGAAATTACTGAAACTTAAAAATCAATTGGAGAAAAGAGCTTTGACATGGAGATCTTTGAGGACTACATTTTATATTTACAGGAAATGAAAAGGAAAAGGAACGTAAGAGAAAAAAGGACTAGGCTTAGAAAGAGAGAGAAAGAAAGAAGGGAAAAAAAGAATAAGGATGAACCAGATAGTGAATGCAAGAATTGGTTTAAGGTAATAGTGGTTAGTTTCTATAATTTCTTGAGGACAAGGAATTTTAAGGGGGACAATTTGTCATGTACCTACTGTTTGTACCTAAATAGCAGTAGTAGTAATAGTTATACAATTGTACTAAGAGCTAGCTAGCAGTTGTACTTTGAATTTGAACTGGCAACCTTGTTGGCGCCAACTTAATTACTGCTTAGATTAATATATAAGGCTAATCTAGTCAATTTGATTTCTATCTCTATCAATTTCTTTTTCTTTCTCCCAATTCTCACTTATTTCTCTTTGTTCTCTTTGAATTTTTCCCTCTCTTCTCTAATTTCTCCCTTCCTTTCTATTCTCTCTTCCTCAACATCTCTAATTTCTCCCTTCCTTTCTATTCTCTCTTCCTCAACATCTTCCAATTTCTCTCTTAAAACCCTAGGTTAAACATAGGTATATGACATGATGTAGAAATTTATCCTAAGGGTTGTACACTCAAAAAGTCTTCATTTTTCCTTTAAATTTGGTATTTTGGAATGATTCACAAATTTGGACTCCTTAATACGAGTTATGAATCAAACTAGGTTCAATCTATGAAAATAAGCACATACACAAAGACCTTGCCTTGATAAACTAACCCGAACACGAGTTTAGTTGAAAATGCGAGACCACTAAAGGCAAACGTTTGGGAGAAAAATCTCTAATGAATTTGAGAAAAATAAATAATAAAAATAGAAGATAAAAGGAATGAAGATTTGAAAGAAAAATATAAATATTACGTCACAACGAAAGACCTTTTATGAAAAATGTTTTAAAAAAGAATCCCCAAATTATGACTTGAAAATACATTCTAAAAAGAGGGATGTTTCATACCCAATGTTCCTTCGTAATATTAGATTAATACTTGCCAAGAACACTCACTGCATATGCAATATCAAGTCTTATACAGAATTGTGCATACATTAAACTGCTTAAAACACTATTGTAAGAGATTTGTGAATTTAAGTTTTTTCAACATCTTTCTTAGGGCATTGTTCCTTAATAATAGGAGCTACTCTTGGTTTATAATTTTTCATGTTGAATCTATTCAACACTCGATCAATATACACAAATTGAGATATACCTTAGATCTTTAATGTTGAAATTCTTAGACAATATTTTCTTCATATAATGTAGCAATCCCAAATCACTACTAACCAACAAAATATCAACAACATTTAAATCCAAGAATATAAAATTTTTCCCACTGAATTTAAGATATATGCAAGAATCAACTGTATTTTTCACGAAACCAAAAAATAAAACATCTTGGTGGAATTTCAAATACCATTGTCTTAAAGCCTATTTTAGGCCATAAATGACCTTTTTTGGTCAACAAACCAATGTGTTCTTTACCGTCTACCTCAAAACATTTAGATTGTTACATGTATACTTAGAAATATCCCCATTAAAAAAAATCTATCTTTACATCCATTTGATAGAGCTCTAAGTTATAATGTGTTGTTAATGATATAATTATTCTGAAGGAATCTTTAGAAGATACAGTAGAAAACGTGTATGTATAATCAATGCTCTCTTTTTGTATACCCTTTAATAACTAATCTTGCTTTGAATCTTTCAATGACAACTTTAAAATCTCTTTTCATTTTAAATATCCATTAATAGCCAATGGGTTTAAATCCTTCTAGAAACTCAACTAACTCCAGACACAATTATGATTCATAGGTTGCATTTCTTTTTTCATCACCTTTTTCCGTTTATCCGAAGTCAATCTGATAGTTGCTTACTTATAAGTAACTGGATCAATAGTTTCCCCCAACATCATAATCACACTCACCCAAATAAACTACATACTTATAAGTAACTGGATCAATAATTTCCCCCAACATCATAATCACACTCACCCAAATAAACCACATAATCACTAGGTATGATAGATCTCTTCTCGCATTGGGATTGCCTAACTGAAATTTTTTATACAAGTTAAGGTTTTGCAATGGAAAAAGAACATCTGTGATTGAACTATCTATTATTACTATCTATGTGGGTAGAGTAATAATTCTTTCATGTACAATGTGTCATGACCCTAAGAGCAATAGAGGGGTAATATGGTAATGGACTTATAATAGCTGTTAGGAGATATTTTAGCAATTGGTTAGAAGCACATGGATGTTGTTATGCATTCAGTTAGGAGACTGATATGCCTATAAAAGGCTACTGTAAACAAATGGGAGGAATATGTTGAATGATAATTGAATCCTATTTTTCTCTCTCAAATTTTCTCTGATTTCTTCCTCCCGTTCTAATAATTTCTCTCTCACTTTGTTTTGATCTTCAACTCTCCCCCTCATTTCTATCTATTATCTTTGCCCATCTCTATCCAATTTTCCCCTCCAATCATTTTGTTCTTTGTCCTAAACCCATCAGATTCTTCTAATTTACAATCCAATCCTAGGCTAAACCCTAGGTACACGACAATTAGTATCAGAGCCATCGTTCCTCTATGATTTTCTTTCTTGATTAATTTTTGACGGACATCGATGACAGCTGCCCGATGCAGTTGATTCTTGAATTTTGAAGTTGATTATGGAAATCGAAAGTAGTATGTGAAGTACAGATGACTCGTAACAGAAGTGGTTGAGTGCGATTTTTGTTGTTACGACAGATCTGAGTTCGAGTCTTGAAGATGAAGCTGGTGGTTGACTAGGGGTGGTGACATTCATAGTGTTGCGGACTTTTGGAGGTGACTTTGTAGAAGGTGACTGATTGAATCTCAGAATTTGATTCCAACTATATAAGTAGCGATTGTGGGTGAGCTAGGAGCGATGCAACATCCACTCGATTTTTAGGAAGTGCAATTGAGAAATCAGATTCATAACGGCCAATCGTTGGCAACTGTAGTAGACTTAGGCGACTCAGGTATGAGAGTTTAAAGGAAGTATGTGATTGAGTCTATGGGCCTTGAGGCAACTCCATTAGTCTAGTGGTTGGTGATTGGGTAGTGACTACATTGGCAATCTTGAATTCACTTTGAGTGAGAGAAGATAACAAGAAGAAAGGCGTGCATGTGAACAAGGAAGCCAATCAATCTTGGTTATCATGATTTCGAAGGTGAAACAAGACCTGTGATTTCAATTAGGGTTCTAGATCTCATCATTGCATGTGTAGTCAAAACAAAAAGGGAACTAGATAGGAGCACAATTTAGTAAGGCGAATTCTAGTAACTATTGTTACATACTTGGAAGTGAAGCGATAGGTTGATTCTCAGTGGAAAATTGTAGTTCCAATAGCAGATCCATTTAGCCTCAACTATGGTTTCAATTCTATTTAAGGGAAGTAGTACCAAAGATGGTTGTTTTTTGAAAATTGATTACGATGCCTGGGTGATAGTTGACTGTCGTAGCATTGAGGTTTGGAGTTCAGGAGGCAGACTTTGTTGGCAAGCTAGCCAGGTGAATTTTGATCTGTTTAGGCTATTGTCGACCCACGTGGTTAATTTCCAAGCAAGAGAGCAACCCTAGGTTCGGACATTTGAATTTGGGAGGTGAAGTAAGGTGGAAAAAGCACCAGTTTCTTAACCTGTGGCTTGTTCAGCTCATGAAAGTTCTACCAAGACAAGCAGTGAGCGCATGAGGCCATGGGAGTCTCAATTGTAACAGCAGAATGTTGCGTTTCCAGTTGGATTCAACAGAAATCATGAGGAGTTTAGCAAGAATCATGGGACATAGGAAAAGAAAATTGATAATCAATTAAGTCAAAGGTGGAAGGAAAGAAGTAGTCAAATACATGGAACGTGTGAGGAATTCAACCATATGTTACACAAACACTTGCAGGAGTTTCCGATGATATTGAATCAGAAGTATCACTATCACTTTCCCACTAAGTTCTTCAATGATTATCGTGGAAGTTTTAATTGAGAGGAATTCCTTAAAATGGAGCAGGCGAAAAAGAAGTCAAGATGGCGGGAAACTGATTCACTACTGACCTCCTAGCATGTTCAAAAGGAGTATTTTAATTTAGGCAGAATTATCAAGAAGGATGATTGCAACATCAAAGATGATATTGGTGGTGAATGGCATTGTCCAAAGGGAATCGATAACAATCAGATGGATAGGGTAGCATATGCAAATGGACCATTGGATATCTTTGAAAAAGAAGTTCATGTAGAGGAAAATTCCAACAAACACAAAGAAAAATGAGTTGTTGGATTATTTGCATGGAATCAAGAGGTTCCGACTGAAACTTCAATCAATATTAAGGATGTGGACGCTATAACTAAAGCAAACTTGTCAATGGAAACTTAGGATTTTGAAGATGAAAGAAGATTGGATAAGGAGATTGGTATAGGCCACATTAATTTTACAAGAGCAGGAAGATAATGATTCGGGTGATAATAATTCTCTAAATCATATTGGAACTAAGAATGGCAATGCATTTAACATCTATCCAAGGCAGGGTCACGATTGTGATGGTCCAAATGTAGTTAAAGAAGGTCTACCAGAACAACTAGGAGTTAAACAATCGTATATTAGCTCTATAAAATTGATCCTAAGGCTGATGCACTTAGACAGACACTCATTAAGGACTTGGACCTAAAGAAGAAGTTGGAGGTTGAGAAAATACATTTTTTCACTAGGACTTTGGTTCCGAAGTAGGCTAAGCCACCCTTAACTTTAGTTAAAGTAGTATCAAACAATATCCAATGCTAGTTTTGGAAGGGAAGGAATAGCTTAAGTGGACAGAACAAAAGGACTGCCACAAGGTCTTGGAGAAGATGGAAGAGGAGGTTGTTGTTGGATTGCTTGTTTTTACAACTCACTTGCATAATCTCTATATAAGGACTCTCGAAGAATACACTCTACCTTGGCAAGAAAGGCAAAGCAGAAAGAACATAAAGGTGAAAAAAAAGTGGCTTAGAAGGAGAAAGAAAGAAAGAAGGATAAACCAGATAGAGAAGGCTGGGATTGGATGAAGAGCAATGCCAACTTGTAAGTTCTTGGGGACAAGAACTCTCTCAAAGAGAAAGGAATTGTCATGACCCTAGGAGTAATAGAGGGGTAATATGGTAATGGGCTTATAATAGTTGTTAAGAGATATTTTAGCAATTGGTTAGAAGCACATGGGTGTTATGCATTCAGTCAAGAGCCTGATATGTCATATTCCAATTCCTAGAACATTACTATCGTATTATTTGATTGTGTCTACACCTGGGAATATGGAATTGGTATGCGATGAAGTTTATAGGGATTGTAAAATTATGGTGCATGATAAAGAGTTGCCAAGAAATTTGGTGGTATTGGACATAAAGGATTTTGACCTTATTTTGGGCATGGATTAGCTATTCCAACATTATGCTAAGGTCGATTGTCAGCACCAAGTAATTCAATTTGAGTTACCTCAGCAACCAATTATAATTTATCAAGACATCAAGCCTATGAGCTCCACGCCTATGATTTCTGTAATGAAGGTAGAGAAGTTGGAGCGATATGGGCATATTTGGCTTTTGTGACAATAGATAAGGAGAATAAGACAAAGTTTTTAGACATTCCAGTAGTTTGGGAATTTCCAAATGTGTTTCCTAAAGAATTGTAGGGATTTCCACCATTGAGGGAGATTGAGTTTTTTATAGAGTTGGTGCCAGGTATGCAGCCTATTTCCAAGGCTCCACATAAAATGGCGACTAATGAATTAAAGGACCTGAAGGTCCAGTTGCAAGAACTGATTGAGAAGGGATTTATCCACCTGAGTGCCTCACCTTCGGGTGCTCTAGTGTTGTTTATGACGAAAAAGGATGGATCCATGTGACTATGCATTGACTACCGATAGTTAAATCAAGTGACATTAAAAAACAAGTACCCCCTCCCACGTGTTGATGATTTGTTAGACCAACTTCAAGGAGCCTCAAACTTTTCAAAGATTGATTTGAAATCAGGGTATCATCAAGTGACGATCATAGAAGAAGATGTGCAGAAGACAGCATTTCGCACCCGGTATGGCCATTATGAGTTTGTGGTTATGCCATTCGGGTTAACGAACGCCCCAACAGTATTCATGGATTTGATGAACAAAGTATTCAAGGAATACTTGGATTGTTTTTGTAATTGTGTTCATCGATGATATCCTTATTTACTTGCTGAGCTTGGAAGAACATGAGACACATCTCAAGGCAGCCTTGCAAAGGCTTAGAGAAGAACAGTTGTGTATACAAAATTCAGTAAGTGTGATTTTTGGCAACAAAAGATGGGTTTCTTGGGACATGTAGTGTCTAGTGAGGGTATTGCAATGGCCCCTAAAAAAGTAAAGGTAATGGTTAATTGGCCTAGGCCAACTACTATGACTGGTATCCGAAGCTTTTCGAGATTGGCAAGCTATTATAGGAGGTTCATTGAGGGATTCTCTAGATTATCCTTTCCTATAACTAGATTGACTAGGAAGAGATTAAAGTTTGAGTGGAATGAGACATGCGAGAATTTCTTTCAAGAGTTAAAAAAGAGGCTGACAACGACTCCAGTATTAGCTATTCCCAAGAGTGGGGAGAAGTTCACTATCTTAAGTGATGCTTCACATTTTGGATTAGGATGTGTTCTGATGCAAGATGGGCGATTGAATGCCTATACCTTAAGACAATTGAAGAAACATGAGATGAACTACCCTACATATGACTTGGAATTGGAAGTAGTGGTATTTGCGCTGAAGATATGGAGGCATTACTTGTACGAGAATAAGGTAGAGATTTATACAGATCATAACAGCTTAAAGTATCTCTTCTCCCAAAAAGATTTGAATATGCGGCAATGCAGATGGATATAGCTTTTCAAGGACTATGATTGTGAAATTTTGTATCACCCGAGAAAGGTCAATGTGGTGGCCAATGCGTTTAGTCGTAGGGGAGCTTCCATAGTAGCTATGATGGTCCAAGAATGGACACTATTGAGGCAAATAGGTGAGATGTCTATGTCTAGTCTTGGTGAGAGGCCTATAGTGTGTTTTTCTTACATGAGGGTGCAGTTTGATTTGATTGAGTAGATTCGAGTTTAGGATCCACATGTTGTGAAATTAGCCCAGATTTTGGCAAATGTGGAAAAGTTTTCCTCAGTGGGATTCAGTCAGAAGGGTGACGGCCTGCTGCTATTTTAGGGGCAGATTTGTGTTCTTGATGATAAAGAGATTAGGAAGGGAATCTTGTCAGAAGCTCACAAGTCCCTATTCATCCAAGTATGACAAAGATGTATCAAGACCTTCGACGACAGTTTTGGTGGGACGACATGAAAAGAGATGTAGCCAAATTCATTTCGTATTGTTTGGTATGTCAACAAGTAAAGGCGGAACATCAGAAACCAACTGATTTGTTACAGTCCTTGTTGATCCTGGAGTGGAAATGGGATCATATCTCTATGGATTTTATGCCGAGCTTGCCTAGGACGACAAAAGGCCATGAAGTAATTTGGGTGATAATTGATAGGCTGACAAAATCAGTCCACTTTTTTCCAATCAAGAAGACTTTTCCTTTGAACTGCTTGGCAAAGATATACATTGAGGTGATTGTAAGGTTACATGGCATTCCATCTAGTATTGTATCGGATCGTGATCCAATATTCACTTCTCATTTTTGGGAAGCGTTACATGAGGCCATGGGGACTAAATTTAGGTTCAATAATGCATTTCATCCGCAGACTAATGGACAGACAGAGAGGACTATCCTAAAATTGGAAGATATGTTGAGTGCATGTGTACTAGATTTTCATGGAAGTTGGGACAATCATCTACCATTGGTGAAATTTGCCTACAACAACAGTTACCACTCCAGTATTGGGATGCCACCTTATGAGGTACTTTATGATAGGCTATGTAGATCGCTAGTGTGTTGGGAAGAGGTTGGAGACTAGCCATTATTGGGGCAAGAAGTAATTGAGCAGACATCTGAGAAAATTCATATTATTAGGGCTAAAATGAAGGCAGCCCAAGACAGGCAGAAAAACTATGCGGATAGGAGACGACGTGACTTAGGTTTTGTTGTGGGGGACCACATATGGTTGAGAGTAAGGCCCATGAAGGGTGTACGCAGATTTGGGGTTTCAAGAAAACTCTGTCCCCGTTATATTGGTCCTTTTAAAATTTTAAAACGGATAGGATCTTTGGCTTACCAGCTAGCGTTGCCTCCTCTGTTGACTAGTGTTCATAATGTCTTCCGCGTATCCAAGTTGAGGAAATATGTGCCAGATCCTCAGCATACCATTGATTACCTAACTATCGAGGTAGGGTATAATAATACCCCAAGAGCCCAGAGAAGGGTAGTATATATTGAGGATAAGTAAGGAAGGAAACAACACCAGCTGAATACCTTTTAAGCTTAATATAAGCAAAGAACTCTCGGGTTAAGCGTGCTTGAACTGGGGAAGCTTAAGGATGGTGACCCCTGGGAAGTTCGCGTAGGGTTATCAGGGTAAGTTGTTCTGGTCCTTCCTATCGCTCGATGTGGGATGTTAGAGGTAATATTAGAGTCAACCCAAGCCGTGTGTTGTGACCGTGTATTAGCCAAAGGCTAGGGGTACTGGACCGGGGACCGTGTACTAGCTAAAGACTATGGTACTGGATTGGGGACACTAAACAGGAAAGAGCTAGAACCAGTTGTAAGGTCGCATGACAAGGACGTAATGTGCTTAAGGGGGGCAAAATGTAATAATACCCCAAGAGCCTAGAGAAGTGTAGTCTATATCGAGGATAAGTAAGGAAGAAAACAATACCAACTTGATACTTTTTAGGTTGAATATAGGCAAAGAACTCCTGAGTTAAACGTGTTTAAGCTGTGGAAGCTTAAGGATGGGTGACCCCTAGGAAGTTCACGTAGGTCCATCAGGGTAAGTTGTTCTGGTGCTTCCTATCACTCGATGCAAGATGTTACATCGGGAAGGATACGTCATATGAGGAGATGCCTATGGGTATCCTGGAGCGAAAAGAAAAAAAGTTGAGGAATCGATCAATTCTGCTTGTAAAACTTCAGTGGTAGCGTCACGGACCAGACGAGGCTACTTGGGAGCTTGAGGACAAGTTGAGGTGTTTCTATCCTTAGTTGTTTGACTTATCAGGTATTAATTTAGGGGACCAAATTTTTTGAAAAGAGGGAGAAATTGTAACGACCCGTTATTGGGTCTAAAAATATTGTCATTAATTTATGTGTAAAAAAAATGTGTTACTATTTGAGGAAGGTGATGGTAATATATATATATATATTTTCCTTCCTTTACTAAAAGGAAGTATTATGTATATTTTATGTGAAAAAATAAATAAATAAATAAATAATATAAAAAAATAAAAATAAAAAATGGGGAAATCAAAATTAAAAATGAGATGATGTGTATATATATATATATGATAATTGGTGTAAGTGGATTAAATTAAAAATGGAAAAGAAAAATAAAAAAAGGAAAGTAAAATGACATAAAAAGGGCATGGAAATATATGTATGTGTGTGCAAGTGGGA
Source organism: Diospyros kaki (assembly GCA_036245055.1). Taxonomy (NCBI): domain Eukaryota; kingdom Viridiplantae; phylum Streptophyta; class Magnoliopsida; order Ericales; family Ebenaceae; genus Diospyros; species Diospyros kaki. The sequence continues at coordinate 16,530,323 of BSEG01000013.1, read as the reverse complement.
GGGGCAAAGTTGAGAAAGCATAAATGGGGGGTGGGGTGGCAGACATTCCCTTATTTCCCTCCTTATTTTCCTCCTCCTTGCTTTCTTACTCCCATCTCTCTCTCCCGTTAGTATTTCTTCTTCTTCTTCTTCTTCTTCTTCTTCTTCTTCTTCTTCTTCTTCTTTTTTTTTTTCTTTCGTTGATTTGGAGCTTCAAGAGGTGTGGCTTTGCACCATTTACGAGGATTCTTCTTCTCTAAATTTTTTTCTCTATCCAAGGCAAGTTTCATTCCTTTCGTGCTCTTCGTTTTCAAATTATTAAATTTTTTGCCAACTTGCATATGTTGCACTTTTCAGCCTATAACTTTCTGTATTTATCTCCAAATTGAGATCCATTTGTTGCATTGTAAACTAGACTTCTTGAGATTCATTTTTATATATTACTTGGATTCTTTTGTCCAAGTATTGAGTCTATAAGTTCCCTTTGAAATATCTACTCGAATATGGAAATTTTGTTTTAGTGTAATTTGTCATTGGTTAAATGTTTTGGCCTATAACTTTTTGTGTTTACATTCAAATCAAGATCCGTTTGTTGTGATGTAAACTAGACTTTTTGAGCTTCATTTTGATATATTATTTGGAATTTTTGGCCAAGTATTGAGCCTATATGTGCCTTGTGAAATACCTACTAGAATCTAGATTTTTTATTTCCTTGTAATTTGTTATTGCTCCGGTTTCTGGCCTATAACTTTCTATGTTCATATCCAAATTGAAATCCATTTATTACTCTATAAACTAGACATCATAGGCTTTGTTTTTGTATATTAAGCGACTTATTTGGTTATGATTTGAAACTATAACGACCTTGTTAAATTCTATCCAAAAATTTAGAAATTTCTTGTACCGCGTAATCTGCCTTGCTTAGGTTGTTGGGAAATAACTCATTGTGATTATTTTTTATTCCAAATCCATTTATTATTTTAGAAACTAGAGGTCCAGGGCTTCGATTCGGTTATATTATTCATAATATTTGACTAAGTTATGAGCCCGAAATAAGTCTCTGAAGTTGCAGTTGAAATCTAAAAATTTTGAGAATTTGTCGTGTTGCTACACTTCCTATGTTAATATCATGGTTTTTCCCCATGAAAAACCCCCCATTTTGCTAAATGGGTTGTATCTCTCTCGTTTTGCTAAGTTTTGAAATTTTCTTGTATTTTGTGGAGTTTTGTTGGAAGCCTCGATAGGGTTTTGTATCACCCTATATTTCTTAAGGAATGACACATTTATTGATTAGGGTCTAGAGTCATGCAAGATTTGGTGTTTCTTGCATGTATAAATTTTGGTTTCTTGCAGCTGTTATTGGGGTAAAACTTTACCATGCGATCATGAGATAATGCACACCTTAATTTATGTAATTGTGCATAATAAGCATGATGTGGGATTCTTCTTACTCATTGAGGATTGGCATGAAATTAGGATATGTATGTGTGATGCATGATTATTATCTTTGCGCACCTATTATTTACCACGGCGGCTATGTCCGTAGGTGAGAAAATGATATCCTATGAGCGCCTAATGTGGGTGAGGTGGCTATTAACCCGGTAGGTGAGGCTCAAATTGTTATTGCTTGTTGATGTATTTTCATGATGCATATATATTCATGTATGGATATATTGGTAGTGGGAGCCTTGGAAATTATGTGGAAAAATCCTTACTATTGATGCATGTGCATGAGCATGGAAATGAATACATGTATATATAATGATCATGGGATGGAAATGGGTGTGAATGAGAAAACTTGTGAGTTATGTTCTACTTACACATTTTTATAAAGTCGTTATTTACTCTATCTTAATTATCCATGCCTTTGATTATATCTCTCCATGCTTTATATATATACTTGCTGAGCCTTGTGGCTCACTTTACTATACTCTCATGTCATTCCAGGTAAAGGTAAAGCATTGGTTGAGAGTGAGTCTAGTGGGGATAGAGCCTAGGGTTAAAGGTGTACAGAGACAAATCCTAGACTAGACGGTCCATGTTAGTGGTTTGATGAGGGCATGTTGTGTAGGCGCCCCAAACTAGGGACCCACAAGAAAGATGACATACTTGTCAAACCAATTAGAAACATCACACACATCCTCCTTTTATTGAATGCGGAATCCACACTCGTACATTTTTACTCATAAGCATACATAATAGGGTCCACATGCCCACATAAACCAACGTAACTTAATATTACATACCACATTAGGGTCCATAAACACATCATATCCTCTCAAGGGTATAACCTAAAACATAAACAAGCACAACTGAAAATCACACATCACAAAAACCCTCCAAAAACCTTTGATTGACACGGCTCTGTACACACTACTAACCCATGGATCCTGATTCACTTGGCTCACCCTCTACTTTAGCCTTACCTTTACCTAGAATGATGCACGCAAACATGAACTACAAGGCCCAGCAAGTATAACATGAAAGAAAGCGAGCACAAGAGTCATGGGTATCGAGAAGCAAAAGAGACATGAATGCCATTTAAGGTACTTTCACATGATAAAATGATGAAACATGCATCCATGCTCATATGCAATCTTTTAAAACCATAATCATGGGACCAAGGTCCAAAACCATGGGTCTAAAACCTTGGGATCGAAGTCCATATCATAAACCTGGGACCGAAGTCCAACTTTGAGCTCAACACTTTCTCTGCAGATATATCCTGCGAACTCGTCTGCTGCGCGCATCATGAGGCCTTTACACATTTAAAAAAAAAAAAAAAACCATTTTCATGCACCCGCTTCATGCATTAACATAACATGCATATTTGTAATAACTTCTCATATATAACTGACATGCGATTAATGAAGCAATAAGCATAATAGGGAAACATTCATGCAAGACAACATCAAACCCTTGCATGTCCACAATAAAGTATCATTCCCAAGGAAAGATAGGGTGATACAAAACCCTATTTGAGATTCAATTGGTATAAATGTAAATCATGGAATAATTTACTGGCAAAGGGGAAATAACTTGTAAAATAGGAAAATGACTTGCAATTTAGAAAACTAAGTGGTAGGATCTTGAAGTAACAAGAGATAGAGAGTTGAACTTGCAATTTAAAACATAAACTTGAGAAAAGATGAACTAAACTTGTAAAATAGGAAAGAACTTGCAATAACAAAGATAGAGATTGGAACTTGCATATTAATAGAAAACTGAGATCTTGCCTCTTAAATGGAACAAAGAGGCAAAAGAACTTGCCTTAGATATTCTTCTTTAACCTCTACTACGAATCAAGATCACTTACGTCACAGCCCAAACTCACACGAGACGAATTTCCCTTAATTTCTCCAAAATTCTCCCAAACTTCCCCAAAACCTTTCCCCTAAAATCTCCCATTTCACTCAAAGACATGGCCTATTTATAGGCCAAGGGGTAGGGAGGTGTAAAGCAACGTGGGGCACAAAAAAATTGAGTTTGGACATCCAGAGGGTCGCTAGACACGTGACTGGAGGAGCCAGCCACGTGGGTGCACAGCAGGGCCACATAGGGCCCTGCGTGGCACGCATGAGCGTGCATGGGCGTGCACGCTCCTAGTCATGTGCATACAGCTGCATGGTCGGGTGGCCGCGCGCATGGGCCCCCACGGGGCCGCGCTTGCACTCTCGCATGGGGGCGCCTGGCGTGCCTGCTGGGTTTTAAAAACCCAGCTTGCATTTTGCTTAGCCACGGGTTTGATCCCGTGACCTCTCCCTCGTCCTTGGCACCCCCAACCATCTCTCCTAAAGCCCTCATTGCGTCTATTCTGAATATATATCATCAACAATTTTTGGTCACCAACTATAACAACTCATATTTTCATCCAAACATGGTTCAAATACACAATTCCTAAGATTCATAAATGCTTCTAACGCATTAGTTAAACCCAAAGGCATCATCGAATGCTTACCTTCACCACATCATAATCTGTTCATCGTTTTAGGATGGTTTCTTTCCCTTTTCCTCAATTGATAGTACTTCAATCGCACATTAACTTTAGAAATAATATCTCAGCCTCTTGTAGCTGGTTACGCAAATCATCAATTTAGGTCTATGAAGAACACAATTTCTCCTATGGTAACTTAACATCCTGGCATGTTACTAGTCCTCTTTCAAACACTATCCATCAATCATGTTACCACAATATTCTCGTTTCATTTCATTTCTTTATTCATGTTACCACAACATTCCATAATCACATTATCAACTAGAGCTTTTAGTCATACATGGCACCTCAATCTAGTACTGCCAAATGCTCCATCTCAACTAAGTGGTGCTTGCCATATCCATCTCGCATAAGAAAAATCTCACTATTAAGTTAAACAAGGTCTCTGTCGTCCCCAATTCTAGGCGCTGATTTTACTCATTCTCTATTAGGTAATTTAGTTCTCATACAACTACCTTAAATGGAAACCTTATAGAACAACTTTCGATTCCCACCGAGTCATGGCAACGCCTAGCATAGCTTTTACAGCTTAGCCTATAGTTTCACAACCTAAATAAAATTTCCATAGTGGAACTAAAACTCACATTTTTCATTATAACAACTCATTCATATGCTTTCTCAAGTCATAACATGTCTCTCGGGAAGAAAATCACTTTCGTTTACTTATCAACGTATAATTTACCATATCTTCATGTTGACTTTGTCTTATTGAAAAGATCAACTCATGTTCTCGAGAGTACCAATATATACCTACTATTGCTCCAACCTTTTTATATCACCAAAGGCAAGATTCGAGACAACAAAATCAGAGCCAATTGCTCACAATTCCTAGGGTGTGTATTAATAGGCACATGAAACTAAGAGTCAAATCAATAACTAGAGTTAAATTCCTTCCAAATGTCATATCCAGGAAACAACCGTTCCACCACTTGCTTAATCCGGGAAACATATTTCCTAAGTAAATCCAAAACACATGCCTATGCCAGGGATTATTCCACTCCTGGGCAGGACCTACCTCGACCTATGAACACAATTACATTTTTACCACAACTCTTGAATTCTCAAGCCCACTTATCACTTCTTAGTAACCATAACTTCATTAGTTCTGTTGTGAGTGCAATTATTCCAAAGAACCTTCTCCACAAATCTCCGATAATAGCTTACCAAACATTATTTCTTTGCTTGAGATTACATGTTTTCCTGATTCTCCTTTGACAATCATAGTCCACAAGGAAAATATCCAGATTAAGTCATCCTCCAAGCCTTCAACCGTTTCATAAATGATTAGGGATTCTACCACAATGCTCCGACCCATAGGAACTTGGGCTCTAATGCATACATAACATCCATGTTGCCGCCCAAACCTTGGCACCTGATCGTGTCCACAATTCACTGTGTTGCTCCGACTCATGGGTATCACACCCCAAACCGCAAGCCAACCACCAGTTCTCTGTCTTGGTCCCTAGGCTCAGGTTCGTTGTTATAGGCCAAGCACCAATGGTGATATCGTTACGATAGAACTCCTCGTTCCATCTCCGAGAGCTATAGTTGTTCTATTAATACTAGTCCAAATCCCTGATCTCTTGGATTCTCAATTTTTCTTTTCTAGGGTAGCACTTATTCGTATTGTGCATCCTTGTCCTAACCATTCCTAAGACTTCGGATTTCTTTCCCACAATCTAATTTCTTTTACTTTCCAAATTTATCACACACATGATAGAAGCTCCTATTATTACTCTTACAGACGTTTATAATTTGTCAATCATTCCAACATCAATTGAAATTCCTTTACTTAGAAATCCATTCAATTTAATTATCATATTCTGAATTTATACTAGATCGTGCAACTGTATTCTCTTATAGACTTACGTCACAGCCATATGCTCAGTCCATCACAAAACTACTTTAGAAGTTTTGTACTCCTTATATATGTTCTGACATCTCATTTCATGATTGACTTTCAACTTGACACTTACTTTTATGGATCATTCTTTCAATCAATCCTATTTCTTTCTTTGGACCTATTAGAGTCAACTCCAATCATGTTTCAAGATATCTTTACGAGCCTATCAACTTTAGCTAATCCCATCTCATTGCCTGATGCCTTAAAACTCAAGCCAAGACATATATGAATACCCCTTGGTCTTTGACAATCATCGTGCTAACTATGTGGTTCATAAAGACTTTTCATCCATACGACCCTTTGTGTGAATAATTTTTGATCTGGCTATCGCACACCTTGCTAACTATTTTCTTCTGAGTTTGAACCTTCCTAAATCGGCTAGGGTCATTCCAAGCTCTAGATGTAATAGACTCCTCAGGTTGAAATATCATTTTATCTCCAAGTCTATACAGTACATATAAATTTTCCTTAGAAACATTAAAGTCAAACTCGAAATTATCTTATCCCAAAATCTTTCTAATCTCCAAGGTTTATCCTAAATCACAAATCTTTAGTTTACCACTGATCCCTATATCATTTACAATCCCCAAATACTCACGTAAGGTTATATTCTTCAAATCCTCCACAAGCCAAAAGATTCTTTCAAATTTCTAAGGGAAAATTCTAATCCTCAAAACATGCGAACTTCATGTTTCATATCTTAATAATTTTTTGACACAACTCAACCCTAACTATAGCCAATTTACGGTCGTTCCCTCTTTGTCTAGTAGTGACCATTCGTAAGGGCAATAAATTGAGATCACAATCCAAGATTTCTCTCAAAAGGAAAAATTGCAACTCAAAACATGTTACATCAATCTCCAATTACTACTAAGAAAACTTCTAAAACACTCAATATCGAGTAGAACGAGAATTCGATCTTCAGTTAATTCTGGTTCATTTTCTTCTTCTAGGGATCGGACGACTTCCAAATCCGAGTGTTATTCCAAGTCATGTCATCTCCAGACTCCACCGCTGGTCCATCTTGGTCGTCATAAGACCCGATCAGTTTATTTATCTCATCTAATCCTAGGTTAATATTCTCGATAAAGTTCCCAATATTATACTAAAATATTCTCTTTGTTCATTCACACCCAAAAAATATTCCGATAAGTCATCAATACTACTAGCACATTGACCAAGTCAAAGATTATCATCAAAATACCCATAATCGCCACAATTCACTACTGAGAAAATCCAAATATCTATGCATCTCCAGATATCGCGTCTGAATAATTTCCTGACTTTGGCATGCTCCTATAACCTCAAATTAATTCTCAGAATTTTCTAGAATTTTTCGGAAGTTTTTTCCTAATTTTTCCTCCAATTTTCTTTTTCTTTCTTTTCTTTTTTCTTTATTTCTTCTTCCTCCCCTAATCTTCCCATGCATGAACCAGCTACTCGGCCAGCCCTCTATGCGCGCCAACTGCCGACTGCTACTACCATCATCGGCCACCACCGGCCTTGCTGGCCTTCCCCAACCCCGCTGGTCACCGCCCCACGTTCCAACAGCCATCATCGTGGCTGCTTCAGCTCCATGGACGCGACCTAGTTGTAGCAATCTTGCGGCTATGGCCACAACTTGTTGTATGACCCACTCCGGCCACCTCTAATGCTCGTCTTAACCACCACCGACCGCTTTTGACCCCGCGAAACCCTTGGTTAGCCTTTTCCTCATTACTGCCCGCCTTCCTTCTGAGTTGCCAAGGCCACGGCTTGTAGCCATGGTTGTTGTCCACTCGTTGTGGCCCACCACGACCACCACCAATCGCCTCCACTTCAGCTCATGCCCCTTCCCCAGCCACCACCGACTTGTGTGTAGCCTGTTCCCCTCGGCCACCATCATCTTGCTCTATTTTAGCCATCCACACTTGCTGCCATTTCTCCATTTCCATTCCTGCTGTTTGCTCTCAATCTGCTCCCTATTTATAGGCTCTCCACTAACTTAAACTGCCTTGGACACCACTCTTGCATCCAAACTTGGCCACTACTCTAAGCAATTTGGCCATGAAGCTTCTTGGAAGCTACCTCCAGCACACACGTACGTATGTATATTTTATGTATATATATCACATAATACACTATAATACAAGAAATTACATATTTAACCCTCAATTTCAATCTTAATTTCACTTGAGTAATTCCCTTAATGCAATTATACCCTTAAACATCAAATTAATTTACATTTCAATATTGAAAATGCAAAATTAATAAACCAAGATTACTCAATAAGGACGATTTTGCCCCAACGTCCTCACCAGGCTATTGTTTCATCCCAAAACCACTGAAGGGTTATTCCTTACAAAAAATTGGAGCCCCCTCAGGCTTCCGTTGACTTCTCGGAGGTTTCTTATGACAATTCGGTCATTTAGGCTGAATCAAAGCTGTACCGAAAACTGTCTCTACTTTGACTTCTTTCAATATCATAAATCACATTTTGATATGTTTGATGACTTTGTACCTTTTCTTTTAGACATCTAAGTCCCGAGGCATTCCCTCTCACTGATTCGACGACTTATTTTGCTATCACAACCATTATTCGGTATCCCAAACTCATTCAAACAACAAGACATCCAAACGAAACATGGGATATTATATTCATCCACAACATACTTTTTCTTCTAGAGATACGTATGTTCTGGGGCATTCCCTTCAATCGATTCGGTTGTTTATAACTCCAAGAAATTATACTTAAACCCCAAAGCTTCTAATAATTTCATTTTTACCCCAGATAAATTACTCTTGGGTCCTTTAGAAATTCTCGGGTATTACACTCATGGCACACTTTTTTTGGTTCATCTCAATCTGAGGGTCAAAGCATCACCCGCCCTCCTTTCTTTGATGGTTTTAACTATAATTATTAAAAGAAAATGATATCTTGTTTTCTCATGCAGGATTTTAATCTTTTGCAATTTGTTAAGAATGAGATAAAGTTGTCTGATATGGAGGAATGGATAGAAGCTAACAAAAGGAATGTAGAAGCAAATGCAAGAGCCATGAATACCTTATTCTGTGCTCTTTGTGTCAAGGAGTTCAATCAAGTCTCAACATGCAAGATGACAAAAGAAATTTGAGACATACTAGAGATAAGACATAAAGGTACCAAGCAAGTAAAAGAAATAAAAATTAATTTGTTTTTTCATGATTATGAGTTATTTTCTATGAAAGAAATGTTTACTAGATTTAATGATATTGTGACTGGTTTGGAGTCTCTAGGAAAAACATATACCAATGGTGAAAGTAAGAAAATTTTGAGAAGTCTTTCTAGAGCTTGGGATCCTAAAATTATAGCTATAACAGAAGCTAAAGACTTAGATACTCTATCCTTTGGTAACTTGCTAGGTTCACTAATGACTCATGAAATTATGATGAAGAAGGATGATGTAGATGACTCAAAGAAAATGAGAGGTGTAGCTTTTAAAGTAGAAAAAGAAGAAAAAGAAACTCAAGATAGTGATGATGATGATTTTGCAATGTTAGAAGATTTAACAAGTTTATGAAAATGGTAGATTTAATAAAAGAAAGAACTTTAAGAAAGACAAAGACCAAGAAGAATTTATTACTAATGAAGTTCAGTGTTTTGAGTGCAAGAAATTAGGTCACATAAGGATCGAGTGTCCTTTCTTGAAAAATAATGCAAAGGAAGAAGAAGGTCTTAGCTACATGGAGTGAGGATGATTTATCCTCAAGTAATGAATCATAAGGAGATGAAGTGGTCAATCTATGTCTCATGGCCAAGGAAGAAGATGAGGTAACTTTTTACTCTACTCTTTTAATTTCAAATTTTACTATTGAAGAACTACATGATGTATTTAATAATGTGATGAGTGAATTTGAAAAAAGTTAGTTTGAAAAACAATGTTCTAAAGAAGAAATTAAAATCTCTAGATGAAGAAGTAAGTTCATTAAAAAAGGAAAAGGAATATTGGCTTAATGAAAAAAAAAATTAATTGATGAAAAAGAAAATATTTCTAAACAAAATTTAAATTTAAATGAATCTCTAGAAAAGTTTGCAAAAGGAAAAAATAAATTAGAGATGATTTTAGGAGCTCAAAAGAATTTTGAAAATAAAGAAAGAATATGTTTTGATCATTTTCTATGTAAGGGAAATAAAACTACTTTTGCAAAAGCATCCCATCAAAAATTTAGTTCAAAGAAATTATTTAATAAACCAAAACTTTCACACACACACACACAAAAAAAAAAAAAAGGATTACATGCCATTACTATGGTAGGCATGGTCATTCAATCAACAAATTTTTTATAAGAAACAATCCACATAAGTTTAAGCAAATTTGGGTGCCAAAAGAAGAGCTCTATGTTAACATGAATGGACCCAATGAGATTTGGGCACCAAAGGCAGCAACTTGATTGCTTTTGTGGCAGGTTGCTCTTGCCTTAAATGTTGTGAGGAGAAAGTGGTTCTTTGATAGCGAGTGTTCCAAGCACATGACTAGGATGAACGACTCTTCAACAAGATCACGTACAAGCAAGGAGGTAATGTTTTTTACTGTGACAACTCTAAATGTAAGATTCTTGGCATTGGCTCCATTTGTTTTCCAATGTGTTAAAGAATGTTGTCTTGATAGAAGGTCTTAAACATAACTTAATTAGCATAAGTCAATTGTGTGACAAGGGACATAAAGTATGCTTTGATACTAATTCTTATGGAGTGTCTTGTCTCAAAACAAATGAAATAAAATTAATAGGTAATAGGATATAAAATGTTTATATTATATATTTGGACTTATCCTTAACTAGTATAGAAAATTGCTTAGTATCTACTATCTCTCAAAACACTTGGTTATGGCTTAATAGATTAGGACACGCTAGCATGAATGTCATTAATAAATTATGCAAGCATGATCTTGTTAAAGGATTGTCTAAGCTAAAATATGAAAAACACCACATTTGTGGTGTATGCAAGAAAGGAAAACAAAGAAGCATATCATTTAAGCCTAAGAATGACGTTTCAACCTCTAGGCTCAAATCTTAGGTGAAAAACAATATGTGTCAATCATTGTAGATGACTACTCTACATTCACTTGGGTAATTTTTCTTACATCTAAAAGTGAAACATTCAAATCTTTTGAATTTTTTTGTAAAAGAGTTCAAAAGGATAAAGGTATATGCATTTCAAAAATTAGAAGTGAACATAAGAAAGAATTTGAAAATAAACAATTCAAATATTATTGTGAAGAAAATGGTATTTATCATAATTTTTTTAGTGCTAGAACACCTCAACAAAATAGGATTGTTGAAAGAAATAATAGGTCTTTACAAGAAATGACTAGGACTATGTTATGTGACAAAAATTTTGCTAAATTCTTTTGGGCGGAAGCCGTAAATACTATATGTTATATTTTGGATAGGGTTTTTATAAGACCCATCATAAAGAAAACCTCATATGAGCTATATAAAGGAAAGAAACTAAATATTTTATACTTTCATATTTTTGGTAGTGCATGTTTTATCCTTAACAATGCTAAAGATTCTTTAGATAAATTTGATAATAAGAGTGATGAAGGAATTTTCTTAAAATATTTCACTCAAAGTAAAACATATAGGGTTTTTAATAAAATAACTATTATAGTAGAAGAATCGATTCAAGTGATAATTGATGATATAAGTGTTGAAGATCCAAAAACTCATAAAGATTGTGATAATAATTTAAGATAAAATTTTGAAAAACTCTCATTAGATCACAAGAAAACAAATCCATCAAATCATTATGAAGAAGTTGCGCCTCATGAAGAAAGGAAACTATCATTCTCAAGAGAAAAAAAAAATATATATATATATAGAAGACTATGAAATCATGGGAGATCCTTTTAAAGGAATTAGGACTAAATTATCTCTTAGAAATAAATGCCAATTTGCCACCTTTCAAGTTCCCATTATCTCTCTTGCCGACGACTTCTGTTTCCTCCCCTTTCTTCGTCAGCAACCTCTATTCCCTTCCCCATCTCTCATTATTTCCCCTCTCCCCCTCCCTCGCCAGTGGCCAATTGATAATACGTGTGTATCTCACACATACGCATTTGGGTTTTAAGGTGTGAGATAAAATAAGAAATAAAACTTAGAGGTATGATAAGTCCCCATTCAAATTCAAGGGAACAAATGGTTAGAAGCCCCCAAGTAGAGGTGTAATTGTGCCTTATGCCTTAGATGATATAGATTGGAACTTGATAAGTCTTACATAAAAGTCGAAATGGCAAAAAGTAACCACTATTCAAATATAAAATTCGTTTTTAACCACTTTTTTAAAAAAAAAAAAAAACATTTTTGTACTTTCAAACAAACTAATTACATGATATAGCCACTTTACCAGATTTGACCAATATTTTATTTAAAAAATCAAAAAGAAATAAAAATAACCAGAACAATAGTCAAATACTAAAATACCCTCACCCCCTCATTACCCATTTCACCCATCCACACCATTTCTCTCACTACAGCAACCGCCCGCCGCCGTGATAGCCACTTAACCGCCGCCGTCATAGCCATTTGACAGCCTTCGTGACCACCACTGTTACCATCGACGTCAATCCCATCTTCATTGAACGAGGTTAGAGTTTTTTTCGTGATTTTAATGAACAAAAAGTTGTTGGAAATGGTCGCCGACAGCTTCTTGTAGACGACAATGGACACCCACCGAGCTTCGTCGCGAACGAAGTCGTCAGGCTTCATTTACGAAGAAGCCCGAACAGGCTTCGTCTCTACAACGAAGCCAATGAGGCTTCGTTCCAGACGAAGCCCCAAGGAAGCCGATTGGGCTTCGTAGCTTCGTTGCAGAGACAAAGCCCGTCTTTGTAAAGACGAAGCTGATGGGGCTTCGTTGCAGAGATGAAGCCCGATCTGGCTTCGTTTGCAACAAAGCTAGGACAAAACCCGATTGGGCCGCAACCAAACCTAATGCCCAATCGGACTCCCCGACCATTGGGTTGTGATGAAGCCCAATTACCGCAGCCCAACAAAGCCCAATCGAGTCGGTTTCGGGTTGCAATGATTGGGCTGCAACAATTGGGCTTCTTCTACTTGTACTTGTGCTTTTACATGGTCACTAGCTAAGACAATTATTGTTTTTGTATTTTTTTTCTTACAGATGGCTAAACAAAAAACTATAAAATTTACTTATGTTCATGCTCGCCGGATATTATCGCCAAGAATGCAAGTTACTACTCATTGTGGGATCAAACACCTTGAGGTGATGCATTGTGCTCTAGACCGATACAAGTTATTGGATAGATTCCTACAGGGCCTATTAGGACATTTCTCGAAGATGCCTTTATCCTTCCATTTGACTGCACCACAATTAATATGTCATGTTCTACTTAGGGAGGTGACATTTCTGAGTGCCCGCCACGATGAGATGTGGTTCGAGATTGGCGGCACGCCATACAAGTACGGGAGGCAGGAGTTCATACTTATTAGTGGACTCTGATTTGGGGTTATTGATAGGGAAAGCCTTGAAGCGAAACCTGTTGAGCTGGAGAGTTTACGTGCTTGATTATTTTCACAACATAAGAAAGGGGTGACTAGAGACGACATTAAATTACTTATTAGTACCAAAGAGGACATGGTTTTAGAGGATGCCCTGAAATTGATTTACATTACTATGGTCGACATGTTTTTGTTGGGCCAGGATGAACGCAGACATGTGGATGATTTCTTGTGAACTATGGCCAAGGATTTACATGCATTTGAGATGTTCCCTTAGGGTACGTATGTCTACAATAAGAGTCAACATTACATCTGGTTAGCCACGAAAGAAAGAAAACTGACTGGTGAAAGTGGGAAGAAAATCAACCTTTATGATTTTGTATGGGCATTTCAGGTACAATCAGTCAGTAATATATTACTCTCTCCTTATTGTATATGATTTGTCTATAATAATTAAATGTTTGTTTTGTTTTTTAATTTTTATTTTCTTTTTTTTTTCATTTTCTACAGTAGTGGTTGATCGAAACGTTCTCATGGATTCAGAATAAATGGGTTGTCAGACTGTCTGACGTAAACATTCCAAGATGCAGAAAATGGTTATCCAAAAAAAGACCACAGATAAAAAAATTACGACGATTGTCTTAGGAAGTAAGTGTGCAACCTACCTCTCAATTTTATTTATTTTTAAATCATATCTATCTAAATAATGCAATTTTGTAGGCACGAGGATTGAGTCTAACGCTTGAGCCCACCGATGCTAAGCGAGAAAAGAATTTTTGGAGATCCTTTAACGCTCAACACTCAGTTGGGGTCGACGTCTATAAATTTGGGGGTGAAGGGGGTGAAAATGAGAAAGAGGATGGCAAGGATGAGGACGAGGGTAGAGATGAGGACAAGGCGAGTAGGATACATGTAGATGAGGAGGGAAATGAGGAGAATGGGGAGGAGAAAGATAAGGATGAGGCAAGATTCCTTGATAGTTTGCACCACGGACAATACGAGACAAGGGTATGATTTTTATTATAATAATGGTTTTAATTTATATTTTTTTAAATTATTTATATATTTTTTGTTTTCCTTTTGTAGATCACCGAGATGCTGAAACAAACTCTAGATATGTTGTGGAGAATGGATGGGAAAATGAGTCAGGTGAGGACATAGTTGCTGAGACTAGAGAGGGCGTAGGAATCACTAGAAAGGAGGCAGGCAACACTAGAGAGGGGGCAGACAGCACTGTGTGCACATCTACGCATCCCACATATTTCCCTATATCACATCGATCAAGCTCATGAGCAGTCCCAGGGTGGTGATTAGGTAGATCCTGATCATCACGATAAGGAGCAAGCATCTATATCTGGAGTAAGTTCCAAATTTACTTTTATACGTTTTACATCATTCTAAAATACCATTTTATAACAGTTAGGTTTTGTTTAGTCACAAGAGGAGGAAGCGGTTAGGGTCGACAGACGACCTATGCGAGATAGATTGTCATCGCAGTTTCGTTGGCCACCCTTCACCGATCCAACAAAACATAAAAAGAGAAAGAATGATACCACTTTGGAGGGGTCAGACATGGACCCAACGCCATCGGTACTAGACCCAATGCCACCGGACATGGAGATAGTGCCCTCTGAGGGCTATATTGAGTTCAAAGTTTCCAACGAAAATATTAGGTATGTAACAATATTTATATTTTTTCTATTTATATCAACAATACATTCTTACTCTTATTTTTCTTAGTTATTATAGTCTTCACTATCAACAATACATTCTTACTCTTATTTTTCTTAGTTATTATAGTCTTCACATTGGTTTCATTCTCGACCTAACACCGGATGACCTTCGAAACATAAATAATTAGGCCAATTGGTTGGAGGGTTACCATATCGATAGTTACATGTGTTACCTGAGACGTATACAGTCTTGGCGTTAATATGACACAAACACGCTATCATGTCAACCTCGCTTTTTGTGAGTGTTGCACTACTCTTTCTTTTTTTTTTTTTTTTGCATCTTAATTTAGTCTGTCACCAATATTTTTATTTTTTTTTTCCAAGCATCTATAGTAAGATTTTGGGAACAAGAGTACGGGGGCAACAAGAGGGTTTTTGCGCCTTCTATCGCGTCTGTCCTGAAAGATTAGACAGGTTTCATCTATGCGCGCACTGACGAGAATCTTCCTTAGTGGACGGTCAACTATGTAAGTCTTAATTCATTCTATTTAATGATTTATTTATTTATTTCCATACGACTAACATATTAAAATAAAATACAGGCGTCGCTCCCGTGTAATGTAGCGAATTCTCACTGGTTTCTCTTAAAAATTTTCTTGAAAGATAGGAGAGTTGTCATATATAACTCCAATGCCATGAATGAAGACAATCGTAGGAGCAGGGCCGAATCTATACAACCACTTGTGAGCTTGTTACCCACTCTACTAAAGAGAGCTGCATATTATGAACATATAACTGCAACTGCGACTCTAGACAGAGATTGGGAAGTGGAGAATATTGATTCTCAGAAGATGCCTCAGCAACTGGACGGGTAAATTAATTTAAATTATATTACAAAAGTCAATTTTCAAGAAAATATGGTTATGCTATCAATGTGTATTATGTCAATATAGGGCCAGTTACGGGTGCTATGTTATAAAATACGTCGAGGACATACTGAGGCATAATGAGGATCATTGGAAAATGCACCCGACTCTGGATGTCCGTACCCTCTGGAGACATATTGGAATATTTTTGTATAAATATAGCACTGTAGTATACTTGTAGATCAATAGATTAGGAGATTCTTCGTTTTGTGTTTTTATTTTCATCTATTTCAAATGTTGTATATTTTTGTATAGACATAACAAATAGCAAATTGTGTACTGCTCACTTGATGAAATGTGGTTTGTAGTGTTGTTGAAGGTAAGAGATAAGTGGTTGTGGTGAAAGTATGTTGTTGGGAAAAGAGACTAAGTCTCTAATGTTGTGATGGTAAATGTTGTCATGGTAGTATGTTGTTAGACATAGAGACTGAGTCTCTAATGCAGGTTCAATGTCCAAAAAATAGAGGAAACTCTGTCGAAATGTTTAAATTACACTTTTGGGGTAATTTAAAAATCATTACATCATCTTGGTCCAATGTTAGTAGTTAGAACAATTCATCATGTATTTGTTGTGCATTCTACCTCCGACTAACCCGAACAATGTAACAAAAGATCATTTTAGTGTTAATGGAACCCACAGATTGAGAGGAAAAAAAGAAAAAACTTGAAAAAGACATCATTGTGTTGATAGTGGGCATTAATGATATCATTTTAGTACTAATGGAACACACTAATTTGAAGAAAAATAAAAAAAATTAAAAAATTTCATTTTCGGGCTTCGTGAGCCTAAAGCCCGATGGCCAAGTTTTGTGGCCCACAAGGCCCTTTTTTTTTTTTTTGCAATTGGATATTTTTAAGTTACCCACTCGTAGTCTCAAATAATAAATTATTGTTAAGAAATTACACTTTAATTTTTTAGTAAGTTTATTATCACAGCATTATCTTTGTTTTTTCCAATATTATTAGGTAGAACAATTGATCATGTGTTGGTCGTGTTGATAGTGGATGGATATCCTCACACAAAGTGAAAGATAATAATGTTTATTGTGATATATACATTCAATTAACCCAAGAAACGTAAAAAAATATCATTTTAGTACTAATGGAACACACTAATTTGAAGAAAAATAAAGAAAAATTAAAAAATTTTATTTTCGGACTTTGTAATCCATAAAGCCCAATGGCCGGGTTTTGTGGCCCACAAAGCTCCATATTTTTTTTTTCAAGTTGCCCGCTAGTAGTCTCAAATAATAAATTATTGTTAAGAAATTACACTTTAATTTTTTAATATTATCATTGCATCATCTTAGTCTAATGTTAGTAATTCTTATTTCAGAAAATTTTGGCAAAGTCTCCCTTGTTTCTAGGTCATTAAAACTATATTATATACTCAGTTCTCTGCTCAATAACATACTGCAACATAGCCTGTCAATCATTAATTATGAGTTTAGGTGAAGGAAACTGAATGATTACAAATATGAATAAATCTCAATTCAAAAATTAATGTAAAAAATAATATTCATTTCTAAACCCCTGATAAAAATAGATTTGATTGATGTTGTCATCATTTTTTTATCGTGACAGTGATTTTTGGGTATTGCTGAAACACAGAGGATATATGGTCAGTAAAAATTCCATTAACACTTTACGAGTAAGAAAATATGTTTTTTTTTTTTTTCAAACGATCTAACAACTATTGGTAACATATGTGATGACATTATATCATACCTAAATGAGTTCATGTCTATTGATTGTTTTCATCATTGCCAATATTATCATCACCTAGAATTGAGAACTGTACAGGGCACTGACGACAAGTGTGTCCAGTCTCTTTACAAATGCCGCATTTTCGGCTTACCCTTGCAAATGCCTTAGCAACGTCCCTAGATTCTAGACTAGCAGCTGTGCTCGACTCTCTAATGGAGGAAGTCCATTCATTAAGGTAATCAAGACTGTTGTGTCTTAGTTCACCGTATTTTTCACATTTTTTCTTCGAGGAGCTCCCCCATGGAAGGAATCCGACCATTTCTTAGTCTACCCTATTGTCTTCTTTGTACGGGTGGGAGTATAACCATCTGTCTTACGTACGCTGGAAGAACTCAAGTGGACTTGTTAGGGAGAGAATTGATGGGAGGTGCATATGCGCGTCTGACCCAATCTGCGATGTAATATGAATGGCAAAGCGTATGGTAGTGCACCCTCATGAAACTGTCACATACGCCAAAGAAACACATAGTGTTAACATATCACACTAAATTATGAACATAATACCCAAATAAAAGTCAAACCATGATACCTGCTAATAGAAATTGCATAAAGACATGGCATTTGATTAATGTCCCACTTGCGACAACTGCATGTACTCGCATCAATGTCAACTATCCCATTGCCTTCATTTGCATGTTGCACGAGGTATTTGTTCCCTTATATTGCAGGAACTACACAACATCCTCAGTATAATGTTTTGGCATGCGTTAAGTTGATATGTGCCACTATAGCAGAGGTCACAATGGTTTCAAGTTTGGCAACGGCAGCATGCCTATCACTAAACCATTTCTGAAGCATATGTATCAGAAATTCATGTGCACTTGTTATAGGTAACCGACGTGCTTTCATCATGCATTTATTGAGAGACTCGACAATGTTGGTGGTCATCATAGAATATCTTCTTCTTGGACAATATGCACATGACCACTTTTCTGCTCTTGCTTCCATTAATGTCAGATGAGTCTGAGGATGCATCGACTGTATTTCTGCTAAGCATGTATCACACTCTACTGTGATGTAGTTGTATGCTACACGATAGAATGCACCTATCACATATTTTCTTTGTCTACAACATTTCTTCAAGTTTTGTTTAAGGTGGAAGACACAAAAGACATGTGGGACAGAAGGGAACACATGGCTCATCGCATTCGCAATGCTTTGGTGACGATCGGAAATGATGACTAAATCTTCTCGCACTCTGATAACCTCTCTCAATTTCGTCAAAAACCATATCCATAATCTGTCAGACTCACCATCTCCAAATCCAAAAGGGATGGAATAAATCATCTCCTCCCCATCTTTGCAAGTGGCAACGAATATCACCCATTTGTGTTCACATTTCAAATGGGTGGCATCAACGGAAACAACCGGTCTTATGTAAGATCGAAAACCATGAAGGCAAGCTCCGAGTGAAAAAAATGAATATAAAAAATGATTATTTTCATCTGTCTCTATTGCCATGATACTGCCAGGATTTGTTTCTTTTAACATGTGAAAATATGAGAGTAACTGCTGATATGATTCATCCGCATTACCATAAGTAAGTCTTTTTGCATGTTGTAAAAACCTCCAAGTTTTAGTGTAAATAATCTACACACCATGCTGCTCCAACAACTCCCCCATTAGCATTCTAGGTCTATATTCACTACTCGCCACTCTTTCTGAGAACAAACTTCTAATGACAATAGCCTTCACACTCCGAAAATGTGAATCATAGACGTCTGGAGTACATGTGTGACTCGGCATAAATTTCACCATAAGCTAAAACGAACAACCAGGTCTGCATCTTGCACGAAGCATAAATTTTTAGTTCACATCCTTGCAACCAGCCTCAAATCGAATTGTGCACGAACGTCTAACTTGATAGTCCATCTTCACATCAACACAATATTGTTCAAATGCCAAAATTAGTTCCTATTTACTTTTAAAGACTGCACCCAGGTGTAAAAGATCACCCTGGTATGGAATCAACACTTCGGGTCTTGTTTCCTCAATTGCATAATTTTCTACACTAGAAACCATCCAATTTCTTTGTAAATAGTTGTCCTCAAATTATGAACCTAAAAATCTTACTTTTGGATACTTCGGACTGACTCCTCTTTCATCATCACCACCATCACTATTATCACCATCGCTATCGCCATTATTATCATCAGTTTCATTATCACAATCATCATCCGTGTATGGAGCGTCAACCGAAAAACCAGCCATACCATATGTACCAAAATCATTATTTTGCAGTGAACTATGTGCGGATGTAAATGGAATGGCAATACTTGAATCTTGATTACCACCACTACGCAGGTTACAAACTCCAACATCTTTACAAATCATATCAATATACATCACTTTATATTTTTTGTCATCGCACATAATAAACCTAACACCATAGTCATCCTTGATAGAGAACTTGGTAGCTGGAAGTTCGTTTGAGTGTTTCGTTACAAAATGAATGGTGTTATCGTACCTTGTTTTATCAATTCCTGTCACCGTGTACACAATCTCAACCAATTGAGTAAAAGTCGTATTCCTGTAGATTCCCGCACACATCATGTTACCTCCAATATACTTATTATCATTTCATTCTGCATTCCACATGATGACCAACTGCACTAAATCCATTGCTGCAAGATTGAAAAGAGAAAAAAATTAGTCTCACCATTACTATGGATGCAACGGACCCACAGAGACCTAAATTGAGTTCAATTCCTCATTAAACCAAGTCATAACCAATGTTTTAAAAACCAGACCAGAGAGCGAACCGGCCTATTAATTGGGTCACGGGTCAGTTGGTCCGACCGGTTAGACCGGAGTGGTCCGACCGGATGATGTCATATATATATTTTATAATTAAATAATATATATTAAATATATATATTTTAATATATATTTGAAATACTAATATTCTATATATTATTATGAGAAATGCTATTATTAATTAATATACAACTAATATTTTATATATAATTGTTATATATGTTATTAAAGAATTAATTAAGAATTAAAAATTTAAAAATAAGTGAGAGGGTGAAAAAAACCGGGGTCAACCCGATTCCCGGTTTACTGGTTCGACCGGATTTTGACCGGGTTGAAGAAGATTTGAATTTTTATGTTAAATCATATCGGATAGGCCACCGGTTGTGTAGCCCCCCCTTTCCCCTTAAGGCCAAGGGAAGAGGTGGTGCCACATTATATTCATAAAAATTAAAACAAATAATAATACCAAAGGAAACAAAATCAAACTCTCATGACCGATAAATAACATAATCTCGCTGAGTCTATAAGCTCAGCATACAACTCAGCCAATACTAGCAACTGAAAGACATATCCCTCAACAAACGGAATAAAAGTCATCTATAAAATAAAACCAAACAACCACCAAGATCTTAAGGCATGAGTAAGCCCCACGTACACAGACAAACTAGCGTCCCCCACTGCTACTGCTAGGACCAACCTCAGGTGCTTTATCTTTAGAACCTGGAATGGTGAAGAAAGCAAGGTGAGTCACAAGACTCAGCAAGTAATAAGCAATGAAGAAACGATAATGCAGAATCAAGGAAAATCTCGAACTCGAACTTGACCGACTCATCTCTAAATAGAGAGAAATAATTGATTCCCTTAATAAAGAAGGTCAATTAGTCATAGACCGAAAGATATAGATATTCTATTGAGGGATATATTGAATATGCTCAACTTTTAGACTGATTTGCAGGTTAAATAAGATGTAAATGTATAACTCATGCAGGTATGCATATACTGGCACTAAGGCCCACATATCTCAATGCAACACATCTTGGCACAAGGCCTAAAATAAATCTCATACCTGCGTGATGCTGGAACCTGCAAGGTAAGCAATAAACACATGTATATATCTCTCGGGTATCAACCCCGCTCCATAACTCTAGGAGCAAAATAAAATAACTCACTAGGGCTGTACACGCCCCTAACTATCTATAGTCGGACTCAAACTCGAGCTCATGGGATCTCCTCAGTGCAATATGCACAAATAAATGCTCGCACACAATATGAAGTGCTCCACATAATAACGTGCTCAATGCTCATACATAATGGGTGCACATATAATTACATTGAAGTATCAAGCAAAATCATGCTATGCATTATGAATTGCTTATTCAGGATTTGTTGGATTTGACGAATCTATGGGAAATACCAAGAGGGGGGTGAATTGGTATATTTAAAAAATTCCTTTAATTAAATGATTTATAGTATGGCTTAGCTAAATCTTAAGTCTTTGAGAAAGCACAATGATGTTTCTACTATATTAAAATACTTTTGATTAGACAATGAAGAATACAAGACTCAAAATTATGAACCTATATTTTCGATGAAGAACTTTTAAATTTATGGACCAAGAAAGAAATAAGAACTGCCTAAGAGAATCAAAAGAGACACAAGCATGAAAGAACACAATGAGTTATAGTGGTTCGGCTTGATTAAGCCTAATCCACTACCTTAGCTCCTCACTAAGGATTTCTTAAGCAAAGTATTATAACTCTCCTATCACACTTGATAGGCCCTCTAGCATTAAGCTAGGAAGATACAAACCCCTTGCTTGAACCAGCAAGTCCTCTAGAAAAATCTAGGTATTCTAGGCCTCTTACAAGCAAAGTAAGCCCACTAGCAATACAAGCTAGGATTATATGAATTGTTACAGTTTACAAGAGAATCTAAGAAACAATCTTCTCAGTTACAAGTTCTCTTCAAAGATTAAAACAAGGCATACAATAGAATAGATTTCAAGATAAACCCAATGCCTTAAAAGAGAGAGAACAACTTTACCAATGAAGCACAATAAAAGTTTCAGCACTTTGGAGCTTGTAGATTGAATCTTGTTGGTACTTCAAATCTTCAAATGACTTGTATATATAGCCTCTTGAAAGCCCATGGACGAAACAGCCCGTTGTTAGTGGAAGGAGCACTTGGGAACAAAAGCTGAACTAGCCGTTATTTGTCTCTGCGAATAAAACGGTCGACAGATGCAAAGCATCGGTCGACAGATAGGTAAAATTTCAAATTCCGGTCGACAGATGTTTTGAATCTGTCGACAGTTCCTTGGGCGAGCATTCTGTCGGTCGACAGATGCATAGGCATCGGTCGACAGATGGCTTGATTGCATAAGAAGACATCAGAGATTTGCATTCTGTCGGTCGACAAATGCAATGGCATCGGTCGACAGATCTTCACAAAAGTATATGATCGGTCGACAGATGTTTGAACATCGATCGACAGATGAAGCCTATTTTCAGAAGACCCTTACTGCCAGTCGACAGATGTTTGAACATCGGTCGACAGATGAAGCTTATTCTCAGAAGACCCTTACTGCCAGTCGACAGATGCATAGGCATCGGTCAACAGATCAAGGTAAAAACAAGAAATCGGTCGACAGACAAAAATTGATCTGTCGACAGATGAAGGTCTTATTAAGAAACACTTATTCTGTCGATCGACAGATGGTAAACCATCGGTCGACAGATGGTCCAAAAAATGAAAAACGGTCGACAGATTATATTGACCGGTCGACAGATGTTACACAGAATTTAAAAACCAAGGCTTATACCTAATGGCCCTTTTAAAGAGATTATGCTTTGATTTTGGAGATGACAAATCGCTTTTTAATATACGAGATTTTGCAAACGTAAGAGATTTATTTCATCATTAAAACCGAAACTTTTTATATTTGAATCATAGACTATCATGTGATTCATCATTCTCCCCCTTTTTGATGATGACAAAACCTTTATTAGATTTTGAAAAATCTCCATATTTCCAAAGCGATTTTATAAACCTATATATATATATCTATCTCCCCCTTTTTGTCATATGTCAAAAAGTTAAGGACAGTGAGAGATCCAATATTAAGCAAAACTCCCCCTTAAGCTAAAAGACGGATTATTTCCCAAAAGAGTGAAAATTTCAATTCTTAGCCAATCATTCATTGAAATGGTCATAAACAGGCTGAATCATACAAGCAGTCACATAATGCAAAGAAATGAACTTTTCATCATAAGGATAACTCAAAACATTGTTTAACAATAGAAGATAGCCAATATCATAAAGACAAACACAAAACATGACATGTAATAAATGTGTGATACATATGTGAAATGTTCAAATGTCTTCAGATGAGGAAGAGGAGGATGAGACAGCTGGAAGACGAGATGAGATGAGATGAAAGAGGTCGTCATGACGACGATGAAGCTCCTGAAACTCATGTCGAACTTCTTCTCTAAAGCTTGAAAATTCTGACTTGAGCTCCGCTAAGCCATGGATAAGATCATCAGTTGAAGAGGGCCCAGCTGGAGTGACAGTCTTTCTTTTCTTGCTTACTTTGCCTCGAACCCAAATCCCCCCTTCTTGAGCCACAAACCCTATTCTTATGGCTGTATTGTTATTTATATGCTGTGTAAGGTTCAAATAAATCTTTCGTGCCCCATTAAGACCTCCTACTTCTTTTTCTAGAAGATCACTCAGTACCATTCCATAGGGTAGAGATCGCTTACTTCCTCGAAATGATTCTATCATGTGATTCACAATGAGAAGTGAAAGATTTGGCCTTCTTTTAGCCATAATGCACTGCATTAGCCATAAATCCATCCTAGTAACCTCTGAAAAATTTCCACTTCTAGGAATCAACATTTGACAGCAAATTAAATGCAATATCCTAGTATGCAAGTTCATTTTAGTGGTTTCATTTATGTGTGACTCAATGGAGTCATCTTCATAGACTTCTTTACAGGCTTTAACAAGATCTTGAGTCCAAGCAGAATAATCTTCTCCTCCTTCAGGGATTCCAAAACGATCTTGAATTAAGGGTAGGTTTACTTCAAAATGGGTTTTGCCTATGTTGGTTCTAAACCGAATATCCGATCTTCGGCCATTAAATAGGTTATCAGCATTTGAATAAAAGGCTCGTATAACATCTTCTAGAATATCCCTATGAGTAGTCAAAAAATTCCACCATCCAAAATCTTTGAAAGTACTTAGGTATGGAAACTGAATACCCATCAAAAAGTCAATTTCTAGATATCGCCCAAGTAGTACCTCTCTAGATTCAAACTTTTGAAGATACCTTTCATTTTGTCGGATGCTCTCAAAGAGTTGGGGCCGAGGAATAGAACGCGGAGGATGACTTGAAGAGGCCTTCTCCTTTCCCTTTTCTGGATTCTTTGTGCGCGTCATGATGATGAACAAAAGAGATTGATGAACGGAAGAAGGAATCTTGGGGAAAGGGCGATTTGAAAGGAGAAATCGAGAGAGGGAGAATCGGTTTTGAAAAATTAGGGCTTTGAGAGAGATCGGGTGGTCGCCCGTTCCTTTTAAAGACCGATCGAAACGGTCGACAGATATTTTAGTCGGTCGACAGATATGCAAAAAAGAGCAAAACGGTCGACAGATTTTTTAATCGGTCGACAGATATTCAAAGATGAGAAAGATAGTCGACAGATAGACTGAAGTCGGTCGACAGATTCTTTATGTATCACAGTTTACTTTAGCCGATTGATAGAACGGTCGACAGATATGAAAATCGGTCGACAGTTAAATATCATCTGTCGACAGATTTGTACTTTTGGCCATTATACAGATCAACAACTAGAGCTTTAAGCGTACATACAAGATATTTAGTTAATGATCAGAATTATGAATAATCATTCCTAATTTGCTTCTAAAGTACTCAAACTTTCCTTTGTCAAGAGGTTTTGTAAATATATCGGCAATTTGATGATTTGTATCTATAAAATCAAGTATTACATCACCTTTCTGCACATGATCTCTAATGAAGTGATGTTTAACCTCAATATGTTTAGTTCGAGCATGGAAAACAGGATTTTTGGTTAGGGCTATTGCACTTGTGTTGTCACATTTTATAGGAATATTATGAAGCTTTATTCCATAATCTTCTAATTGATGTTTCATCCATAAAATTTGAGCACAACAACTTCCAGCTGCTACATATTCAGCTTCAGTGGAAGAGAGTGCTACGGTATTTTGCTTTCTACTTGACCATGATACTAGAGAATATCCTAAAAAATGACATGAACCACTAGTGCTTTTTCTATCAATTTTGCACCCATCATAGTCGGCATCGGTATAAGTTTCAAGATAGTATTCATTTGTTTTAGGGTAGAATAGCTCTAGATTAAATGACCCTTTTAAGTATCTAAAGATTCGTTTTACTGCTTTCATATGAGATTCTTTAGGATCGGATTGAAATCTAGCACATACACAAACACTAAACATAATATCTGGTCTACTTGCAGTTAAGTATAGTAGGGATCCAATCATGCTTCTAAATAGCTTAATGTCTACTTTTTGTCCTATTTCATCTTTGTCTAAGTATGCTGAACTGCTCATTGGAGTAGCTATGGGTTTGCTATCCTGAACATTAAATTTCTTAAGAAGATCTTTAATGTATTTTTGTTGAGATATATATATCCCTTCATCTTCTTGTTTAATTTGTAATCCAAGGAAATATTTCATTTCTCCCATCATGCTCATTTCAAATTCCCCTTGCATTAGATTTGCAAAATTATCGCATAGCGATTTATTAGTGGACCCAAAAATAATGTCATCAACATATATTTGAACTAATAGAATATCTTTGACTTGTAATTTTATGAATAAGGTTGTATCTATTTGCCCTCTTTTAAATCCTTTTTCAATAAGGAATTTGCTAAGTCTTTCATACCAAGCTCTAGGGGCTTGTTTTAAACCATATAATGCTTTAGATAATCTAAATACATGATCTTCAAATTTTGGGTCTTCAAAACCCGGGGGTTGTTCTACATACACTTCCTCATTTATATATCCATTTAGAAAGGCACTTTTAACATCCATTTGATATAGTTTAAAATTTTTGTAGCATGCAAATGACAATAGCATTTTATAGCTTCAAGTCTAGCCACGGGGGCATAGGTTTCATCATAATCTATTCCTTCTTCTTGACTGTATCCTTGAGCAACCAGCCTTGCTTTATTTCTTGTAACAATTCCGTTTTCGTCCATTTTATTTCTAAATACCCATTTTGTTCCTATGATTGGATGATTTTTAGGTCGAGGTACTAAATTCCACACTTCATTTCTTTCAAATTGATTTAATTCTTCTTGCATAGCAATAATCCAATTTTCATCTTTTAAGGCATCCTGAATGTTCTTAGGTTCTATTTGAGATATAAAGGCAGCATATTGACATTCATTTCTAATAGATGCTCTAGTCCTTATTCCTTTAGAAGGATCTCCTAGGATTTCATTATCCTCTACATATTTTCTTTCTCTTGGGAATAATGGTTCTTTTTCTTCTTGAGATAGAATCTCTTCATTCTGTCCTTGGCTATTTGAAGACTGATCTAGTGAAAGTTTTCAAAGATTTTGTCTTATTTCGTTTTCATCTTCTTCTTGAGGTTTTTGGACAAATGAGTTTGTATCATCAACTTTTACTTGAATAGATTCTTCTATTGTTAAGGTTCTTTTGTTGAATATTCTATATGCCTTACTTAGAATTGAATATCCTAAGAATATGCCCTCATCACATTTTGAATCAAATTTTCCTAAAGCATCTTTATTATTTAGAATGAAGCATTTGCTTTCAAAAATATGAAAGTACGAGATATTAGGTTTTCTCCCTTTATATAGTTCATACGGAGTTTTCTTTAAGATAGGTCTTATGGAAACTCTATTTAGAATATAACAAGCTGTGTTTACGGCTTCTGCCCAAAGATTTTTAGGAAGATTTTTGTCACATAACATAGTTCTAGCCATTTCTTGTAAAGACATATTTTTCCTTTCAACTACTCCATTTTGTTGAGGGGTTCTAGCACATGAAAAATTATGTTCAATACCATTATTTTCACAAAAATGTTTGAAGTATTCATTTTCGAATTCCCCTCCGTGATCACTCCTTATCTTTGAAATACATATTCCTTTGTCTTTTTGAACTCTTTTGCAAAAGATTTCAAATTGTTTAAATGTTTCATTTTTGGATGCAAGAAAAATTACCCAAGTAAATCTAGAGTAGTCATCTACAATTACAAGAGTATAGTGTTTACCTCCTAGGCTTTGAGTTCTCATAGGTCCAAAAAGATCTAAATGAAGCAACATTAAGGGTCTAGATGTAGAAACTTCATTAGAAGGTTTGAAGGATATACTTATTTGTTTGCCTTTCATACATGCATCACAAATGTGATCTCTTTCATATTTCAACTTAGGTAACCCTTTAACAAGATCATGCTTAGATAATTTGTTTACAAGATTCATGCTAGCATGGCCTAGTCTACTATGCCATAACCATGTATTTTGAGATATGGAAGTTACTAGACATCTTTCTATGCTAGATAGGGATAGGTTTAGAAAAATTATATATACGTTATCAATTCTATTTCCTACAATCTTTAGTTCATTTGTTTTTAGACAAGATACTTCACATGCATAGGTGTTAAAACATACTTTATTTCCATTGTCACATAATTGACTTATACTAATTAAATTGTGTTTAAGACCATCTACTAAAGCAACATTTTCAAGCATAAATTTAGGAAAACAAATAGAGCCTATACCACGGATTTTACCTTTTGAGTTGTCACCATAGACAACGTTACCTCCTTGTGTGTAGGTGATGTTGTTGAAGAGTCGTTCATCTCCGGTCATGTGTTTTGAACAACCACTATCAAGAAACCACTTGCTTCTCACAACATTTGTAGCAAGAGCAACCTGCCACACAAGCAATCAAGTTGCTTCCTTTGGTACCCAACCCTTTTTGGGTCCGTTTACGTTAGCACATAATTCTGTTTTTGGTACCCAAACTTGCTTATATCTATGTGGATTGTTTCTTATAAGACATTTGTTGATAGAGTGATTATGTCTCCCACAATAATAACATGTGATCCTATTCTTTGAAAAGTATGTTTTATGAAAATGATCTTTTAGTTTTTGACATGAAGCTTTTACAAAAATAGTTTTGTTTTGATTGTTTAGACATGGATCAAAACCCAGTCCCTGTTTATCTCCATAGCTTCTTTGAGCTCCTAGGATCATTTCAAGTTTCTTTTTCCCTTCAACAAGTTTTTCTAAAGATTCTTTTAAGTCAAGATTTTGTTTGATAAGAATTTCAGTTTTACTTACTAGGTCCTTTTTCTCATTCACCCAAGAGTCTTTTTCTTCTTGCAATATTCTTACTTCACATTCTAATGATTTAGATTTCTTCCTTAGAACATTATATTTGAAACTAACTTCTTCAAACTCATTCATGATTTCATTTAATGCATCTTGTAGTTCTTCAAGAGTAAATTTTGATGGTTTAGAGAGACTTACTTCTTCAATATTGGCCATAAGACAGAGGTTGGCAACTTCTTCATTTTGATCTTCATCTTCCGAAGAGAAATCGTTCTCACTCCATGCGGCTAAGGCCTTCTTCTTTCCCTTCCACTCCTTTTTCTTCAAGGAAGGACATTCGGATCTTACATGACCTGCTTTCTTAAATTCATAACATTTAATTTCTTTAGTGCCTTCTTCCTTTAGTTCATTTTCTTTCTTAAAGCGTCCTTTTTGATTGAATTTTTTATTTCTCATGAATCTGTTAAACCTCCTAGTAAACATAGCAAATTGTTCATCCTCACTATCTTGCAAATCTTGGTTGTTGGTCTCTGCCTTAAAGGCTATATTTTTATTTTTCTTTGATTCATCTAAGTCATTTCTTTTCATCAAAATTTCATGAGTCATGAGTGATCCTAGCAAGGTATCAAAAGTTAGAGTATCCAGATCTTTAGCTTCTGTTATGGCAGTGACTTTTGGATCCCAATTTCTAGGAAGACTTCTCAAGACTTTTCTAACTTTTTCTGCATTTGAATATGTTTTTCCTAGAGATTCTAAGCTTGAGACTATGTCATTAAATCTAGTAAACATTTCTTTTATAGACTCATCATCTTTCATAAAAAATAATTCATAATCATGGACAAGCAAACTAATTTTTGTTTCTTTTACCTGTTTTGTACCTTCATGAGTTACCTCTAGTTTGTCCCATATTTCTTTGGCAGTCTTGCAAGTAGAGATATGGTTGAATTCTTCGGCGCTTAGAGCACATATCAAGGCATTCATTGCTTTTGCATTTATTTCCATATTTCTCCTTTCCTCTGCTGTCCAAGTTTCCATTTTCTCCATGTCGGCTAATGTGACTTGCTTTTTGATGGCTTGCATAAGAGAGGAATCCTGCATAAGATAGATTTGCATTCTTGCTTTCCAATAGTTATAATTAGTACCATCGAATAGAGGAGGACGAGTAGTACTTTGACCCTCAGAGTTGGATGAACTAGCCAAATGAGCCATGGATTGATCTTGACCCCAGGTTGTTAGACCTGTTTAAAACAAATGGGTACTTGGCTCTGATACCAATTGTTGGATTTGACGAATCTATGGGAAATACCAAGAGGGGGGTGAATTGGTATATTTAAAAAATTCCTTTAATTAAATGATTTATAGTATGGCTTGGCTAAATCTTAAGTCTTTGAGAAAGCACAATGATGTTTCTACTATATTAAAATACTCTTGATTAGACAATGAAGAATACAAGACTCAAAATTATGAACTTATATTTTCGATGAAGAACTTTTAAATTTATGGACCAAGAAAGAAATAAGAACTGCCTAAGAGAATCAAAAGAGACACAAGCATGAAAGAACACAATGAGTTATAGTGGTTCGGCTTGATTAAGCCTAATCCACTACCTTAGCTCCTCACTAAGGATTTCTTAAGCAAAGTACTATAACTCTCCTATCACACTTGATAGGCCCTCTAGCATTAAGCTAGGAAGATACAAACCCCTTGCTTGAACCAGTAAGTCCTCTAGAAAAATCTAGGTATTCTAGACCTCTTACAAGCAAAGTAAGCCCACTAGCAATACAAGCTAGGATTATATGAATTGTTACAGTTTACAAGAGAATCTGAGAAACAATCTTCTCAGTTACAAGTTCTCTTCAAAGATTAAAACAAGGAATACAATAGAATAGATTTCAAGATAAACCCAATGCCTTAAAAGAGAGAGAACAACTTTACCAATGAAGCACAATAAAAGTTTCAGCACTTTGGAGCTTGTAGATTGAATCTTGTTGGTACTTCAAATCTTCAAATGACTTGTATATATAGCCTCTTGAAAGCCCATGGACAAAACAGCCCGTTGTTAGTGGAAGGAGCACTTGGGAACAAAAGCTGAACTAGCCGTTATTTGTCTCTGCGAATAAAACGGTCGACAGATGCAAAGCATCGGTCGACAGATAGGTAAAATTTCAAATTCCGGTCGACAGATGTTTTGAATCTGTCGACAGTTCCTTGGGCGAGCATTCTGTCGGTCGACAGATGCATAGGCATCGGTCGACAGATGGCTTGATTGCATAAGAAGACATCAGAGATTTGCATTCTGTCGGTCGACAAATGCAATGGCATCGGTCGACAGATCTTCACAAAAGTATATGATCGGTCGACAGATGTTTGAACATCGATCGACAGATGAAGCCTATTTTCAGAAGACCCTTACTGCCAGTCGACAGATGTTTGAACATCGGTCGACAGATAAAGCTTATTCTCAGAAGACCCTTACTGCCAGTCGACAGATGCATAGGCATCGGTCAACAGATCAAGGTAAAAACAAGAAATCGGTCGACAGACAAAAATTGATCTGTCGACAGATGAAGGTCTTATTAAGAAACACTTATTTTGTCGGTCGACAGATGGTAAACCATCGGTCGACAGATGGTCCAAAAAATGAAAAACGGTCGACAGATTATATTGACCGGTCGACAGATGTTACACAGAATTTAAAAACCAAGGCTTATACCTAATGGCCCTTTTAAAGAGATTATGCTTTGATTTTGGAGATGACAAATCGCTTTTTAATATACGAGATTTTGTAAACGTAAGAGATTTATTTCATCATTAAAACCGAAACTTTTTATATTTGAATCATAGACTATCATGTGATTCATCAGG
This sequence comes from Diospyros kaki, assembly GCA_036245055.1. Lineage (NCBI taxonomy): Eukaryota > Viridiplantae > Streptophyta > Magnoliopsida > Ericales > Ebenaceae > Diospyros > Diospyros kaki. The sequence continues at coordinate 16,498,608 of BSEG01000013.1, read as the reverse complement.
ATTAACTAGGGAATATTGGAAATCATTCAGGGCCATGTATATGAAATGATCAATTCTTAAAATTCAAGGATATGGAAATTCTATGGATTGTTCTTTTGGACATACTCATGGCGTATTTATCTTGATTAAATTCTACCTCTTATATAGCCACGATTAAATTAGACTCAATTTATTAGCTATGGAGTATTGTATTAGGATAAACATTTAATGTATATGAGCATTGTAAATTTCTAGAGCAAGAATTATCATAATTTAATTTTATGAACGGGTATTTAAATCATAACATTTAATTAAGAGGCAAAATTATTTTCTATCATTTAAATATTACTCACATTTAAAAATGCAAGTTAAATAAAAAGAATTTTCGGGTATTATTCTCAAGTAAATGGGTTTGATGGCAAACTAATAATCTTATTTGAATATTAGGTTTTTATCATTTTAATATAGAAAAATTTTTAGAAAAGTATTTAGATAATAATATATTTTAAATAAAAATTTTCTCATTCGGATGCTACAGTACTCGCTACAGTGCCATCTGCTACAGTACTATTCAAGCATTCGAATCTCTTACTATATACTATCCAAGCATTCGAATCCCAATCAAGGCATTCGAATGCTATACCAACATTCGGATGCTACAGTACTCGCTACAGTGCCATCTGCTACAGTACTATTCAAGCATTCGAATCCCAATCAAGGCATTCGAATGCTATACCAACATTCGGATGCTACAGTGCCCGATTGCTACAGTACTCAGCAAATTAAACCAATTCATTCGAATGCTATCACTGTAGCATTCGAATGCCTTCCAATTTTGAAGGCTTAGGAACAGTAAAATGACAAATCAATTCGAATCCTTTTGCTTTGCATTCGAATGCCTGATTAATTTTGATGATTTATGAATATAAAATTACTAAAATTAATTGATTCACCCACAAAGCATTCGAATGCTATATTGTGGCATTCGAATGGCTGGAAGAACCATTCGAATGTCTGCTATAAATTTTCACATAAATGAGCAAAATTTCACTGATTCGACTTTTCATAATTTCTGGATCTCATGATAAATACTTTGATTAGATTGCCCATATAGCTAATCAACTTATCCTTCTTAATTAATTCATTTTATCATTCATATCTCATCTGGGCTACAATTTAACATCTTGCCCAGAAACATTCTTACAATTTATACGCATATATATATATATATACACTTCACAAATCCTATATAGGCTACACCATTCTGAAAGAATTGTTGGAAGATCAATCCCAACTGAAGAGAATAAACTTCTTGAGTGCAAAAATTTGGTTTGAACTGATTTATGAATAAATATAAGTATACAATTACAATAACTGGGCATACGTATATATATATGTGTATGTAAAACTTACAGAAGAATAATAGGAACTTGAACTTGCATTGAAGAATTAATGAAGGAGAAAGAACTTGCCATGAAAGGATGATTAGCATTCTAATTAAATCAAAGGAAGATAATAGATAGGATACTTGCCTTACTGATATACACTTGAAACTCAAGCCTCAGCACACACCTCTGATATATGAATATGTCAGCCTATACGAATGACACAGATGAACCAACTTAAGACTTATACTTGATGTTTGAAACCTCTATGGAAGGAAAAAGATTACCTCAATGAAAGTAACAACTTCCGTCTGCTCCTACGCTCACACAGAGACTCAGGAATAATGATAATTCAGACCTTCTTCACACACGCAGAACCCCTATTCTGAAATAGCCATGTGAGATCCGACAATTTGCCGTCCACAAGACTCACCTTTAGCAACTCTAACTCCTAAGTGGCGACAGATGATCTCAAAAGCATATTATCCTCAATGTAAAATTCCACTATTGCTTAAAATAAAATGGCCACTGGCCACTGCTGCTCTACATTAAACGTAGCCAACTTCAGGTGTACGTATTTCTTTTATTTTTATTTTTTTTAGCTGGGTTATCTCAATTGGACTCACCCCAAAGCTAAAGCCCAAACCGATTATCAACTTTGGCCTAACTCAAAACCCAAGTCACAAAATTCCATAAATCATAATTATGAATATATTTTTTTTTAATAATTAAAATTCTAAAATGATTCAAACTTACCATTTTCCTAAAATGGTTTAATGAAAATTCCAAACCCTATCTAGGGTCACTACAGGTTGCCGTCAAACCGGCCGGTCCGGTTCAGTCCAATTTTTAGAACAATGGTCATAACTATAAATAAGTACATTTATTTGTTTTTTGAGATTTGTATTTTATTTTCTTTTTCTAAAGAGATGATTTATACAATTCAACATGATTTTTGACTTAGAAACTAACAACAATCTTATTATTATCTTCTTAAACTAAATATATGGTTTATGAAAAATATTTAAAAATTTTATAAAAAACATTGGAGGATTTTAACATAACACATTTAGGCACAAATGCTTAAGTCAAATTTTGTTAAATAATATGATAAAATTAAATATATTGTATTAAATCATATTATTTTACTCATATATAACATCAAATTATTTAACAGAATACTCATTATTTTAAAAACAATATATAAAAAAAATCCTATCGGGTTTGTGGGCAACAAAAACCATAATCGGGCTTTGTGGGAGAACGAAGGCCGATCAAGCTTTGTGGGCCACAAAACCCAATCAATTAAACCCTAATCACCCACAAAACCCAATAACGATGTACAGTTTCAAATTTTTTTTTCACCCAAATTAATGCAGATTTAGAATGATATCTATTAAAATATGTTATGCTCACAACTACAATCATTTTATACAACCTTAATAAACAATGTGAACACAAAAATTATTTTAAAAAATAAAACAAATACAAATCGAATAGGTATCTTGAGATTAGGTGTAATTGTTTGTTGGAGAGAAAGAAACTTGTTGAATTGAACTCTAGTGAAGTCGCTGCGATTGATGAAGAAGATTGAATGACCCAACAAGCAAAAAGATTGAATGTATGAAAATGACTGAATTTGGATAGTTTGACAATTGAGAGAAATAGAGTAACATGAATGTGGGAAGAGAAGAGAGAAGAAAAGTTATATGAAAGAGATAAGGGTATTTTGATAAATGAGACTAAGAACAGTCTAGACTTTCTATTTTAAAATCTCATTAAAGGTATTTTTAACATCTTGCATAAAAGTAACTATAGAGTGTAATTAATTTGTTTCAATAATCAAAAATATTTTTTTTTTTTTATAAAAAGTACAAAAACGATTTTATACATTTAACTTTGGTCAATTATAAATTCAACCCTAAATAAAATCTCTGACAACCTAAAATTTATATAATAAGGTTCAGTATTAAGAAAATAATGAAAAATATTAAGGTCTAATATTAAAATAATTGCTTTTGAATAAATATAAAAAAAATAAAACAACAAAAATTTAAATATACATCACTTTTTCCTTTTCTTTGCTAGAGCTTAAACTAACTGGCACTAAATAAAAATTAGAACAATTTGTATGAAAGGATGAATGACAAAATGTTATGCTCTCATATTTTACAGTGTTATAAAAGAATTTCACTAAATTATTTATCACATTATACACGCGTGACAGTAATTCTCTTTATCACTTATAATAAATAAATCCACAATGAACTTGTCACCACATGTAATTATCAACAAAAATGACAAAAATTACAACATAAATGAAAGATATGATATAAAATCATCACAGAAAGATAATGCATACATCAATATGCCCAACATGACAATAAGTGTAACACCCAAAGACTTTCATTAAATATTGAAATAAATCCTATTTTGTGATAATTGATTTACAAGAAATAATTAAATAAGACTCAGATAAAATTTAACTATTGCCGGGAGCTATAGAAAAGAAAAATAGTGGACTTAGAAGAATTAATTTGATTTAGTGAATTAAGTACAAATTTAATTTAAGTTGGGAGACAATTAAATTTTACCAAAGTGAGGGTTAAGCAAGTGGACCATAAGGTTAAAATGCCCATGGATGAAGAAGCATATCACTATAAAATGTAAATAAACATTAATGAGACAATTGGATTCAAGTTTATAGAATGAAAGCAAACAAATAATAGTAATGTCCTTTTTCCCTCTGACAGTTCACCCCACAGAATAATTTGGATTTTACTAGTACAAGTTATATACATATATCTAAATCCCCATAAGATTTTCACAGTGCATTGAAAAGGGATGGCTTTGATACGTCAAGTATGGGAGCACAATGCACCACGCTGAGCTGAAACAAATTAACATCCATTTGCTCTTTAACTCTTCAGGAACTTAGAAGCTCCTTCCAGATGAGAGGGGAAAGACTATGATTCATCTTTCTTCGTTATGACATTCAGAACCCATCACAATCAAAGTCGTCATCGTAGTCATATCCTCCTAAATTTTCATAGTACGAATTGCTGTCATGTGCTTGCTCAATGTCCCCTTCATCCTCGTATTCATCTTCGGGTGCCCCCCATTCACTATCTTTTCTATCATGCTTCGACTCGGTACCCTTTTTGGTAATGTGTGGCAGCTCATCATCATCAGAATGCGATGATTCAGTTCTGCTTTTTTCGGCTTTCTGGGGAACCTCCTGCTAAGAAGTGCATTTAAACTCCTTACTACATATCCAGAATATGATCAATTCAATACATTATTAGCATTACACATTTCTATGAATTTAAATGTTAAGGCAAGAGCATACTAAGAATTTAAAAAAAGGACAAATTTTGAATTATACCAGGCACACACATTGATTCTGTCATTTGCTCTTCCATTATTTTTATTTTATTTTTCTCTCTTTGACATGTATGTCTAGCGTTCAATTGGTTCTTTATTTTCTCTAGGGCAATCTGCTCTTCAGAGACTAACGTTTAAAATTTTCAAGTAAATTGCCAAATCCATTTTTCTGATTTGGTCACTGAAGCTTGCGAAGCTATCTCAAAAGGACTCAAATACAAATGTCAGGTGTGGCTTTAGGGTTACAAGAATATCCCTGTTTTCATGCATGGACAACAGCACAAGTGAAAATGGAAGTTCATAGGAGTTTCATTTGTATCCTCGCGTCCTCGATGATAAGATGGATTTGATGGATGTTGGCCTTCGGCAGACCCAGGAGTTGGGTCGGAATAGTGCGGAGGGTGCTGCCACACGGGATGAAGTCGCCAACCTCCGAAGGGACGTCCGGGGCCTTCAAGATAAAGTCACTGGAATCGGACAGCAGCTAAGCACCGTTCTGAGCTTGTTCTCACAGCTGCCAAATGCTAGCCTTCCGGTGGACTTTCCTCCAAGGCCAAACACGGCCCCAATCTTGACTGGAGTAAGGGACAGACCACCGGCTACCAACCTGATGGCTTGGATGAACGGCCGGAAAATTTTCAGTGAGGACCCCGCGAACCCGATCTATGCGCCTATGCCGAAGTTGGAGATTCAGGCATTTGAAGGAAGCAAGCCATGTTGGTGGGTCCGGCGGCGCCTATGCCGAAGTTGGAGATTCAGGCATTTGAAGGAAGCAAGCCACGTTGGTGGGTCCGGCGCTGTGAGTGCTTCTTCCACCATTACTGGGTGGAAGACGGCCTGAGGGTGAATCTGGCTGCCGCCTATTTGAATGGCGTGGCAGACTCGTGATTCCAAGGGTAGGAGGACGGTGCTGGTTTGGGAGGAATTTGTAGCAGCCTTTTGTGTTTGGTTTGGAGAGCGAACCATGGCTGATGTAGAGGAAGACTTCCACAATTTGAGGCAGACCGGATCAGTGGAGAAGTATCAAAACAGATTCGATGAACTTAAATTGCTGCTCATGGTTTCTCGACCTACCTTAGATGAGCAGTATTTCATGTCGAGCTTCATCAGCAGATTAAGTGATGAGCTCCGACCCTTGGTTAAGATGTGGCAGTCAAACTCTGTGGAACAAGCAGCCGAAAAGGCACAGCTGCAGGAGTTGGCCTTAGAGGCAGCGGGTAAGAAACAAAGGAATGCAGCTAGAGGGTATGCAGGGGGCAGCCTGCAGCATGGGGAGGAGCTGTAATTAAATCCGGCCAACAGATAGGTCATAAAGGGAATTTGGATCCGAAGAATTATCCTGACGCAATTCCAGTGAAGT